>OX465283.1:88266138-88665112 GCA_949987705.1 Thereva unica | reverse complement strand
CTCTCGGCATTTCTTCGCCTTTCTCTGTTTCTTGTGGCTTCTTCTTGCCTTAACTTTCTGTGAATGGCCTTCAGGGTTTCTTCCACTTTCTTCCACATTTCCTCGGATCTCATCATATGCTCTACGATGCTTTCCGGCGTTAGTGGCGCCTGGGCCGTTTCTTCTAATTCCGCCCTTTCCTCGGCGTATCTCGAGCAGGCAAAGAAGACGTGCTCTGCGTCTTCTTCCGTCGCTGGGCATACCGGACACATCGGTGAATCGTCGTGCCCGAAGCGGTGGAGATATTTCCTATACCCCCCATGTCCGCTCAGGAACTGCGTGAGGTCGTAACTTACTTCCCCACGCTCCCTCGAAACCCATATTCCCACGTTAGGGATAAGTCTGTGGGTCCAACGACCCTTAACAGACTCGTCCCACTTCCCCTGCCATTCCCTTAAGGACTCACAGCGCGCAGTCTGCCGCCGTACCCTTCTTGGCTGTCCTCTACCGTATTCTGGGTCATAGAGACGCATGCCCTCCCTCGCCAGAATGTCTACGGGAATCATCCCCGCTATCACGCACGCCGCATCGTCGGACGTGGTCCTGTACGCGCAGCAAGCGCGAAGTGCACTTAGCCTATATGCACCCCTCCATTTTCTGCTATTTGCAGTCCTGTTTAACGCTGCTGCCCACACTGGCGCTGCGTATAACAGGACTGAGCTGACCACCCTCCCCAAGAGGAGGCGGCGACTCGGTCTAGGGCCCCCAACATTGGGCAGCATTCTTGCGAGTGCTGCACAAATCGCAGAAGCTTTGTCTGCCGTGCCCTCCAAGTGCGCTTTGAAATTTAGCCTCCGATCGATCATCACTCCCAGGTACCTTAGAGCGGGCTGTGAGTGGATGATCTGTTCCCCTACCTTGATCCTCACGGATACTGGCTTTCGCCGTTTGCTGATCAGCACTGCTTCAGTTTTGTGCTCAGCAAGCTTCAACCCAGCGCGTTCTAGCCACGCTTTTGTTTCCCAGATCGCTTCGTTCGCATACAGTTCGATGTCATCTGGGTGTTTTCCTTCGACAACTACCCCGATATAATCTGCAAACCCGATCGCCACTGCTTCCTTTGGAAGACGAAGCCCCAACACATCATTGTACATTGCGATCCATAGGAGAGGGCCCAGGACGGAACCTTGCGGGACACCGCATGTTGTCCCGAACACTTTAGGACCATCATCCGAATCACAATGAAGCGACCTACCCTGGAGGTAGTCGGCCACACGCACTAGGTACTTTGGTGTGCCTAGCTTGATCAACGCTTCAACTATTTTGCTCCATCTCGCAGAGTTGAAAGCATTTTTAACGTCGAGGGTTATCAATGCGCAGCAGTGATTTTTCTCTATGGCGGCTCTTGCTATGCCCACCACCATATTGATTGCATCAGTAGTCGTCCTTGCCTTTCTGAAGCCGAATTGCTTGTCTGACAGGCCACCTACCCTTTCGACGCTAGGGAGAATCCTGTTACAGATCACCCGCTCGAAAAGTTTGCCTATGCAACTAAGGAGGCATATCGGTCTGTAGGACGATGGGTCCCCTAAGGGCTTGTTCGGCTTCGGTAGGAGCACGAGTTTCTGCTGTTTCCATCGCTCCGGGAAGATCCCCTCTCTCAGGCACGCTGTGAAGACTTCAGCGAACCTGTCTGGCGCTATTGAAGCTGCTAGCTTCGCCGCTTTATTTGGGTATGCCATCCATGCCAGGGGCTTTGTTGATGGCTACCTTTTTTGCAGCCTCCAGAATCTCATCTGCGGTCACCGCAGGTGCCTCTTCTGGGTCCACCTGAAGGGTGGTAGTTCGACGGTGCGTACGTTCTGCGGAAACAGGACGTACACAATGCTCTGGAGCAGCGCGGGGCAGGTGATCGGCGGAGAGCGTTTGCCCTTGACCGCTGACATAACCATTTTATAGGCTCCACCCCAGGGGTCCGAGTCTGCTTCTCTGCACAATCTTTTGAAGTGCTCGGATTTACTTCTAGCGATGGCCTTGTTCAGCCTTTTCCTCGCTTCCTTATATCTCTGAAGGAGTTCATCGAAATCAGGACGGTTCCGATTTCTTTGAGTTCTCCTTCTCGCTTTCAGGCAGGCCCTTCGGCATTCGTCGATCTCGGCGTTCCACCAGAAGTTTGGTGGGTGTTGCCGATTGCCGGCGCGCCGAGGCATGGATGCATCACATGCCCGTGTTAGTGAATCTACGATTCGCTCTGCCCCTTCCCTGGCACCTCCTGCCGACCTCGCATCATGCAGGAATACTTCCTCGAACACCTCTGTGTCGAGTTTATTTACGGCCCATCCTCTATTCGTTCCATTGATAGGATTCCTTTTTCCTATACCCTGGCCAATCTCGAACATGATGGCTAGGTGGTCGCTGTGCGTGTACAAATCGCTCACCCGCCATTGTAGGTCCTTGGCCACTGAATCGCTCACGTAAGTGATGTCGATTACAGACGCTCTCCCACCCCTTTGGAAGGTGTTTTCGCCTCCGGTGTTGACCAACACCACATTTAGTCGCGAGAATACTTCTAGGAGTATGCGCCCTCTTGCATTCGTTTGTCGACTGCCCATTCGACAGCCCAAGCATTGAAATCACCCGCTAATATTACCGGGTGATGGCGACTCGCGTCGTATATATATATATATATATATATATATATATAATAAGTCTGACCCATTTCACAGTGCGGCACTGGACAGTATGTTGCAGTGGTTTATTAGTGAGCGCATGGTAAAACGCATTAAATAAGCCGTGTTTTGACATTCGCTGTTCATATATAGTCTTTTGTAATTTTTTTGGTAGTCCCTCTTGACTTTTGTTGCATAGAAAGTCCTTATTTCTCAGTAGTTCTATCATTTTTTGTTACCCATTTTGACCACAATGGCACTGTAGTGACCGCGTAAAGTTTAATTACCAAACTTTACGCAATGTCACACAACAACTTCCGACACGATCAAAACGATCAGTCGGAACACTCAATCGATCACTGAACGCAAAGTTCAGTGATCTTGCCGCTTTTCGTTCCGTTCCGATCACGCCTGGTGATCGAACCAATTTCCGGCATCTCTCTCTCTACTTTTTCGACTCGAGTCTTGACACAGTCGGTCCCCACGTTTCGATAAAACATAAAATAAATTATATTTATATATAACATATATATATTCGAAATTAACCCAGTAAAATTAAAAGCTAGATAAAATACAATAAACGATAATCATTGTGTAATAAAATAATAAGAATAAAATTAGTTAATAATAAGAAGAAGTGCGTTCTTAATTATACCACCTCGTGGTGCGAAAGGCTAACTAAATTGGTGATCCCGATAAAGTGAATGCGATACGAAACTAGTGTTTTCATAAATTTGGATTTTATTGTTAAAATTTAAAAAAGTGAAAACTAAGTAAAAGATCAATCGATCATAAAATTGCAATTCATTGCGATCATTGCGATATACAGTATATGTATATTAAAGTGCATGCTATACGAAATTAGTGTTTTCATAAATCTGGAATTTTTTTTTTAAATTTAAAAAAGTGAAAACTAAGTAAGAGATCAATCGATCATAAAATTGCAATTCATTGCGATATACAGTATATGTATATTACCAACGAGCGGAGAATTAACCCGATATCAATTTTGGCCAGCAGCTGAATAGACAAAGCGTATACACAACAAAAGAAGTCGGGAACGACGAGGGAGCATTCCATCAAACACAACAAACAGATATGAACAATAATATTTTTTTTTTCCTTTTAAAAATCAACTAAATTTCTTTAATAATATCCAATATATATTTTAATATCGGTGTAGGAATTAATTTAAAGTTTATTTATTTTTTTTTAATTTTTATTATTTTTACATTCATATACCTTTTTTTTGCTTTTTAGTAAGTTTATTTCGACACATTTATTTTGCGCCTACATACATATCCACATTTTTCATTTTTTTAGTGATTAATTTTCTATACAACTAAACTATCTATAAGGAGATTGAAAAGTATATTTTGAGTTGCAATTTATTAACGTACATAAATTTTGATTTGCAAATTATTTTTTTCCCCGAATTTACATATATAAAAGTGCAGAATTTCGATTTGTAAATTAAAGTTGAGTGTACTTCGACTTGTTTTATTTTTTTTTGGACATATTTATATTTATATAAATACTTAACTACATTCTATTTTTATATACATATACATATATACATATTAACCTTTATATAAATATTAACTAACTTTTACATTTTATATATATATTTACTTTGATATAAATATTTTCTATATTTTGAATATATATATACACATATATATATACATATATATATATACATACTGGGCTTTATATAAATTGTTGCTAAATTTTTGCATACATATACACACAGGTATATATTATTTAACGTTTGATTCGTAACTTCAATCTTTATTTTTTTAATCTCGATTCAGTTGGGGTACTCTGTTGGTTTGTTTTAAAATTTACATGATGTCAAGGACCGAGGGTTCATCCAGTGAACAAGACGTTCACATGGAAACGCCACAAGTCGATGAGCCAAAGCCCGGTACTTCGGGAGTCTATGCCGCTTCGGTATCGAAGCTCGACATCCCGAAGTTTTGGACACACCAACCTGCCTCTTGGTTTTACCAGGCAGAGATAATGTTCAGGTTGGCGGGTTTGAGATCAAACAGTGGAAAGGTATACAACGTCATGGCAGCACTGCCGGAAGAGGCGGTGACGGCAGTGCGCCATGGCACAGTAGACTTTGCCACCGCCACATACGAAGAAGTGAAGGAGCATCTGCTCGAGAAGTACGGCACTTCAGAGAAGCGCCGCCTCGAGCAGCTGCTATCAGTGCAAGAGCCTGGAGACAGAAAACCTTCCGAGTTCCTCCAGGCTCTCAAGGCACTGGCGGGCGGGTCGTCAGCGGTCAACGATGATCTGATCCGGAACCTGTGGGAGCGGAGGCTTCCACAGGCCATCCAGATCACGTTGGCCACCTCCGCTGACCAAACCCTAGCCGGGCTGGCTGCAACGGCAGACAAGGTATGGGAGGTGCTTCCACACGGAGGCGCCTCATACGCGTCCGCCGTCACCGCAGCACCTGCCAAAGCGGAGCCCACATTGGTGGCGCTGCAAAGCGCCATCAATAGGCTGACGGCCCGGCTGGACAAACTTGACCGAAACCAGCGCAGCCCAAGGAGCCGAACACCTGCCAACCGACAGGGCAGCTCCCGTCAGCCCTCGGCCACTCGGCCAACAGGGGCCAATCAAGCCAGGGGTAGCCTTTGCTATTTCCACTACCGTTACGGTAGTGAGGCACGCACCTGCAAGGCCCCCTGCAGTTTCGGTGGTGGCCAAGCCAAACCGGCGAAGAAAAAGGCCACCACCCATAAAAAAAACTAAAGTGGGGGATCGATGCGAGCGAGCATATAACCGGCCGCTCATATCGTTTATTCGTCAGAGACACCAACAATCGGATGGACTTTCTGATTGATTCGGGCTCTGACGTTTCAATTGTTCCCGCCAAGGCGTTCCCGGCCCATAACGGTAGCCCGAACGTCCTTCTGTACGCGGCCAACGGATCACTGATCCGAACTTTCGGCACAAAGTTGCTTGAACTTGAACTCGGCTTACGCCGACGATATGTTTACAACTTTATTATAGCCGACACCACTAAAGCCATTATCGGGGCGGACTTCTTAACGAAGTTCAAATTGTCCGTCGATTTTGAATATCGACATTTAGTCGACAAGCGCACGAAGTTTCGAATTAACGTGTGCGCTACCGTCGACTACAACCCCGAAACATTTCCATGCCGAGTTATTGGCATATACAAAGAGCTATTAACGAAGTACGCTTCGTTAACAAAACCGCCCAATTTTAACCTTCCGGTTAAACACAATGTGCAACACCACATTGTAACTAAAGGGCAATTACCATTTGTCACCGCTCGGCGACTCCATCCGGAGAAACTGAAGGTGGCAAAATTAGAGTTCGACCATATGGTCCAATTGGGGATTTGTCGACCTTCGTCGTCCCCCGCAGCATCTCCGCTTCATCTGGTTCCTAAACGGGACTCTCATGATTGGAGGCCATGCGGCGACTACCGTCGCCTTAATGCTGTCACTGTGCCGGATAGATATCCGATCCCGCATATACAGAATTTCTCCGTGAATCTTCACGGCTGCACAATATTTTCAAAGGTTGATTTGGTACGTGCATACCATCACATACCAATCGCCCCAGAAGACGTGCATAAGACTGCACTCATTACGCCATTCGGCCTATATGAGTTTACACGTATGCCATTCGGCTTACGAAATGCAGCACAAACCTTTCAAAGGTTCATAAATGAAGTTACGAGAGATCTCGACTTCGTTTATGTATACTTGGACGATATACTTATCGCCAGTAAAACCGAGGATGAACATATCGTTCACCTCGAAGAGCTCTTTAAACGCCTCGATAGCTTCGGTCTAACCATCAAGCTAGAGAAATGCGTTTTTGGTGCAACAGAGATTAAGTTTCTAAGCCACCGCATCACAAAGGATGGAATACTTCCATCCTCCGATCGGGTTCAGGCTATCGTTGATCTCGCACCTCCAACTTCTGTCAAATCGATCCAGAAGTTTTTGGGAATGGTGAATTTTTATCACCGATTCATCCCAAAATTGGCTGAACAGTTGGTGCCTATAAACGAGCATTTGAGAGACCTTCTCAACCGCTCACGTGCCAATAAAGTTTTCGACTGGCCAACAGAATGTCAGGCGGCATTCCTCAAGGTGAAAACCTCGATGGCTGAAGCAACTCTGCTGAACCATCCAATCGAGGATGCAAAATACAGTCTTACGACTGACGCCTCTGATTATGCAATCGGAGGCGTTTTGGAACAATTCAACGGTCATCGGTGGCAACCTCTAGCTTTTTATTCCAAAAAGCTGTCACCAACAGAACGGAAGTACTCTGCATTCGATCGCGAACTTCTCGCAATCTATGCAGCGATCAAACACTTCCGTTACTTCGTCGAAGGACGCAATTTCGTGGTCTATACTGATCACAAACCACTGGTTCGCGCCCTTCACACAAAGACCGAACGATCCCCTCGACAGACCAGACATTTGGGTCTAATCTCTCAGTTTACCACAGACATCAGACATGTGTCTGGTAAACAAAACGTTGTCGCCGACTACTTGTCGCGCTCACTAGCAACCGACAACGTCGATTCGGTCACCTTCGACCTGCCTACACTGGCTCAGGCTCAACAAAGTGACACAGAGTTGAAGTCTCTACAAGAGCACCCCAGCAACGGCTCACGGGTAAAACTAATTCTCACACCAATACCATTTACCGCCCATCAGGTGTGGTGTGAAACTAGTACAGGCATTCCAAGGCCTTACATACCCACTTCCTTACGTAGACTAGCGTTCAATTCCGAACATAGTCTCTCTCATCCTGGTATTCGCGCTACAAGACGAGCCGTTACCAAGAAATACTTCTGGCCATCGATCAATAAAGACTGCAACGAGTGGTCTCGATCATGCCTAGGTTGCCAAAAGTCCAAAGTTAAACGACATACCAAATCTCCATTGGAAGCTTTCAAACTTCCAAATAATAGATTTGACCATATCCATATGGATATAGTGGGACCCCTACCCCCATCTCGTGGATACTCTTATATCTTAACGATAGTCGATAGATTCACGCGATGGCCTGAAGCATACCCAATTCGGGATATCTCAGCTTCAACAGTGGCAAAGAAATTCGTCACTGAATTTGTCCCACGATTCGGCGTACCACTCGAGATCACAACCGATCAAGGTACGCAGTTCGAATCGAAACTGTTCAATGAAGTTGCCAAATTACTCGGCACTCATCGAATCCGGACCACCGCCTACCACCCGCAAGCAAACGGGATGGTTGAACGGTTCCACAGGCAACTAAAAGCAGCCTTAATGGCAAGGGACAACACTACTCATTGGAGTGAAGACTTGCCCTTTGTCATGTTAGGCATACGCACGGCAATTAAGACCGACTTACAATGCTCACCAGCCGAGCTCGTATACGGTCAGAATCTGAGACTTCCCAATTCGATTTCTATCCCAACGGATGAGAATCCAATTGAAGAATCAGAATTCCTCTCTCGCCTTCGTTCTCACATGCAGAACATTAAGGCAATACATCCTCGGCAACCCGTCCAAAAGGATGTCTATGTGCCAGAAGCCCTGGAGAACGCCGACTACGTTTTCATACGTGTCGACAGAGTTCGAAAACCTTTCGAACCTCCATACGAGGGCCCATATGAAGTAATCAAACGATTACGAAAACACTTCGTCGTCAAATTGAACGGCACAACCAAGTCAATATCCATTGACAGGCTAAAGCCAGCCTTCGGTTGTGACCGCGACAACGAAGCTAAGCCGTCTAAAGCGGTAACATTCCGTTAACGCTACGCTGGGGGGGGAGTATGTAGTGACCGCGTAAAGTTTAATTACCAAACTTTACGCAATGTCACACAACAACTTCCGACACGATCAAAACGATCAGTCGGAACACTCAATCGATCACTGAACGCAAAGTTCAGTGATCTTGCCGCTTTTCGTTCCGTTCCGATCACGCCTGGTGATCGAACCAATTTCCGGCATCTCTCTCTCTACTTTTTCGACTCGAGTCTTGACACAGTCGGTCCCCACGTTTCGATAAAACATAAAATAAATTATATTTATATATAACATATATATATTCGAAATTAACCCAGTAAAATTAAAAGCTAGATAAAATACAATAAACGATAATCATTGTGTAATAAAATAATAAGAATAAAATTAGTTAATAATAAGAAGAAGTGCGTTCTTAATTATACCACCTCGTGGTGCGAAAGGCTAACTAAAGCACTGACAACTTCATATCAAGTTCTTGACATGCAGTGCGAAGCAGTTTTTTAGAAATTAGCATAAGACAAAGCAGTGCAGTGCGGTGTAGTGCAGGAAGTATAAATTCAGTTACAAGAAGTCTAAATTTCACTGCGCAGTGCTGCAATGCACTGATTTTCAATGTAGTTTAGGCTTAAGGAGGAGCGAACACACATCACATCTCCACTTACTACCTAGGAATGTTAGATCTATTGAAGAAAAACGACAGATTTCAACAGTTCTCATTAGACTTTGTGGTTAAACGAATTTCCTTCGCTTCCATATTAATAGAAGTTTTGGATTGATATCAATCCGTTACCTTGTTAGCTTATGCTCAATACTTTGCTCGGCTTAAGTTTTTTCATGCCCCAAGACCAAGTATGGGTACACGACTTGGGTATTACCGCAACAAATAAGCGGGTTCCGGAGTACCGAGTGCCAGTTCGGCAGATCACGACTGGGTTTAAGCAGAACGCCAACATTTTTTGCCATCATTTATTGTGTTTTCACAGACGCCTAAAGGTTAGTACTGAGATCGTCGGTGCCTCACTGTCGCGCCTTTCTTAATTTGTTTGCATCGGGTTACATCATACCAACAATTTCTTTTCACTAATGCTCCCGGCAGTGCACTGAAGTCGCCATCACGTGTCTACTTTAAGTGAACATCATTCGGCTTTTTATTTAGTGATGATCAAAAATGGCCATGCTCTTGAATCGTTGGTTTTGTTCTTGTATGACTGTTATTTTTGATTTAAATAAATTAAAATTTATACTAATTATTAAACCAGACTTTTGTAATAAAAGTATACAATTTAAAAGTGACCCCATCACATTGTAAAACCTGTTATTCTGAGTGTCCAGAATAATTTTTTTGAAGATCAGATAACATTTACTATTTGATTTTTAAAGTCAAAAATACAAAAATAACGGTTGTTTACCATCCCTGTTTTGAAGCAAAGGGCTATGTATAACTTGTATAATTTCAAATTAATTCCAGGCGATTGTGAGCTACTAACTCTCACAGCTGAGGACTTTAACGACATATTGCTGGATTGGATGAGGGACATTTGGGAAAAGAAAAAACAAGCATTTCAACGTTACGAATTACTAAGCAGATGGAGATATGCTTACCAGGTACATTGAAAAAATATTTGTAGGTCGATAGTTTTTAGCTTTTGGCATATATAGGAGAACCTTACATTAAAGTTAACTACAATCCGGAAATATGAGTCATACGACACCCTCTACTATCAGGACACGGGAATGTTAGAACCTGTCTTCTTTATTCTTACTGGTCAATGTATGATTCTGCAATGCTTAAAAATGAAAGTAAGGAGACAGTCATTTGAATAGGTTAAATACTAAAATTTCACATTTACAAAAAGGTTCGAGTTGTAAGAGGTGAAAAATGTTACGAACTTTGTTCCGCAGATAAATTGAAACCAGAAGATATGGCCATGTTTCGTACTGCAGTAGTTAAAAAAACCACAGTAAGTATATTAATGTTAGTAAAATTCCATAAATAAATTATTAAATGGGCAAATTAAATTGTTCGAAAGGGGAAAATTCAAAACTTGTTAAATTCAACCATCGAAAAGGTCGTGGGAAATTTATATCTTCTACTTACGCTCTTCTTATCAAATACTTCCTTTACATGATAAATTGAAACTATGTTGAAAGCGAATTCAAATTCATGTAGGAGCCAGTCGAGTTTATTGAGCGAAGGTCCATACCTAGATGGAAAGTAATCCTGTGGCTGTTGAGGGGTTTCCTTTTCATTGTTTTGGCAGGCTAGTAGCCCTAATAAGGCATCCGGTTAATAATAGAGTACCAAATTTCCGCTTAGGTCAGGTCTTCACCCAGGGGTCCGTGCACCTCCTTGTTCACCTTGTTGGAACTGTTGGGGTCCCAGCCTTTGTTGGCTGGTTAGTGGGATTCACTTTCAGGAGGCATAACACTCCAACAAGACTGTCTCCCGCTAGCCCTGACTGTTGTGACTCACCCGGTTGCTAAAAAAATGAACTCATATAACATCCAAGAGTACAAACGCGAGGCTTACTGCCTCCTTTTTATATATCCACCAGACTACCCTTAACCTTTCATATTCTTTTTGTATCTTCAGCTCAAGCTTACTACTAGACATTGCACCATGAGTTGAATGACATGACGGACTAGTGGTGTTTAAAGTTCCGTAGAAAACTTGATTTAATTGTTTTTGTTAATTTTTCCGGCACACAGCCCCACAATCCCAGCACTCAGTGGTCAATAAAGAGTGGGATGTTGTGCCTAGAGACAAGCCACTAATTACGCTTTTTCTTGGTATTCTTTCTGTTGAATAACACTTCAGACTGGATGACAATATATTAAGTGGAGATTGTGAAGATTCACAAAAACAATCCAACAAATAACTTGAAAAACTAACGCATCTTTCAAGTAGATGCTGCTGAAAGAATTATATAACATACTAGCATAAAACCCGCGTGCCTTGCAACGCCTTTAAATAAAAACTGTTTATTATGTGCAATGTTTTCCTTCAAAAAAAAAACAAACAAAAAAGTCAGCTGTTATTATCCCTAAAAAGGATTTAGCATAAAACCCGCGTGCCTTGCAACGCCTTTAAATAAAAACTGTTTATTATGTGCAATGTTTTCCTTCAAAAAAAAACAAACAAAAAAGTCAGCTGTTATTATCCCTAAAAAGGATTTATTATAGTGCATTTTTTTAATAAATATGGTAAACAAATTGCTGCGTATATCACCTCTGCTCAACAAATCTGCAAGTTTTGAAGCAGAGATTGGCATGTATATGTCATCAAGGGAAGTGACATTTTAGGGTATGACGAACGGTCGTTAAGTTTGTTCGCCTATTTACGTGGGTGCAAGAAATTATGAAGCAATCACAAATGAATATTAAGTAAAGTAAATTTCGAGTCATTCATTTCTACGTGATTATAGGGATGCACTGTCAAAAGTTCAGCCCTTCAGCTTCAGAGGTTTGGGTTAACCCAATTTCACCCCCTTAGGGGATGAATTTCGAAAAATCGCTTTATAGTGGATGTCCATGCCATTGTAGGGATGCACTGTCAAAATTTCAGCCCTATAAATTTAGCGGTTTGGATAAACCCCATTTCAACCCCTTAGGGGATGAATTTCGCAAAATCGCTTTATAGTGGATGTCCACGCCATTATAGGGATGTACTGTCAAAATTTCAGCCCTATAGTTTTAGCGGTTTGGAAAAACCTCATTTCACCCCCTTAGGGGATGAATTTCGAAAAATCGTATTTTAGTGGATGTCCACGTCATTAAAGGGATGCACTGTCAAAATTTCAGCGCTATAGCTCCAGCGGTTTGGGTAAACCCCATTTCACCCCCTTAGCGGATGAATTTTGAAAAATCGCTTTTTAGTGAATGTCCACATCAATATAGGGAAGCACTGTCAAAATTTCAGCCCTATAGCTCTAGCAGTTTGGGTAAACCCCATTTCATCCCTTAGGGGAAGAATTTCGTAAAATCGCTTCTTAGTGGATGTCCACGTCATTATAGGGATGCACTTTCAAAATTTCAGCCTTATAGCTCCAGCGGTTTTGAGTTGACCCTATTTCACCCCCTTAGGGGATGAATTTCGAAAAATCGCTACGGATGCACTGTCAAAATTTCAGCCCTTTAGCTCCAGCGGTTTAGGTTGTGCGTTGTCTGTCAATCAGTTACTTTTTATACAATCGAAAAAAACTTATTGAACCCCATTTCACCCCTCAACCCTTTTTTCTCCAAAAAAAAAGTATACTATGTCCGTCTCCAAGGTCTAAACTATGTCTGTTGCAAATTTCATCAAAATCGGTCCAGCGGCTTAGGCGTGAAAGCGTAACAGGCAGACAGACAGACAGATAGACAGACAGACAGATAGACAGACAGACAGACAGACAGACAGACAGAGTTACTTTCGCATTTATAATACTAGCTGGGACCCGGTGCGCCTACGCTGCACCCATAAGTCAATAGTAAACAATAAAAACCATCCATTGACTTAATATTTTTCGAGATATGAAATTTACACAGATGAAATGCCTCAAAGAACATGGGTCTTGCGTCGGCCGCCATGAATCGGTATATTGAGTCTACTACATTGGTTATTGTATTCTACTTATCATACCCTTTCATTTGATACCCATGTTGAGGGGATTGTGAAGAAAGTGGTAATCCGGCCTCTTTAGACGGCCGCCATGGATCTAAAGATATATTTTGTATACTACATTGCTTATTGTATTCTACTTATCATACCCTTTCATTTGATACCCATGTCGAGGTGGTTGTGAAGAAAGTGGTACCCCGCCCTCTTGAGACGGCCGCCATGGATCTAAAGATATATTTTGTATACTACATTGCTTATTGTATTCTACTTATCATACCCTTTCATTTGATACCCATGTCGAGGTGGTTGTGAAGAAAGTGGTACCCCGCCCTCTTGAGACGGCCGCCGTGGATCTAAAGATATATTTTGTATACTACATTGCTTATTGTATTCTCCTTAACATACCCTTTCATTTGATACCCATGTTGAGGTGGTTGTGAAGAAAGTGGTAATCTGGCCTCTTGAGACGGCCGCCATGGATCTAAAGATATATTTTGTATACTACATTGCTTATTGTATTCTACTTATCATACCCTTTCATTTGATACCCATGTCGAGGTGGTTGTGAAGAAAGTGGTACCCCGCCCTCTTGAGACGGGCGCCATGGATCTAAAGATATATTTTGTATACTACATTGCTTATTGTATTCTACTTATCATACCCTTTCATTTGATACCCATGTCGAGGTGGTTGTGAAGAAAGTGGTACACCGCCCTCTTGAGACGGCCGCTGTGGATCATTTTAGTTTCAATAGCGTCATGGCCTACCTATTGTTTGACAGCTGCGTAAATTTGAAATTTTCATTAAATGTAATGATTCAATTTAATGACAATTTTACATTTGTCAAACAATAGGTAGGCCATGAAGCTATTGAAACTAAAATGAAGTGAAAATTCCTAAAATTACCATTTTTTTGTTTTTTTCAGGCAATTTTTTAAATTTTTCTCTCCGTAAGAACCATCCTCGTACTTCAACGAATATTCGAAAAAAAAAATTAGTCCAATAGGTCCAGCCGTTCTCGAGTTTTGCGCTTAGCAACACATTTAGCGATTCATTTTTATATTATAGATGTATATATATGTATGTATGTGTATGTATATATAGATTTTCATGCTTAGCTGAAAAGTGCGCCTTCTGTGCTAGAAGGGCTAACTCTTGTTTTAAATATCTTTTTCAGCGAGAAACCGAAACAATATCTTTTTCAGCAATAAATTGAAACAATATCTTTTTCAGAAACATTTTGAAACGATATCTTTTTCGTAAGACCCATCGAATTGTAACATTTATTTACTACATATTACAAAGTTGTGTTAATAATGTAAATAATAAATGTAATTGCAGCCCTTTCTTCCTTAATGAATATTATTTCAAATTTCATTCCATGTTTATCTTACCAAGCAAATATTGTACCTGGAGGTAGGAGACTACCGCTAAAAATAAATTTATATAAATATTTAGGAATTTTTAGCGTACTATTCGTTTCAACTTATCTTCATTTTCTCATTTTGCTTTAAAACTGGAACTGGCTGCAAAAGATACTGGCTGGTCCTTCAGGTGACAACATGCCCCCAGAGAACAATTTCGGGTATTTAAATAAGAATAAAAAACTGTTATTTTTAACAAAAAATCACGACACTTTCAAATCACGGCACTTTCATTAATAAAAGCTTTTTCGTCGCACGAAACACTTGTTTTCCTCGTTAAGGGATTTTGACATTTTCTTCTTCCTTTACCAACATAAAACCCGTAAATTTTAGTAGTAACATATGTATATTTAAATTGCAAACTTACTGCAGGAACAGAATGTGTCGCTTGTCACTGCCCTGACGCTGCCGCCGTCGCTGTCGCCATTGCTGTCGCTTTGCTTGTCGCTTTTATGAACAGAACTAGCATAAAACCCGCGTGCCTTGCAACGCCTTTAAATAAAAACTGTTTATTATGTGCAATGTTTTCCTTCAAAAAAAAAAAACAACCAAAAAATCAGCTGTCATTATCCCTAAAAGGGTTTATTATAGTGCATATTTTTAATAAATATGGTAAACAAATTGCTGCGTATATCACCTCTGCTCAACAAATCTGCAAGTTTTGAAGCAGAGATTGGCATGTTTATGTCCCCCATTTCACTGCGTTAGGGAATGAATTTCGAAAAATTGCTTCTTAGTGAATGTCCACGTCATTATAGAGATGCACTGTCAAAATTAAAGCCCTTCAGCTCCAGCGGTTTGGGTTAACCCAATTTAACCCCCTTAGGGGATAAATTTCAAAAAATCGCTCCTAAGTGGATGTCCACGTCATTATAGGGATGCACGGTCAAAATTAAAGCCCTTCAGCTTCAGCGGTGTGGGTTAACCCCATTTCACCCACTTAGGGGATGAATTTCGAAAAATCGCTTATTAGTGGATGTCCACATCATTATAGGGATGCACTGTCAAAATTTAAGCCCTATAGCTCCAGCGATTTGGGTAAACCCCATTTCACTCCCTTAGGGGATGAATTTCGAAAAATCGCTTTAATAGTGGAAGACCACGCCATTATAGGGATGCACTGTCAAAATTACAGCCCTATAGCTATAGCGGTTTGGAAAAACCCCATTTCACCCCCTTAGGGGATGAATTTCGAAAAATTGCTTTATAGTGGATGTCCACGCCATTATAGGGATGCACTGTCAAAATTTCAGCCCTATAAATTTAGCGGTTTGGAAAAACCCCATTTCACCCCCTTGGGGGATGAATTCCGAAAAATCGCTTCTTAGTGGATGTCCACATCACTATAGGATGCACTGTCAAAATTTCAGCCCTATAGCTCCAGCGGTTTGGGTAAACCCCATTTCACTCCCTTAGGGGATGAATTTCGAAAAATCGCTTTTATAGTGGAAGACCACGCCATTATAGGGATGCACTGTCAAAATTACAGCCCTATAGCTTTAGCGGTTTGGGTAAACCCTATTTCACCCCCTTAGGGGATGAATTTCGAAAAATCACTCTATAGTGGATGTCCACGCCATTATAGGGATGCACTGTCAAAATTTGAGCCCTATATCTATAGCGGTTTGGAAAAACCCCATTTCACCCCCTTAGGGAATGAATTTCGAAAAATCGCTTTATAGTGGATGTCCACGCCATTATAGGGATGTACTGTCAAAATTTCAGCCCTATAGCTATAGCGGTTTGGAAAAACCCCATTTCACCCCCTTAGGGGATGAATTTCGAAAAATCGCTTCTTAGTGGATGTCCACATCATTATAGGGATGCACTGTCAAAATTTCAGCCCTATAGCTCCAGCGGTTTTGAGTTGACCCTATTTCACCCCCTTAGGGGATGAATTTCGAAAAATCGCTAGGGATGCACTGTCAAAAATTTCAGCCCTTTAGCTCTAGCGGTTTAGGTTGTGCGTTCTCTTTCAGTCAGTTACTTTTTATACAATAGAAAAAAAGTAAAGAAAATAAATCCCCTTACAACTTATTGAACCCCATTTCACCCCCTTCAACCCTTTTTTCTCCAAAAAAAAATAGCCTATGTCCGTCTCCAAGGTCTAAACTATGTCTGTTGCAAATTTCATCAAAATCGGTCCAGCGGTTTAGGCGTGAAAGCGTAACATACAGACAGACAGACAGACAGACAGACAGACAGACAGACAGAGTTACTTTCGCATTTATAATATTAGTAAGGATTGGTAAGGATTCAATATAAATTCAAATAAAATCCAAACTTTTATTTCCAAGATTCACTCGAAAATTTTCAACTAAAATTGTAATTAGGCAAGATATAAAATATAATTGTAAATCACCATACCACTTGAATAAAATGCAATCAATATATGTATGTAAAAGAAAGAGATCAATATTTATACACTTACCCGGTTTTAGATAACCACAGGTTAATATGAGAGGATAATAAGGAGGATATATGGGAGTCTTCTCCAGGAAATAAATCGGGTCTTCTCCCAATAATAAATAATTACACGTGCTGTCTCGTTTATCTTTGAACCACTAGAGTTCGCACTCGGTCACAATTTTTATTTAGAAACGTCAAGGCTCTTTTTTAATTAATTTTTCTTTTACTTAGTCTCGGTCGACTGCGTTTTTTGTAACAAGTCTCCTTGACTAAGTACGACCGGAAGTAGTAGGACGATGTCCCTACAGATAATTGGTAGAGGATAATATGAATCATTACTCTGGCAATGCTACATTAATATAAAACACTTACGCAGTATATCAACCGCCATAAGGTGTAATTGTTAAGGTTAGTAATAAAGTTATAACCTTATATCAATTCGCTATAAGGTATAACTATTCAATAAATACCTTGAATCAAACACTTCAAGGTATTTAAATTGTTAGTAGAAAATTGTGTTTTATATCAAAAACGCTATAAGACATAACTAGTAACATATGGGTTAGTATGAAGTTATGTCTTGTATCAAAAACGCTACAAGACACAATTAGTAGAAAATTATTACTGTAACTTTACCAAAGTTTAATTAAAGGTAATTAAGTTGGGAAATGAAGGTTAGTAGTTAGTTACTAAACTGTCAATGCTTTGAATTCTCAAAACACGAGAATAGTAACTTATGGGGATAAGAGGATAAAATTACCTGCTCGGCCGGTGGCTGGAACCCAAGAGAGCGAAAAACCCGTCAAGCAACATTTTTGTTCACTTGCAGACTTGAATAACGGTGTAAACCGGTTTGGTTGATAACCACCAAAGTGGGGGGCAGTTATCTGTGTGTGTACGTGATTTATTTTGGTTTTAATTTTTTCGAGTGAATTTTGAATTTGTTCTAAATTAACTCAAAAAATGTAACATGTTGGTGTGATGACTAATATAAATTTAATTCAAATAATTTTCACGCTGATTGCCATGCAGGGACAGGTTAATGTTATTATGCTGTAAAGAAAGAATGTTTAAGATGCCCTACGGTGGTATGGTGATAATTGTCTACCTATCACAATTAGATTTTCAAACGATACTCCCCCCTTTGAAACACTGCAGATGTGTTTCCATCCATCCAATGGCGCTACAGCCCAAATCGAGCCTTGGCCTCCTCTAGGGCATTTCTCCAAATTTGACGGTCCCTTGCAGCATGTCTCCAGTTCCGGATGTTGAGCATTGACTCTGCGTCAGCCGTCACAGAGTCTATCCACCTCCTCCTGGGTCTACCTACTGGCCTACTTCCCGAAATTTCTGATGCCATAAGCCGTTTTGGGATACGATTGTCCTCCATTCTGATTATGTGGCCAGTTATGAGCCGTCCACACTACGCGGACTTAGATCCTACGCGCTTTTCGCCGTACGGCCTCTGACAAAAGCGCGCATGAGTTCTGAATCGTGAGCAAATTGAGAAAACAAATCAATTTTTGTTTGAAAAAACATACGCGCGTTTGAAAAGCCCGTATTGTGTAGACGTACAATGTACCTTTTTAAGCACAGCCTTTGGTCCGCGCAGTTTGGCTGTACTGCCTTTGCCATTAAAAATATCGCAAAAAAAGGCATTAAACTCTATATGAAAAAAAGAGGCAAAAGCGCGTATGCGGGCCGTCCACACTATGCGGACTTGAATCCCACGCGCTTTTCGCTATACGGCCTCAGCCAAAAGCGCGCATGAGCTTTAAATCGTGAGCAAATTGAGAAAACAAATCAATTTTCATATGAAAGGCCGTACGCGTTTCTGAAAAGCCCGTATTGTGTGGACGTAAAATGTACCTTTTTAAGCACAGCCTTTTGTCCGTGCCGTTTGGTCGTGCAGCCTGTGCAGTCGTGCAGTACACAGTACTGGTCGTATTACTGTTTTGTAGAGTGAGAGTTTCGTTTTCCTGTTACTGGAAAATTTTGATGGTGATGTTGACGGTATCATTGGGCGCTTTGCTTAAATCACCTAAACAACGACAGAAGAAAATAGAATATTATTCAACTCTGAGCACAAATAAATCTCAATAGTTAAAGAACTAAAGGAAAACAAAAATTCAAACACAATTTATGGATATGTAACTTTAATAAACCCATCGTTTAATAATTTTATTTTAATATTATATCCGCAAGAGAAACGGATCCGTCTTTTACGCCTTTTTGCTCGCTGCAAGACCTGGAGCGGTACTTTTACAGTTTCCACTTGCCCAGTGTTCTCGTCTACAAGGGTGCAATATAGCTCATCACTCACGGCATTTGGAGGTACCATAGTTGCGACATTGTTTTTTCTACAAGTTCTGTTGTTTGTTCAAAAGTAAATTGATTCGAATAAAATTCAGTCACTTTATGTAAATATAGCGGGATTTAATGCATTTGTTAACTGGCAGGAGGGGGTTATCCAGTAACTCAGACACACGATCTGCTACCATGCAGGATTTCGAAATTTGTTTATCCATCGTCAATGGTTGGTAAACGACAATTTGCGTTTTGGTGTTTATAAAGGCAGTAATCTATTTGATATAATGAGATAGTTTGAAATCACGTTAATTAGCTGGGTCTTCTCCAGTTAATATACACACCTTATGAATAGGGTGCTTTATAATGTTAGTTTGAGTTTTAATTGTTATAACTCGCACTATTCCATCACTTCCACAATGAACTTGAAGAATTGAAGAGCGATATTCCAAAACGTGCTAAGTTCTTATGATGTAATTAGTGGGAAATAAAAAAAAACTGAATATCACTTTCACTCTCGCCTAAAGGGCTGTAATATTATTTCCTTTCTCAAAAAACCGATAAAAGAAACTATTATTTATAAAAATATAAATAAATTTGCTACATTTTATATGAAAAAAAATGGTTTTATTTATGGTGGTACATTTTCATAATGTACTAAGTCAATTACTTAGTACATTTTGAAATAAAATTTCATAGTAAAATTATGATACTATGGTAAATGTTTTCAGTCCTCAGAAAGTTCAGCCCAGCAAAAGAAAGAATAGTATTTTTCAAATCTTTATTTTTAATATAAAAAAAACATTAAAAAATTCAATATGAATACTAGCTATTGAAATTGATGGAAAATTCATTTGTATGACCC
This sequence comes from Thereva unica, assembly GCA_949987705.1. Lineage (NCBI taxonomy): Eukaryota > Metazoa > Arthropoda > Insecta > Diptera > Therevidae > Thereva > Thereva unica. Next base: position 88,645,055 of record OX465283.1, on the reverse strand, counting down.
ATTATACCTACATCGGAATGAGTATGATTTGTGATAAATGTTTATGTGAATGCATAACTACTACGCCATAGATTGGAAAGCAATACAATATTAAAATTAAACAAAAATTGACTTAGTACGTTTTGGAATATCGCTCTTCAATTCTTCCCAGCATCCATGAACGCGGAGTGCTCAGTTGGTCTTTTACAACCACTAAATCTCCAACTTTGGGGTTTTCTACCTTCTCTAACCACCTTGGTCGATTTTGTAGATGATTTAGAGGTATTCCTTAGACCATCTATGTATTCCAAAAGTGATTTTAATGTTTGTAAATATTTCCACCTGTCTAATGAAGTGCATTTGTGATCATTAGCTTCAGGAGGGGCTAACAATGGTCGTCCTATTAGAAAATGCCCAGGTGTTAGGGCTTGCAAATCGCTTGGGTCATCGGTGAGAGGTAATAAAGGTCTAGAATTTAAGCATGCCTCGATTTGCGCTAGTGCAGTTGAAAATTCTTCATAAGTTAAGTTGGTGTCTTGTAATACTCGTTTTAAATGGTATTTGACAGATTTAACACCTGCCTCCCACAGACCTCCGAAATGTGGAGCTGAAGTGGGTTAAAATGCCAGTTAATGCTTTGTATAGTGAAGTGATTTTCAACGTCTTTAAAGCACTAAGCAAGGTGTGAGTTTAATTCTGAGTTAGCTCCAATAAAATTTGACCCACAGTCTGAATATATATCAGAACACAGACCGCGGCGGCTAATAAATCGGAGAGTGTTCGGAGAGTGTTTAAAACCAGCCCTGTTCCTCCATGAAGCGTTAATTTGTGAGTGTACTCAATAAGTAATTTGGTGAAGTGATGCTTCGGAGGGAGAATTACTTGGTGTTTTTGCGAGGTGGGAATTTTTGCATGAGCCTACCTCCCACCTTAATTAATTGATTTTCATCAAGATAAGGATTTAGTGAAAGTAATGTACTTTGAGTAGACACCTGGAACCCTTGACTTAGTGCTTGATGACGAAAACTTGTTTTTGTATAGAATGAATTAACTTAATTTTCACATCTCGTAATTCCTGAGCAGTTATATTTGGTGAGCTACTTGGGCAAGAAGTTTTGAGCCTATTAAGAAATCGTAAAACATATGCAATCACTCGAATGAGTTTAGTGTAAGAAGAAAATGATTCTATTATGTCGGAAGATATATGTGGCAGCAAAGAGTAAGGTAGATGATTTTTCCGCATTTCTGGTATATGATCAAGCGTCGCGTTTGAGTATTTTGGCCAAGAAGACTAGATCTCTTGGAGCCATTTTGGTCCATACCACCATAAATCAAAGATCTTTAATTTGTTTACATTTAAGCCACGAGAACCACAATCTGCAGGGTTATCCTTCGAACGAACATAACACCAAGGGATTGAAGGGAGTAGTTCTTGAATTTGAATCACCCTATTAACCACGAAGGTTTTGAGTTTGTGCGGGGAGCATTGAATCCAATTAAGTATAATTGTTGAATCGGTCCAAGCAAATGTCATTACAGAAGAATAATTTAATTCCCTTCTTACTTTGTGTAGTAATTTTGGCAGCAGATGCGCACCAGATAATTCCAATCGAGGAAGCGTCATGGGTTTTACCGGAGCTACCTTTTTTTTAGCTGTTAAAAGATTAGCCTTAGACCGACCTTGTCCATCGACAACTCTAACATAAACTACGGCAGCATAGGCAAGCTGTGAAGCATCAGAAAATCCGTGAAGTTGGATGGTTGAATTTGAATAAGTTTGGTATTTTGATAGTAGAAATTTGAGGAAATTGATGCTGGAATTCTTGCCATTCCTTTTGAATGGATGCAGTAACTGGCTCATCCCATGAAAATCCGAGAAGCCATAAACTTTGCATCTGAATTTTTCCTTTAATCACGTATGGCGATATCCAACCCAACGGATCAAATAATCCAGCCACACCTGACAAAATCTGCCGTCTTGTGCACACGCCAGATTTTGATTCTGAATATTGCAAGGTAAAATGGTCCGCTGCTGGATGCCAGATTAGGCCTAAAGCCTTTACCTTTTCATCATATGAGAAAGTTAATGCTGCTTTTAATTCTCTTTTGTCTTCAGGGATTGTGGCAAGAACTTCAGCATCATTACTTGACCACTTTCGAAGGTTAAAACCTCCCAAAGGTAGTAATTGGGTTAACTCGTGATACAATGAAATTGCTTCTGCAGCAGAATGGGTGCCAGTAATGGCATCATCATCATGGGTAATTACTTGAGCTGCTGTAGGAAACCTTTTTTGTTCATCTTTTGCTAGCTGGTGAAGCGTTTTAATTGCCAAATATGGGGCAGAGGTTGCTCCAAAGGTTACTCTTGTCATCTCAAACTCTTTAATAGGGTCAAAAGGTGTGGGTCGCCATAGGAGACGATGATAGTTTTGATCTGAAGGGTGAAGATGTATCATTCTATACATCTTTTCTATGTCTGCTGACATCGCGTATTTAAATCTTCGCCATCTAAGCAAAATTGAATATAGATCAGATTGTATGACAGGGCCAGGATGCATGTAGTCGTTCAGCGACTTTCCGTTGGAGTTTTAGCTGAAGCATCAAATACTATTCGCACTTTTGAAGTTGTGCTGTCCTTGAGAACAGCGTGGTGTGGCATGTAATATGAGGATGAAGCTTTATCATGAGTTACGGGTATCATATGGCCTAAGTCCAAATATTCTTGGAGTATTTTTGTATACTCAGATCGTAAACTCAAATTTCGTGACAATTTTGACTCAAAGAAGCTAATCGTTTTGAAGCTAAAGGAAAGGGATTTTTACTTGATATGCACCTGAGGCTAATCTACATACCGAATTTTTATAAAGGGTTTCGCACTCTTCTTCAGCCTTGCTATACTTTGTTTGCACTGGTATCTTTCGATCTCCCAGAAAGAACGCAATCTTATATTGAGGTCATCTTCTACCTTCGTATCTTTCACTTGGACATTAAAAGATTGTATGGCTGACCTCTCTCCTTTTGCGTGTACTGGGCCAATTAATAACCAACCAAAAATGGAATTTTGAGCTGCAGGAGTGCCAGTAGGGCCTTTAATTAATCCTTCTAGAATTAGTGTAGAATATACATCAGCACCAAGTAGTAGGTCAATTTTTCCTGGCAGGTAGTAATGGGGGTCAGCAAGATTAAGATTGTCTAAATTGCTTAATTACTGCTTCAACTCAAAGAACAATCCTTGTTCGGAGGCGGTAACCCATTCCTTCAACTTTAAGAAGGCTAACTTTAATGAACTCTCATCTAAGCTTGCCTTGATTGATTTCAACAGCTTACTTTCCTCAAATGAGTTGGATGTCGATGTGGCACGGTTTTATGCCGTACTATATGAAGCTATTGCTTCATGCGTACCTTTTGAGCCCCAAAAATTGCGCAGTGCTACTCCACCTTGGTACAATAATGAGCTGAAGCATTTAAGGAATCAGAAAAATAGACTCTGGAAGACCTATTTAAAAAGGAAGGATTCTCCGAGTCTTATTACATTAACTGATTGCCACAACAGATTTCGTTTACTCTCTTCTGCTCTGTATGGCGAATATCTCATCAGCATGAGGGACCAGGTTTATACTGATCCTAGAAACTTCTTCAAATTTGTCAACTCCAAGAAAAAAGCTGATAATTACCCAAAAACTATGCAGCACACTAACGGGTCAAATAGTGAGTCTTCCTCGATTTGCAACATGTTTGCATCATTCTTTCATCAATCTTTCACCCCTTCTAATTTTCAGCCTAACGACAATAATTTTCGTCACATAACTCTACACCGAGAGGCTACTAGTTTGTCTCTCTCAATCTCCATTGACGATATCATGAAACATATTGATGAACTCCCTTACGATTTCACTTCCGGCCCTGACGGTATCCCTCCTGCTGTCCTTAAATCCTGTGTGGAGGTTCTCCAGTGTCCACTGAAAACCCTTTTTAAAAAGTCCCTGGATAAAGGGTACTTCCCTACTCTTTGGAAGAATTCGTTCATAATTCCTGTTCACAAAAGTGGTAGCAAGAACGAAATATCGAACTACAGATCAGTTGCCAAGCTGTCTGTCATACCGAAGCTTTTTGAATCAATCATTTATTCTGCAATCGTGCCAATCTGTAAGAAACTTATTTCTACGAACCAACATGGTTTTCTTCCAGCTCGTTCCACTACCACCAATCTCCTTGAATTCACTTCCCATGCTGTTGAAGGCTTCGTTTCCGGTTGCCAAACTGATTGTGTTTACACTGATTTCAGTAAGGCATTTGACAAGCTTTCCCACTCCATTATGCTTTTCAAACTAAAAAAGTTAGGTTTCCCTGAAGCTCTTCTATTATGGTTCCAGTCCTACTTAGCTGACAGGACCTACCAAGTCCTTTTCCGTGGATCCAAATCCGCGACCATTGAGGCGTCATCCGGCGTTCCTCAAGGCAGTCATCTTGGCCCTATCCTCTTTATTCTTTCTATTGATGATTGTTTAAGGTAAGGCTCTTTTGCCTTAACTGTATCGGTAATCTAGGTGTTACACCGTGACTACAGAATTGTTGGTTGAATCAGCACATAAACTAATTCAACAGGAGTAAAGGTTTGTTAATGGTTTTAACGAAGTAAAACGCTCAAGCTTCTTGACTAGAATAATTTTAATTTATGAATTCCGATATTTATATCAAAAATTCTTAAGCTACTTACATTATCGATATATTAAACTACATAAAATCAAAAGTAGGCAAAATTGGTTTACTCATCAAAATACATGAAAATCTTATTGACCCGATCATATTACATCGAGCTCGTGCAGGTAAAAAAATTGGCAATTGCAAAAATGTGCAGAATGTGCAAATTGAAAATATGTGCAATAAAATTATTTTTATGTGCGAATATTTATTTCTACATATGGCTAAGCTTAAATATTTAACATTCTCCCCGCGTTGAACATTGTTCAACAAATACTGGGGTCTACATCGAAGACCAAACTTTGTCTGCGTCTTGGTGCCGGTATAGGTTTAGGTTGAGGTCTGTTTTGGAATTTGTAAATCATGATGCCCGCGATGATGATGATTATTCCAATCAGGAGAAGTCCGGAATATCCTACGGCCATATGATGAACCTTGTTCTCTTCAATTCTAGATGAAAATTCCGTGAATAACTGGGAATTAAGGTTGTCTTGTAGCCTTTCCAGTACCTCTAACTGTGGTTGATATTCTGTGTTATTTCGCAGAGTCCATTGGGGATTATTTGGGATTGAGAGGTTAACCTGGTTGTTTATAAAACTGGTGTAGGATGTTCTAACGTTGCTAGTATACAGCTGATGGCCTCGTATGGTAACTAGATCGTGTTTGAGAGTGCATGGTGACTCCATCTTTAAGGTTCCGGATCCTTGTAGAATGGTGGAATACGTCTCTTCTTCACAGACTATGTTCACGGGGGATGGTTTCCTTACCGCGAAGATCCACTCGTTGCCTTGAGCTAGTTGTACCCATACTTGCTTATCGTTGATGACTTGGAGCCTACAGGTTTCCAAACTTTGGACATTATTTAGGAAGTCTATTTCACACGACTGACTGTTCATTGACTTATGATAGATTGGGTGTAATTGCTTGCACACATAATTTCCGACCTTAATAGTCGTACATGATGACAATTCCTGTTCGGTTATAGGATAATAATTGTCACGATGCCGACTGATAGCTAGATGTGTAGAATTTGGTTGGATTGCTAAGAATGTGTTGTTGATCAGTGCCGGGATTGCGATGACCTTGTATAGCTCAAATTGGTCTATGTTTACGAGCGGCAGATTTAGTTGAAAGATCATATAATTTTTTATTACTTGAGCCTTAACCTTCATCAACTTGTACAATAGCCGTAAATCTTCTGGGTTGGCTGGTAGACTCAGTGTGGATGGGAGATTATTTCTGATGTTTGCGATCTCATTCTTCAGTTGGGCTGGAGACAGTAAGAGTGGGTTAATACTGCCTTGGTGTGCAGCTGCAGTAACGTCTAGGATTGCAGCTTGTATGCGTTGTAAATTCGCAGAAATTAATGTTAGCTGTATTGCTATTGTGTTGGAGCTTTGGCTCACCCTTGTTCTATACGTTTCCCCTTCTGTGACGTGGATCTGATTGACTATCTTGGAGAATTGGTCATCCAGCATTTGGAACTTATTTTTTAGTGCGATTTCGTCCTTCTTTATGATGTTTATTGTTGAATCTATAATAGACGTCTGATTCTTCAATAATGCTATTAGGTGTTGTTCATTTCCCTTGACAGTTTGTATTGTAGAGGCCATCTTTTCTGCGTACTCCGAGTCGAGTACACCGAACAGGGAGTTTGCTATATTCCCTACTATATTGAGTGCTCCTCGCTTAGATCTTACGAGCCACCGTTCTTCTAGAAGCACATTATCATTGTTTATCTCATCTGCTACATGTTGGAAGTGGCTAATGACCGCTTGGCAGGTCTCGTCTGGTTCCATTAATTTACAAAAGTGCTGCAATGTTTTGATGCCCTGTTGCAAAGTTCTAAATTCATTCCAATATGGTTGCATGTCATAGTACACAATAATTTTCCATTCTGTTGAAATCAGGTTCACTACTCCTAGACTATCGAAGTGCAATCCTGGCTGCGGATTGAAGGAAGTGATGTTGACCGGCTGCCCTCGTATAAGAGGTAAAACTAAACACATCATGAGGACAGACATTAAAGATGAGCCAGTCGGTTGTCGTGATCTTTTCTTGGGGACTTCCGGTTCTCTAGTCGTGGAGAGTGCGTGGGTGGGATCTTCTCCTGGTCTCTTGGTTCCTTGAGTTTCAGTTTCACCTTCCATAGACTGCTTTACGTTGTCTTCGTTACATGGTAATGGTGCTAGCTTGTGGATTGGTCGCCGATATACTCCTGATGCTGTCTTCACGTCTACTACTCTAATGTTTCCATCATTGCCTGGGAAGGTTTTGAGAATCCGACCCAATGGCCATTTCATGGTTGGTAAATTGTCCTCCCGAATGACGACGATTGTACCTTCTTTAATGTTATCTTGGCACTGTTTCCATTTCGAACGTTGTTGCAGTTGATTCAAGTACTCGTTCACCCATCTTTGCCAAAACTCTTCTTTGATACGGGACACTAATTTCCATCTAGTTAGAAGGCTGGCTTTCATTGGACTTGCGTGTGGGTCCACGGTTGCTGTCATTGGTTCTCCTATTAGAAAGTGCCCAGGTGTAAGAGCACTGAAATCATTTGGATCCGCTGAGAGTTGAGTTAAGGGTCTGGAATTCAAGATTGCCTCAACCTCGACAACTAGTGTTTGTAGTTCTTCATAGGTTAAGGATGCTGATGCGATGCCTTTCTGCATTAGATGTTTGGCCGATTTTACTGCAGCCTCCCAAAGACCTCCGAAGTGTGGTGATCGTGGTGGTATAAAATTGAATTGTATACCTTTCTTGAGGCAGGTTGAAATGGCCTGATCGCTTCCAGTTTTGGAGTAGATGCCTTGTTTTAGCTCCTGTAGTTTACCCTGGGCCCCCACGAAGTTGGTTGCGTTGTCACAATAAATCTTCTGGCAGTTTCCTCTTCTCCCAATGAATCGCTTTAATGCACCAATGAAGGCATCGGTTGAGAGGTCACTGACCACCTCCAGATGGATGGCTTTGGTGGCAAAGCAGCAAAATACTGCGATGTAGCTTTTCTGGGGCTGTTTTCCGCGGAGTCGGTAGTGAATCCAGATAGGTCCACAAAAATCAACGCCGGTGTTAATGAAAGGACGAGCTGGCTGAATTCTGTCTTGGGGCAAATTGCCCATTATTTGACCCAACAACCTTGGGTTAACCTTATTGCAGTATACGCAGTGCTGGATCACGGAACGAGCGATTGATTTTCCCTTTACTGGCCAAAAGCGTTGTCTAGTAATTGCCAGTAGGGATTGTGGCCCAGTGTGCAAATTTTCTTGATGGAGTTCGGTCATCAGAAGTTTCGTCCATGGGTGTGAGTAAGGTAATAGCATCTGATGTTTGGCATCGTATGGTATGGTGGCTGCTTCCAACCTTCCCCCTACTCGAAGAATACCCTTTTGATCTAGAAATGGTGTTAATCCAACAGTAGGGCTGTTTTTCGCAATTTCCTTTTGTTGTCTTAATTGATGAATTTCATCCTTAAATTCTTCTACTTGCATGGAGCGTATGATAATTTGGAGAGATTCTTCTAGCTCCATGGTGGTTAATGTGAGGTTTTTCTGATGTTCCGTCGGATTGTGTATATAGCTAATAAATTTTACTACGTAAGCGCCTATGCGTTGTAGTCGCCGGAAGGAATTTCGGTGATCAATGTAGTGAAATAGATTAGCAACACTTGTCCTTGGTTCGGTTGTTGTTAATGTCACAACGTTTTTCCTTTTCTCTACCTCTGTTTGACCCCGTGGCGTGAATGCGGGTGGCCATATTTCTTCTTTACCATGTAGAAAAAATGGTCCGTAGAACCACAGGTTGCAGGATGACAACCGTTCAGGAGCTATACCTCTGGACAGAACGTCCGCAGGGTTTTCCTTGGAACCTACGTGACGCCACTGCTGCGGGATAGTATACTGTTGTATGACTGCTATACGATTGGCCACGAAGGTATGGTAATTTGATGATTTAGCGTTGATCCAGGCCAATACTATCTCTGAATCCGTCCAACAATAGGTAACTAGATCCTTATGTTGTAATTTGGTTTTAACTCTGTTGACTAATTCTGCTGCGAGTTTTGCAGCGCATAGTTCTAATCGAGGTAGCGTGACCTGTTTTACTGGTGCCACCCTGGACTTCGCACAGAGTAGGCGTACAATAATCTGTCCATCCTTGATAACTGAGCGAACATAGATGGCTGCTCCATATGCCTTCTCTGAAGCATCGGCAAAGGCATGAAGTTGGATATTCTTTGGCGTTCCATGGGCAAAAACATGCCGTGGAAAGTGTATATCCTTCAAACACTTTAAATTCTCCCGAAAGATGCTCCACTTCGTATTAATTTCCAGCGGTACGGCAGCATCCCAATCTAGCTTCAGCTGCCAAAGTTGTTGGAGGAAAATTTTGGAAGTCACAATTACTGGTCCCAATATTCCAAGAGGATCAAACAAGCGAGCTATATCTGAGGCAATTGTTCTTTTGGTAACTCGGCCTTGCTCCGTCCAATTGGTTTTAATGGAAAATTCATCTGATTTGGGTAGCCAGGTAAGTCCAAGAGTTTTTATGTTGTCCTTTGTTTCATCAGTGAAATTTAATTGTATTTCACGATCTGGAGGTGGAATATTTTGCAATAACTGGGAACAGTGTTGGGCAAAACTAAATTTCTGGACGATTAAAACTTGACAATTAATTAATTGTTAATCACGTCTACTGCAATTAACAATTAATTAATTGTAATTGTGAAAACTGGCAATTAACAATTAATTAATTGTTAATCGCGTCTATTGCAATTAACAATTAATTAATTGTAATTGTGAAAATTCGCAATTAACAATTAATTAATTGTTAGTCGTGAGTTTCCACAATTAAAGACGATTAATCAATTGTCAATCATTTTTATGGATTTGATTAAAAACTAAAAATTAAAATTTATTATTATATGGAAAGAGTAGTAGTATGTTATTTTTTATTAGTTCATTTTAAAAAGCGTGTTTTTCGTTTTTAAAGTAAAAACTTTTTTAGCCACGTTGCGCACCTTTGCGTCACGGTCAATTTTTTGCGTGCCGTGGGGGAACAATTTGGCTTTGGGGATTTTAGTTTGTATTGTATGAATTATCTATAACATTCTAGTTGTGCCATTTTCAACATTTTTCGAAATCGAAATCAATGGAGCAATTTTTTAGAAGAGATTTTTTTTATTTTATGTTTTTTTGTTTGACCGGAAGAGAATTTTTTACAGAAGAGAATTTCGTTTTGTGTTTGATTTTTTTTTGCTATTTTTCGTTTTGTGTTTAAAGAGGGACTAGTGTATTATATATTATTATGTAACATAGCAATATGTACTACGTGCTATATACTAAGTGTTATGCACTATGTATTAGGTACTATGTACACGGACTATGTACTATGCGATATGTACTATGTACTATTTATTATGGACTATATACTGTCAACTATGTTTTATGTGCTATGTACTATGCACAAGGTATTATGTACTATGTATAATCTGCTATGTACTAGGTATTATGTACTTTGCATTACGGACTATGTGCTACTTACTATGAATTATGTACTATGAACTATGTACTATGTACTTTGTAATATGTATTATGTATTATGTACTATTTATTTTGGACTATATACTACCTACTATATACTGTCAACTATGTTTTATGTGTTATGTACTATGCACAAGGTATTATGTACTATGTATAATCTGCTATGTACTAGGTATTATGTACTTTGCATTACGGACTGTGTGCTATTTACTTTGAATTATGTACTTTGTACTATGTATTATGTACTATTTATTTTGGACTATATACTACCTACTATATACTGTCAACTATGTTTTATGTGCTATGTACTATGCACAAGGTATTATGTACTATGTATAATCTTCTATGTACTAGGTATTATGTACTTTGCATTACGGACTATGTGCTATTTACTATGAAATATGTACTATGAACTATATATTTTGTACTTTGTACTATGTATTATGTATTATATACTATTTATTTTGGACTATATACTACCTACTATATACTGTCAACTATGTTTTATGTGCTATGTACTATGTACAAGGTATTATGTACTATGTATAATCTGCTATGTACTAGGTATTATGTACTTTGCATTACGGACTATGTGCTACTTACTATGAATTATGTACTATGAAGTATGTACTATGTACTTTGTACTATGTATTATGTACTATGTATTGGGGGCTATGATTAGGTACCATATACTGTTCACAATGTACTATGTATTAGGTATTATATACTATGTACTGCGATTATGTACTATTTATTCTGTACTATGACTAAGTATTATGAATTATGTGTTATCTGCTATGTACTTTGCACTATATACTCTGTATATTGTATTTTCTACTAAATATTATGTACTTTGTACCAAACACTATATACTATGTTCTATGTAAAAGGTAGATATTATGTACTTTGTACTAGGTACTTGCACTATGTACTATGAACTATGTATTATGTTTTGTATTATCTATTATGTATTATGTACTATTTACTATGAACTATGTACAATGTTCTATGTATTATGTTCTATGTACTAAGTGCTATGTACTATTTACTATGAACTATGTATTATTCACTACTACTATGTACTATATTGTGTAATATGTACTATGAATTATGTTCTATGTATTATTTACATATGTATTATATATTACGGATTACCTATTATGTATTATGTATTATTGTATATACAAAATTTATTGACCTTTATCCTTCTGTAGTGCTAAGATTGATTTGGACATATAGAATGACCATAGAGGTCTTAATTTCCAAAATGTGCCCAGACACACATACATTTTTTTATGATATATATTTTTGTTTAGGTTTTTTGAGATAGGTTATTGATAGTACATTTTATTAGGGTTATAAGGAACAAGTACTGTTATTGCGCCCATGATCAGTATTAACGCGTATTATATTCATGACAATTTTTACGGTAATTCGCTTTACCATATAACATAAAATACACCACTACAACGCAAAAAAACATTACGGTTTTGTTTTTGATATACAGTATCCGTTGATTTTTCAAAGCAGCTGACTTTGGTTAGGTTTTGGATAGTATGGGAGGGAAAGGGGGTGGTTGGAGTCGTAATGGTTGAGCCGCTAGTGCGATTTTGTTTTGGCGCAGGTTTACGTATCACCCTGAATTTAAGTAACCCTAGGACCTATTTTCATGAATATGGTAGCAATGATACTCCCACCCATCTAAAACTACATAAGTCAAAGCTCTCCACCTCAGCACCTTCCAGAGTATGTATTTTTTTCCACTAAAATTTCAACTTCAACTATCTCTATCTCTATTTTTTAAATTTAACTAAACTATATTTTGTAACAAATCCTCCCATACTATTCATACTCGGCACGTGTTTCACTATAATGTTGAATTGAATGGGACCCAAATCGAATTTTTTGACCGGATCAGCACTGGATTTGGAATTCATAAATTTTTACTAAAAATTCGGAACACAATTGCCAAAACTAATCCGCCATTTTGAATTTTAAAATTTTAACCCCAAATTTGTCATTTGGATCCCTCAAAACCCCTCGACACTAATTTTCATTACAATCGGAACACAATTGCCAAAATTAGTCCGCCATTTTGAATTTTAAAATTTTGATCACAAATTTGTCATTTGGATCCCTCAAAACCCCTCGACACTAATTTTCATTACAATCGGAACACAATTGCCAAAATTAGTCCGCCATTTTGAATTTTAAAATTTTGATCACAAATTTGTCATTTGGATCCCTCAAAACCCCCTGACACTAATTTTCAGTACAATCGGAACACAATTGCCAAAACTAGTCCCCCATTTTGAATTTTAAAATTTTAACCACAAATTTGTCATTTGGATCCCTCAAAACCCCCCGACACTAATTTTCAGCACAATCTGTGCACAATTGCCAAAACTAGTCCGCCATTTAGAATTTTAAAATTTTAACCACAAATTTATCATTTGGATCCCTCAAAACCCCCTGACTCTAATTTTCAGTACAATCGGAACACAATTGCCAAAACTAGTCCGCCATTTTGAATTTTAAAATTTTAACCCCAAATTTGTCATTTGGATCCCTCAAAACCCCCCGACACTAATTTTCAGCACAATCGGAACACAATTGCCAAAACTAGTCCCCCATTTTGAATTTTTCTTCTTTCTGCCATTTTGGCCGCCATACTCCCCATATTTTTTTCATATTATGCTCTTTATATGAATGATTCTCCAAAAAAATGGCAGAATCATATAAAATTGGAGTGTCTATATCTATATTGAAGCGGAATAATTGTTAGTTTTAATTGTTTTTTAGAACAATTGACAAAATTAATTGCAATTGATAAATTAATTGCAATTGATTTAGTTCTAATATACAATTAATACAGATTAATCCAAATAAATTAATTGTGGGGTGCAATTAATAGTTCAATCGCAATTAATTTTAATTGCAATTAAATTAATCGCAATTAATTTTTTAATCAATTAATTAATTGATTGAAAATTTAATTGATTAATGCCCAACACTGACTGGGAATGATTTGCGCACCATTTTCTGAGTTTGAAGCCTGCTGATAGGAGCAAGTTTGTTAATTGTTCTTGAGTTGCCAACGCGGTGGCCAAACTGTCCGAACCGGTCATAACGTCGTCCATATAAAATTCGTTCTGGAGTACCGCTGACCCTAGGGGGTATTGTGAACTTCCTTCTTGTGCTAGCCTTTGTAAGCACTTCGTCGCCAAGTACGGAGCCGTTGTTGTGCCGTAAGTAACTGTGCAGAGTTGATAGTACTTTAGAGTTTCCTTCGGGTCGTCACGCCACAGAATAAGTTGATAATTTCGGTCCTTCTCGTCGATCAATATCTGGCGATACATTTTTTGTATATCGGCAGTGAAAACATACCGAGGCATTCTGAAGCGGAGTAGAAGAGAGAACAAATCATCCTGTATGGTGGGTCCTGTTTGTAGAATATCATTAAGTGATATATTGGAGGACGTTTTTGCGGAAGCGTCAAAAACCACTCTCAGTTTAGTGCTGGTACTTTCTGGCTTTAGTACACTATGGTGCGGTATGAAATAACTTGGAATTTGAACGTTATTTAGTTGGACTTCCGTCATGTGCCCAAGTGTACGGTACTCTTGCATAAACTCAACATAGAGTTTCCTCAATTCTGGGTTCTTAGATAGTCTTCTTTCTAGTGCCAAGAAACGTCGAAAAGCAATGTCCCGAGATTCGCCTAACTTTCCTGGATCCTCTGCAAATGGCAGGCTGACGATAAATCGGCCATCGTGGTTTCGCCGTACTGTTTGATTGAAGAACATTTCGCATTTTGCTTGCTCAGCCGTCAATTGTGGCGTAGTTTCCTCCACTTCTTCCAGTTTCCAGAACTTCTCAATAGCTTGATTGACCTGCTCTTCTTCGCTGCAGATGCCACAAGCCGCTGTGGTGAGATCAATATTTCTTATTTTACCCGCTACTATCCAGCCAAATACTGTGTTTTGGAGTAGGGGTAGATCCTCGGTCATCTTTATTTGTCCATCTGATAATAAATGATGGGAAAATTCGGCACCCAATAACAAGTCAATTCTATTGGGCTGGTTGAATTTGGGATCAGCCAGTTGTATATTCTGTGGAATTGGCCACTTGGAGGTATCGATAAACTGGGATGGTTGAGGTGTTATGATCTGAGGGGTGACAAAGGCCTCCAGTCTGGTAGAGAAATCATTCAAGGTTGATTGTAGTTGCAGACTGACTCTTTGGTGAGCTTCTTGCTTTACGTTGAATATACCGTGTATTATCATCGAGTCTATGACTGGTTTCACTCCGAGTTTCTTCATTAATCTTTCGGAGAGAAAATTCATCTGGGATCCCGAGTCTAATATGGCGCGGCATTCAACGCTTTTACCGTTTCCGGCTTCTAATCGAACTACAGCTGTGCTTAATAGAACATAACTCCTTTCTTCACTGGAATCTTTAAATGTTGTGAGCGTTGTGGCATCCGTCTGCTTGTTTATTGTGGTTGATGATTCTCGCGGTAGAGATTGGTGGTTCGGGTTGGTAGTTGCTGTTGCGGTGGATTTGGTGGAGCCGCTGGTATGTAACAGTGTATTATGTTTTTGGTCACACTTGGAGCAGCCTCTGAGAGTACATGCAGAAGAGTCGTGACCAGGACGAAGACAGTTGATGCATAACTTATGCCGTTGAATTTGATTTAATCGTTGATGCGTCGCCAATCGTAAGAAGGTTGCGCAGAAGTAGAGGGGATGGGCTCCTTTCTTACAACATACGCAGTTCGCCTTGGATGACACAATGGATGTCGTTGATCTAGCAGTATTGAGTTTCCTTTGATTATCATCGCAGCTTCTAGCTTTAGTTCCTAGTGCTTCTAATGATTGAAAACGGGTTTCTAGGAATCTTAAAAACTCTTTAACACCTTGCAGCTCCCGAGGATTCGCTAATCCTTGTTCGTATAAGGTGTGGCTAGCTCTATCTAACTTTCTTATTAATATATGCAGCAATAAGGGGTCCCAATTGGTAGTGGGAACACCCAGATTCTCCAATCCCTGAAGGCATTCTTTGGTCGTGTCGTGCAAAGCCTTAATGGAGATCGAAGAGCTGTGATCTGCTGGGCAAGTTGGTTGTGACAGCAGTCTATTTATAAGTGCCGCTGTTAAAAGTCTGGTATTCTGGTAACGATCCTTCAGGGTCTGCCAGGCTGAATCGTAATTCTCGTCTGATATTGTGAAATGCCTGATGAGCTTCTCGGCCTCGCCACTCACATTGGTTTTTAAGTACCACATCTTCTGACATGGTGCCATTTCTTCCTTGTCGACCATTTGGCTGAAGAGGTCGTAAAACTGTCTCCAGGTAAGGTAGTTTCCATCAAACTTCGGGATAGTAATTTTGGGTAGCTTCAATTTGTTGTAATTTGTCGATGCTTCTGGATTGGACGATTCCTTTTTCCCCTTGGTGGTAAGCTGAACCATAGCATCCTGGACCTGTTCTTCTAGTTGAATATAGGCTTCGATATCATATCCTTGGCTGGTTGGATCGGAAGATGATTCCCAGAGTTGATGGTGAAGTTCCTCGATTTGTGACCAATAGCGATTTATGGTTTGTATCGCGACGTCGTAGTATGGTCGGTTGGTTATAGCATAATCAATCTTGCGCAGATGACGGCACAAGGACTCGATTATGCTGGATTGTTTCCGCATCAGCTTGCTTAGCTCGGAACTGGTGGCAATTTCTGGTAATTTATGCTCCACAAACTTGGAACTGTGACCCTCGGTGGTCTGAACCTTTGGCGGTATTGGATTAATTTCTTTGGTTGGCGGCATTCGTTTGGGTTGGGCCCCCTGGGCAATGGAAACACCGTCGTCGTTGTCTGAGTTGTGGTCATCTTCTTCTTCGAAATTGTCTGCTTCATTAGCAGAGGCAATTTTCTGGCGGAAATATTCCTGGTATTTCAGAAAAACATCTTTTATGGTTCCATAATAATTGGTCGCGAAATATTTATGCGACATAGGCAGATCTGGTTGCTGCCTAATGGTGGTATCGGTGTCTTGGAAGCGGCTCCATTCCTCCTCCAGCTGGGTTAATCGTCTCTGGTAATATGAATGGTCCTTCCGCTTCGAGCCATCCTTCTTGTAGTTTCGGATGATGGTTTGGAGAGCTTGTCCACTGGTTTCCTGCCTTATAAACAACTCGTCTAGAGAGAGTGCCATTATGTCCGGTTAATAAACACAATGTGGGCAAGATTATATTGGTTGTTAAATGACGGGCTTCAAGTGTTTCACTTGAATCTCGCCGGGGCCTCCAAATTGTGAAATGCCTGATGAGCTTCTCGGCCTCGCCAATCCCGTCGGGGCCTCCAAATGTTTAAGGTAAGGCTCTTTTGCCTTAACTGTATCGGTAATCTAGGTGTTACACCGTGACTACAGAATTGTTGGTTGAATCAGCACATAAACTAATTCAACAGGAGTAAAGGTTTGTTAATGGTTTTAACGAAGTAAAACGCTCAAGCTTCTTGACTAGAATAATTTTAATTTATGAATTCCGATATTTATATCAAAAATTCTTAAGCTACTTACATTATCGATATATTAAACTACATAAAATCAAAAGTAGGCAAAATTGGTTTACTCATCAAAATACATGAAAATCTTATTGACCCGATCATATTACATCGAGCTCGTGCAGGTAAAAAAATTGGCAATTGCAAAAATGTGCAGAATGTGCAAATTGAAAATATGTGCAATAAAATTATTTTTATGTGCGAATATTTATTTCTACATATGGCTAAGCTTAAATATTTAACAATGATATTGTAACCTTGCTAAGACACTGCAGAATCCTGATTTATGCTGATCACATCAAATTGTACCGTCACGTAAAGAGTATGAAGGACTGCAAACTTTTGCAAGTCGACCTCGACACCTTTTTCTCTTGGTGCGCTAACAACAACCTGGTTCTTAATATTAGTAAATGCGAAGTCATGACTTTTTGTAGGCGACGTGATCCTATAATTTATAACTACTCATTTTCTAGTGAGGGTGTCCCCCGTGTTAATTTTGTCAAAGATCTCGGGAGTAGATTTGACACCAAGCTGGACTTTTCTACCCATATCAACTATATTTCTTCCAAGAGCAGCTTAGTCTTGGGTTTTATAAAAAGGTGGTCCAAAGAAGCACCCTGATCACTAAACACCTCTACATTTCCCTTGTCTGACCTTTACTTGAATATGCGTCCCAGGTTTGGTCTCCTCATTATTCTTCGCATGTTGGAAAAATTGAGTCGGTTCAACGTAGGTTCGTTCGATTCGCATTGAATCACCTTCCTTGGGAAGACCCTTTAATTCTTCCACCATATGAATACTGACTTAAGTTACTCAACTTAAACACTCTCCACAAGCGTCGTGAGGTGGCCGATGTTGTTTTCGTCCACCAGCTTCTTAATGGACGTGTCGACTCAGGTTTTCTAAGGCGCCGTGCGTCGTTTAGAGAGAGCCGATACAATCTGAGAGGACCACCGCTCTTACACATCAACTCTTCTAACACCAATTATGGCTGATTTGAGCCTGTTAATCGCATGTTCATTAACGTAAATAAAAATATTAATGTTTTTAGCGTGAGCACTAACAAAGACCTGCTTAAAAGGAGTGTATTTGTTGTCTCATGACTGTTTATGTGTTTTGCATGCAATTTTTATTAATCTTTTATGTTTGCATGTCTCAACTGAGCCACGGCAGTGGTAAATATTTCTCAGCCCTGCTGGGAAGTGCGCCTTCTGTGTTAGAAGGGAAACTCTCTCTCTCTCTCTCTCTCTCTCTCTCTCTCTCTCTCTCTCTCTCTCTCTCTATATATATATATATATATATATATATATATATATATATATATATATATATCCTTCGCAAGGTGAGGACAGATTCCTCCCTCGCAGAGGTCGGATATAGTGTAAAAAGGGTCAGGAGAACGCAAAAGGGCGATCTCCTGCTCGAGCTCAAGAGGGGAGATGCTAAGACCGGAGACTTAGAGCAGAAGGTAAAAGCATCGATAAACGGGGTGGCTGAGGTGAGAGCCAGTACAAATACGGTGGTGATCGAGTGCAGAGACTTAGATGAGATCACAACCAAGGAAGAGGTCTGCGAAGCACTGAGGACCCAGCTAGGTCTGACGGTCGAAGAAAAGGATGTCCTCAGGCTAAGAGAGTCGTGGGGGGGCACACAGACAGCGCTTATAAGCTTGCCTGTTGAAGCTGCGAAGAAGGCTATTTCAGCAGGTAAGGTTCGAGTCGGCTGGGTTGTATGCCGAATGCGGGTGCGGGTATCGCTTAAACCGTGCTTCAAATGCATGAAGTTCGGTCACATAGCGAGAAACTGCAGCAGCAGCCAGGATAGAGGAAGGCTGTGTCGAGGCTGCGGGAAAGAGGGTCACAAGGTAAAGGAGTGTGACCAAGCTGCAAAATGCCTAATCTGTAGGGAAGTAGAGGGCAGAGATAGTGGGCACGTGACCGGGGGGAATAGATGCCCGGCGTTCAAAGAGGCGCTGAAAAACAGACGAAGATAAGGTTCATACAGATAAACCTGAACCACTGTCAAGCAGCACAAGATCTGCTGGCACAGACAGCCTATGAGGAAAAAATCGACGTCGCAATCGTCTGCGAGCAGTACAGGAACCTGCACAGCGGCGTCTGGATAAACGATAGCAGCGGCATGTCAGCGATATGGACGTGCGGGAGCCGAGCCATGGAAGATACCATGAGAAGCCCAGATAATGGCTTCACGCGGGCAAAAGTAGGCGGAATACACGTCTACAGCTGCTATGCGGCGCCAAGCCTGACCCTAGACGAGTACGAGTCGATGTTGGAAAGGTTAGCCGCCGACGCGAGCCGCCATCACCCGGTAATATTAGCGGGTGATTTCAATGCTTGGGCTGTCGAATGGGGCAGTCGACAAACGAATGCAAGAGGGCGCATACTTCTAGAAGTATTCTCGCGACTTAACGTGGTGTTGGTCAACACCGGAGGCGAAAACACCTTCCAAAGGGGTGGGAGATCGTCTGTAATCGACATCACTTACGTGAGCGATTCAGTGGCGAAGGACCTACAATGGCGGGTGAGCGATTTGTACACGCACAGCGACCACCAAGCCATCATCTTCGAGGTAGGCCAGGGTATAGAAAAGAGGAATCCTAGGTACGGAACGGCTAGAGGATGGGCCGTTAAGAAACTCGACGCAGAGGTATTCGAGGAAGTATTCCTGCATGATGCGAGGTCGGCAGGAGGTGCCAGGGAAGGGGCAGAGAAAATAGAAGAATCAGTGAAATGGGCATGTGACGCATCCATGCCACGGCGCGCCGGCAATCGTAGACTCTCACCAAACTTCTGGTGGAACGCAGAGATCGACGAATGCCGAAGGATCTGTCTGAAAGCGAGAAGGAGAACTCAGAGAAGCCGGAATCGTCCGGATTTCGATGAACTCCTTCAGAGGTATAAGGAAGCGAGAAAAATGCTGAACAAGGCCATCGCTAGAAGTAAATCCGAGCACTTCAAAAGGTTGTGCAGAGAAGCAGACTCGGACCCCTGGGGTGGAGCCTATAAAATGGTTATGTCAGCGGTCAAGGGCAAACGCTCTCCGCCGATCACCTGCCCCGCGCTGCTCCAGAGTATTGTGTATGTCCTGTTTCCACAGAACGTACGCACGGTCGATCTACCCACCCTCCAGGTGGACCCAGAAGAGATACCTGCGGTGACTGCAGATGAGATTCTGGAGGCTGCAAAAAAGGTAGCCATCAATAAGGCCCCTGGCATGGATGGCATACCAAATAAAGCGGCGAAGCTAGCAGCTTCAATAGCGCCAGACAGGTTCGCTGAAGTCTTCACAGCGTGCCTGAGAGAGGGGATCTTCCCGGAGCGATGGAAACAGCAGAAACTCGTGCTCCTACCGAAGCCGAACAAGCCTTTAGGGGACCCATCGTCCTACAGACCGATATGCCTTCTTAGTTGTATAGGCAAACTTTTCGAGCGGGTGATCTGTAACAGGATTCTCCCTAGCGTCGAAAGGGTAGGTGGCCTGTCGGACAAGCAATTCGGCTTCAGAAAGGCAAGGTCGACGACTGATGCAGTCAATATGGTGGTGGGCATAGCAAGAGCCGCCATAGAGAAAAATCACTGCTGCGCATTGATAACCCTCGACGTAAAAAATGCTTTCAACTCAGCGAGGTGGAGCAAAATAGTTGAGGCGTTGATCAAGCTAGGCACACCAAAGTACCTAGTGCGTGTAGTGGCCGACTACCTCCAGGGTAGGTCGCTTCATTGTGATTCGGATGATGGTCCTAAAGTATTCGGGACAACATGCGGTGTCCCGCAAGGTTCCGTCCTGGGCCCTCTCCTATGGATCGCAATGTACAATGATGTGTTGGGGCTTCGTCTTCCAAAGGAAGCAGTGGCGATCGGGTTTGCAGATGATATCGGGGTAGTTGTCGAAGGAAAACACCCAGATGACATCGAACTGTACGCAAACGAAGCGATCTGGGAAATAAAAGCGTGGTTAGCACGCGCGGGGTTGAAGCTTGCTGAGCACAAAACGGAAGTAGTGCTGATCAGCAAGCGACGAAAGCTAGTATCCGTAAGGATAAAAGTAGGGGAACAGATCATCCACTCACAGCCCGCACTAAGGTACCTGGGAGTGATGATCGACCGGAGGCTAAACTTCAAAGCGCACTTGGAGGGCACGGCAGACAAAGCGTCTGCGATTTGTGCAGCACTCGCAAGAATGCTGCCCAATGTTGGGGGCCCTAGACCGAGTCGCCGCCTCCTCTTGGGGAGGGTGGTCAGCTCAGTCCTGTTATACGCAGCGCCGGTGTGGGCAGCAGCGTTAAACAGGACTGCAAATTGTAGGAAATGGAGGACCGCATATAGGCTAAGTGCACTACGCGCTTGCTGCGCGTACAGGACCACGTCCGACGATGCGGCGTGCGTGATAGCGGGGATGATTCCCGTAGATATTCTGGCGAGGGAGGGCATGCGTCTCTATTTTTTTTTTTTATGTGGTAAATACAAGCTTAGGAATCACCCTTTGTACTACATGTCTGTCATGTCGTTCAAGTCATGGTCAGTGTCTAGTAGTAAGCTTGATTTGAAGGATAGAAGAGAAAGGATAGGTTAGGGGTCTGGAGGGTGCGTGAGTAGATGTCGATGAGCCTTGCGTTTAAACTCTAAGATATTATATGAGTTCGGAAACACCGACTGCGGAAGGGAGTTCCACAATCGAGTTATTCTATTTATAAACGAACTACTAAAACGTAATGTGCGCGAAGAGGAGGGCTGTAGCGTATGCGGGTGAGCCGAGTTGGCTAGTCTTGTGTTGCGGGAAAAAATTTGCCGTGTAGGCATGAGGTTTCTGATTTCAGTGGAACAGTCGCTATGGTAATAGCGGTAAAATTTGCTAAGGGCTGCTACATTCCTGCGATGGCTTAAAGGGTCGATGGAGGAGCAAAGGGTGCTATCGCCAATGAGTTTGATGGCGCGGTTATGCACCTTGTCCAGCCAAGCCAAGGTGGTTTTTGGGGCACCCGCCCAGATATACGAGTTGTATTCAAGGCGGGGCCGAATGAAGGACTTATAGATTGTAGCCAGAGCAGTTGGCCGAAGAAGGAATTTGCATCTCTTGAGGAAACCCAGGCATTGGGAAGCTTGTTTGGCGATTTGGAATATATGATTATTCCATCGCAGATCAGAAGATAAAGTTACGCCTAGGATGTTAAGAGATGGGTCAGCCATTACATTCTTATTGTCCACTGAGATAGAGGGACGGGTGGTGCAGGTTTTTGTAGAGATGAGACAGTACTTAGTTTTGGTTGCGTTGAATTCGACATGATTCTTGCGGCCCCAAGCAAGAATAAGTTCAATGTCCCCGTTAATAGAATTGGACATTAGTTCACGGTCTACGGGACAAGGTCTGGCACGTGCTTGCCCTATATTATCGAAGGTGTGGGAGTAACGCAAAGTACCGTCATCGGCGAAACTGTGAAGTGGGTTGGAGGGGATTGAGAGCAGATCATTAATGAATATAAGAAAGAGGGCAGGTGAGAGAATCGAGCCTTGGGGAACGCCGGCCGAGATGGAATGAGGGTTGGATTCAACGCCATCCAACACTACCCTGATTGAACGGCTGGAAAGAAAGCTCTCAATCCAGTTCCTTAGAACTGAGTCGATACCAATAGCTTGGAGTTTAAGCAGCAGAGCGGGATGCCATACTCTGTCGAAAGCCTTGGATATATCTAGAGCAACCAAACCAGATTCACCGAAGCGATGGATGTTTTGGTTGAGAGCCTCAGTCAGACACACAAGAAGATCGCCAGTAGATCTTTTCGGTCTAAAGCCGTACTGCCTATAGTGTAAAATTTGGTTGGATTCCAGATATTTCATCAGCCTTCGATTGATTATTATCTCCATGATTTTGGAGAGAACAGAAGTAATTGCTATTGGGCGGTAGTTTAAAGGGTCGCTGGCTTCACCTTTTTTGGGAATGGGCTGAACATGAGCTAGTTTCCAAGAGTTGGGATAAACTCCGGAGAAGTATGACAGGGCGAAAAGTTTGCGCAGAGGTTTAGCCAAAGGTGAGGCACATTTGTTAAGTACCATAGGGGGAATATTGTCTGGGCCAGTGGATTTATTGACGTTGAGATCATTGAGACATTTATACACCTCGCGCGTTCTGAAGAAGATCCCGCCCATTGAATGGGCGTTGCGCTCGAGGACCGGTGGTGACGTATCAGCTTCGGGTAGAGAAGAATTTGAGGCGAACAGAGATGCCAATAAATCGGCCTTGGATTTGCTTTCTGTTATCACCTCCTTCCCATTGATAAGTGGAGGAATTGCGGAAGACGTGAAATTCTTCTTGATGGAAGTTACCAAGGACCAGAAGTTTTTGCTGCCTACGCGTGTATTTAGGATCTTACTTCGCATCTTGTCGTCAAATGACGTTTTGACCTTCCTGATGATGGAATTACAGGAGTTTCTTGATATCATATATTCACGTCGAAGTGACTCATTTGGGGAACATTTGTACGCTCTATAGGCGGCTTCCTTAGCATTAATTGCGTTTTTGCACTCCCCATTAAACCATCTATTTGGCCTAGGCTTTATAGACTTAGTAGAATGAGGAATGAACCAACACATTCCTGCCCGTATTATTTTGGTAATACAGAGCGCAGCATAGTTCGCACTGGCACCGCGGAAACACAAATTCCAGTCAGTGGCTTTAAAGAAACGAGTGAGACCCAACCAGTTGGCTTTCCCATAGTGCCAGACAGTTCTTTTGGGAACTGTGCCGGTTGGAGTGGAGGATGGATATGGGAAATTGGCACTGACTAGTTTGTGGTCCGAGTTGCCAAGGGGTGAGCTCACCTCGACGGAATATCGAGTGGGATGCGAAGTGAGAAATAGGCCAAGCAGATGGGCTCCGTGACCTGAAACATCCGGAATTCGTGTCGGACAATTAACGATTTGGTGTAGATTATTTAAGTCTGCAAAAATCTCGGCGTCTTTGCCAGAAACACTGGTGCCATTCGAGTAATTTAGCCAATTGGCATTATGAACGTTAAAATCACCCGCAACAATGATTTCACACTCCGGGTGGGAAGATAAAAATCCGGAGATTCGTTCTGATATAGCATCGAAGGCTAACGTTGAGGCTTCATTACTTATATTAGGACTTCTGTATAGAAAACAGAAGAATATGACGTGGCTACGAAGGATTATTTTAACCCATATGTAATTAAAGTCGGAAGATGTGCTATTGCACACCTTCTGGAGAGCCACGTCATTCCTAACATACATGGCGACACCCCTATGGTCAGAGAAATTGTGCACTAAGCTATACCCAGTCACCTGAAATCGATCGAGATCGGAATCGGTGACTTGAGTCTCACTTAGTGCGAGAATGGCCGGGGCATGGATATGTAGGTGGCACATCACGTGAGAGAAGTTCGAGAGGAGACCCCTAATATTACAAAAAACAATAGAAAAATGTTTGTTTTTGTTTAGGGGCCTCCCCGACGCAAGGTCCATGACCTCATTTGTGGCTGACTCCGCCGGCGATGCAACCATCGGGGCTAACGGGAACAATCCTGTTGCAGTGTTATGCCTGCTAAAACAAGACGATTCCTATCAGCTGGCCGATAAGTGCTGCAGCGCCGGCGATGTCTAGCTCGGAGTGCGGGGAAGTGGAAAAACGGGAAAAACTTACTTGCCGTCCGTCAGTATTTTGATGTAAAGTCCCGTGCGGTGATCTTCACTATATATTTTTAAGTCCACTACACTAATTAGGTTTGAGCACTGATTACTGCACTTGTTTGAAGTTTATTTTATTTGTTATTGATATTGGTTATTTGTTGTTTATATTGAGATGGCGGAAGAATTATTTCACGATTATTGCGGAACCGGGATATTTTTTTTCTTTTTGAAGGCGGTTAGAGTGGACTGGCGACAAGACTCGACCGCACTCACTGCAAGCTCAGTCCAGACTCTCCAGAATATGGTAGAGGGGAGCCAAGAGAGGTGCGGCGGCAGATTGCGCGCTGCGAGTCCTTAAGGGAATGGCAGACGAAGTGGGACGAGTCTGTTAAGGGTCGTTGGACCCACAGACTTATCCCTAAGGTAGAAATATGGGCTACGAGGGAGCGTGGGGAAGTAAGTTACGACCTCACGCAGTTCCTGAGCGGACATGGGGGGTATAGGAAATACCTCCACCGCTTCGGGCACGATGATTCACCGTTGTGTCCGGTATGCCCAGCGACGGAGGAAGACGCAGAACACGTCTTCTTTACCTGCTCGAGATTCGCCGAGGAAAGGGCGAAACTAGAAGAAAGGGTCGAGGAGCCACTAACGCCCGAAAACATCCTAGACCATATGATGAGGTCTGAGGAAATGTGGAGGGACGTGGAAGCAACCCTAAAGACCATTCACAGAAAGCTAAGGCAAGAAGAAGCCGTAAGAAATAGAGAAAGGCACAGAAATGCCGCGAGCAGAAGCAGCTGAATGAAGCTGAACGACCCCCGCGATGTAATGCTTATTAGCCAGTCCCGCGGGGGTGGATCACGTCGGAGGGGCTTTTTTAGTTCTCATGTTCATAGACCCATATATGCGTATGTGCACTTATGTGTCCATATGTGTGTATGTGTGGATTTACGTGAAGCGAATGCTTTTTTACCCCCAGGAAAAAAAAAAAAAAAATATATATATATATATATATATATATATATATATATATATATATATATATATATATATATATGTATGTATGTGTATTGTGAAGCTGGCGATATGGATGTAATTATTGGAACAACCAGTGCTGTAACAGAAAGTTGGAATGAAGATGGCGAATGTATCGAATATACTTCGAACTCTAATAGTTTATCTGCAGGTGTTTTTAGATCGCATATACCTATGATAGTACTGAAGCTGAGGAGCTTCTTATATTAAGATGTTTCGCGGCAGTTTGAGTAATAAATGATACCTCTGACCCTGTATCTATAAGAGCTCTTAGAATTATGCCACCGTTTTTTGTAGGTATTTTAACTATTGCAGTCGACAATAGGGCTTTTGATAAAGATTGCTTAGGTTTTGATGATAATTTTGGTGGCGTTCGAGTACCAGGTTTCGTTCGTGGAGATGTACCTTTCATGGAATCGTTATGCAATAAGGTGTGATGTCTTTAATTACATTTCCAACAGTTGTATTTGCTTGTACATACCGAAGTAGCATGCGAGCTAGACAGGCAATTAACACAGAGCTTCCTTGATTTAACAATCTGATATTTTTGTGGGAATGAAAGTTTCCCAAAAGTAGGACATAACTTTAATTTATGGTGTTCTTTGCAGCAAACACAAGCTTCTTTTGTAGTCAAGGAAAAATGTGTGAGAAATTTCGTATTTGAACTACTAAACGGATCTTGTGAAATATTGGTTTTATGGTCAGCTATGGCCTCTAACATTCGGAAGCGTTTCTCTAAGAATTGTCTGAGTCTATCAAATGTAGGGAGTGAAGATGCCCCATCAAGCTCGACTTCCCACATCCTGTGAGTTTCCGTAGGGAGCCTTTGAACAATCAAATATATAAGGAGAGGATCCCAATTTGAAGTGTTAATGCCTAAGGCATCCAGTTCACAGAGACACTCATTTGACTTGTCCAAAAGGGTTTTTATTGAATTAACTGATTCACTTGACACTGACTTGAGATTAAACAAAATCTTCAGCTGAGCATTAACCAATACTCTATTGTTGTTGTATCTTTTTAGCAGCACATTCCATGCTGTTTCATAATTAGCATCAGTTACCTGAAATTTACGCAACAAATGCTCTGCTTCCCCAGATAGGACAGACTTTAAATAATGTAATTTCTGTGCATCAGAAAGTGTCGGATTTTGATGAACTAATGAATTAAACAGGTCGTGAAAAGACCGCCAGGATTCATAAGATCCTGAGAAAGTGGGTAATAAAATTTTTGGCAGTCGCCATAGATGTAGTGTCAAGCAAGGTGAACTTACTCGCGTTGATTCGTGCATTGAAGGACTTGAAGGAGGACACTGATCCTCAAATTTGCTAAGGGCAGCTTTTACTGTTCCCATAAATTCAAAATATTTGTCTTCAAGTTGCAGATACGTATCGTTGACAAAATATTCACATGTTGGTTTTTCAACTAGCTTTGCAAACTGTAGCTCAATTTGCACATGTTTTTTCTCTATCTGTAACCAATAGTCCCGAAATTGTGTAATTCGTTCAGAAATGTATTCCTTCGTCCTTTTAATCAATGCTGTTTTTTTATAATTTTTCATAGATTTGTTTAGCAACTCTATGTACACTTTTTGCAACTCTAGCGCATCATTAAAGCTTGTATTGCTGTTCATCTTAAAAGTCACTTACACCTCACACTTGTATGAATAGTAATGTGTAATGTAATAAACAATGAATATAAGTTCAAATACCTTAAATAGTTTTTGTCAATAAAAGTTTTGAGCACTAGGCTTTTACAATAATGGTTTAAATTAAGACAACCTGCCTATTAAAACAATAAATTTGAAACACTAATACCGAGTGAAAAGATTCCGCATTGAAATATAAACAGTAAGTTTGTCTTTTGGTGCTAGGCTCATAAACAATAAAATAGTTTTGGTGTATATCACCTTTGGAGTAGCTTAATTTAAAGCAACTTGCCTCTTGAAGATAATGAAGTTGGTGCACTAAGCTAAAGTAAGATAATTGCTTACTAGAGTGTGAGCATGAAGCTCGTGTGGCGTTAATTTAGATGTGCGTAACACCTTGTGATTAAGATAAGTTGATTCAAAAACCGATGGTATTAGATTTTGAGTGTTAGGCTCGAGTAATTGCTCGGTGTGTAGAACCTTGCTATTGGTTTGAGTTGAAGGACTTGGCCTTGACAATATAATATAATTTTGAGGGTCAATTGAAGTATATAAGTAATGGATAATGAGCACTAAGATTGAGAGATAAATAATTAAAGTATATAAAGTATATGCAACTTATTAGGCTTTGAAATTGTTGAGAACTAATCTCGAATAGAGTATCTCAATGATGAGTATGGAAATTAGTCTCATATAAAAAAATAGTTAGGCTTGTAAGACCTTGCTATAGAAGCTAATAAGGTTTGAGCACTGATTTCACATAACCATTGATGATGTCTTGAAAATAATTACACTAGATGAGGTATTTAGTTACGCCTCATAGATTCTTTCTTTCAGAAAATTCACCTTCACTATAAGAGGTGAATAACCTTTGTGACCTAGATTTAGGAAAAATGCAAAAAATTTGTAAAAATTGATAGCCTATGTTGGCACTATGCACTTCTTCAAGAGGTGGTTAACTTGTTATATAATAAGATTCCTAACTGACTGCGCACTGAGAAAGGGAGCTTTATTCGGCTCGAAGGACCATGTTTAAAGTTCCGTAGAAAACTTGATTTAATTGTTTTTGTTAATTTTTCCGGCACACAGCCCCACAATCCCAGCACTCAGTGGTCAAAAAGATAAAAACTGCATAAATAAATACAATTCTAAATTTATTAACACTTTTAAATATAAATTTTAATTCATTTAAATAATTTCAATAATACGTTGGAACTCAGAAAAAAGCAAGAGTAAATCGAAGATTACATAAAATTATATAAATTCAAATAAAATCCAAACATTTATTTTCAAGATTCACTCGAAAATTTTCAATTAAAATTGTAATTAGGCAAGATATAAAATATAATTGTAAATCACCATATCACTTGAATAAAATGCAATCAATATATGTATGTATGTAAAAGAAAGAGCTCAATATTTATACAGTTACCTGGTTTTAGATAACCACAAGTTAATATGAGAAGATAATAAGGAAGATAATAGGTAGAGCATAATATGAATCATTACTCTGGCAATGTTACATTAATATAAAACACTTACGCAGTATATCAACCGCCATAAGGTGTAATTGTTAAGGTTAGTAATAAAGTTATAACCTTATATCAATTCGCTATTATAACTATTCAATAAATACCTTGAATCAAACACTTTTCAAGGTATTTAAATTGTTAGTAGAAAATTGTGTTTTATATCAAAAACGCTATAAGACTTAACTAGTAACATATGGGTTAGTATGAAGTTATGTCTTGTATCAAAAACGCTACAAGACACAATTAGTAGAAAATTATTACTGTAACTTTACCAAAGTTTAATTAAAGGTAATTAAGTTGAGAAATGAAGGTTAGTAGTTAGTTACTAAACTGTCAATGCTTTGAATTCTCAAAACCCGAGAATAGTAACTTATGGGAATAAAAGGATAAAATTACCTGCTCGGCCGGTGGCTGGAACCCAAGAGAGCGAAAAATCCGTCAAGCAACATTTTTGTTCACTTGCAGACTTGACTTAACGGTGTAAACCGGTTTGGTTGATAACCACCAAAGTCATCATCATTGCGCTCCTTTAATCCCTTATAGGACATAGGGCGGAAACAGTTGCCCTCCAGCGGACTCTGTTTTGCGCGACAGCTCTCAGCTCCGACCCAGGATCTCCCAGTTGTTGCGGCTTCTGCTAGTAGGGTTCTCCTCCACGTTGTTCTAGGTCTTCCGACTCGACGGGATCTTTGCGGATTCCAGTCAAGGGCCTGTTTGGCTAGATTTTCGTTTTCGCGTCGCAAGGTGTGGCCAACCCAATTCCATTTCCTTCGTCTGATTTGGTCGTCTATCCTTTCTTGGCCGGCACAGCGCCATAGTTCTTCGTTTGAAATTCTATCTTGCCAGCGGATTTTTAGGATACGACGCAGGCATCTGTTGATGAAGACTTGTAGGCGCCCTGTGATGAATTGGGTGACTTTCCATGTTTCGCAACCGTACAAAAGAACTGCCTTAACGTTGGAGTTGAACAGCCGCAATTTGGTGTTAGTTGAGATCTCCGTTGATCTCCATATGCGGAACAGGCATGCATATGCGCCTCGTGCTTTATTTATTCTGGAATTGACATCTTCTTCTCCACCGCCATTTTCGGTAATAATACTACCGAGGTAGCAGAATTTATGGACCAGTTCCACGTCACGGTTATTCAGCGCAGTCCGTTCAATGATGTTTTCATTTATCCGCATTTCTTTAGTTTTAGGTGGATTTAGCCTTAAGCCTGCTGGACTACTTTCTGTTGCCAAATTGTTAATCATGTTTTTGAGGTCCTGGTGTCTGTGGGGCAGCAAACAGATATCATCTGCATAGTCGAGATCCTTAAGGCGGTCTAACAAACCCCATTGTATGCCGCCTGTTCTACTATCTAGAGCGCCGACAAGGATGTCATTTATTACTATAAGAAATAGTAAAGGCGAGAGTAGGCATCCTTGTCGTACTCCTGAGCTCACCTCGAAGCTGTCGGATAATTTTCCATTATGGAGAACTCTGCATTTGGAATTGTTATGTAGGGCTTTTATCAATTCTATTATTTTATCAGGCAGTCCTCGTCGCCGTAGTGCCTGCCATATAAAGCTCCTATTGACCGAGTCGAACGCTTTCTCATAATCTACGAAAGCAAGGTAAAGGGGGATCGGAATGCAGTAGACTGCTCCACTATTATTCGTAATGTATTGATATGATCAATACATGAGCAGCCCTTCCTGAATCCGGACTGCTGCCTCCTAAGCGTTCGGTCTACTGCCTCACTTATCCTAGATAGTAATATATGGGACAAAATTTTGCCCACTGTAGATAGTAAACAGATGCCTCTCCAGTTGTCGCATATTGTTAGGTCCCCCTTTTTTGGTATTTTGACTATGATACCTTCCGTCCAATCCTCCGGAAAGGTACAGGTGTTCCATGCTATTTCCAGGATTGGCTGAAGCGCATCTGCTATGAGGCTTGAATCGGCTTTCAACAATTCTGGCGGGATGCCATCTTTTCCAGCTGCTTTACCATTGGCCCTCGCATGAATTGCGGTTACTATTTCCGTCTTGGATGGGGCCCGGGTGGTGATTCTTATTGGCTGTGCATTGTTCCTGGTTTCCTGAGGTTCCTGCGTAAATGAACCATTCAGGGCGGCGAAGAAGTAATCTCTCCATCTTTGGAGCTGCTCCTCGTCGCTGCACAGCAGCCTTCCATCCGCACTCTTAACGGCATGCTTTTTAGTAGAGTGCTTTCCCGTGACCTGTTTAGTAATTTCCAACCTTACTGTTGCCTGTGTTTGCCGCGTTTTCCGCTTTTTCTGCGAGCTCATTTATCTGCTGCCTTTTATCACGCCGGACACTTCTCTTTGCCTCCCGGTGTAATTGGGAGTATTGCCGTTCCAGTTGGTAACGTCTTTCAGAGTCGCTTGTAGAGTTTACGTTATTTTTTAGGGCTCTCCTGCGTTCTATTTTTTGCCAGGTTGTGTCCGCGATCCAGTGTTGCTGGTTTCTTTGGACATAACCGATGCTCGTTTCCGCAGCCGTCAATATTGCGCCCTTTGTCCTACTCCACAATTCTTCAATATTTGTGCCGCCAGAAACGGTTTGCTGGTTTAATAATTCTTGTAGGTTTCCAGCAAATTCCCGCTTTTAACGCTCTCCCGCAGAAGGGTTCTACCGTCTACGGGTTCTAGCATCATGTTGCACGTTTCTGATTGCGGCGATTTTAAGGCGAATAGTTGCTACAACCAAATGGTGGTCGCTTCCAGTATCCGCTCCCCTAAAACTCCTGACATCCTCAAGAATAGTTCTCCATCTGCGGCTGACGGCCACGTGATCTATCTGATTTCTCGTTCTACCATCGGGCGATACCCAGGTCTCTTTGTGTATCTTCTTGTGACAAAAGTAAGTTCCACCTACCATGAGTTGGTGGGAACTACAAAAGTCAACGAAAAGCTCACCATTGTTATTGGTAACTTGGCTTAAGCCTTGGTTTCCAATTGTGTGTTCAAGGCCGGTGTTGTCACGGCCAATCTGTCACCCATTAAAACAATGATGTCTCCCCTTGGAATAGAGCGAAAAACCGCATCAGTCGCATATAGAACTCGTCCTTGATGTCATCTTCTGCGTCTTCAATTGGAGCATAGCATTGGACTACCGTAGTACTTCTTAGTCTGGTACGCAGGCGCACGCGCACGGTAATAATCCTCTCAGAAACTGGTGACCAGCTAATGAGGCTGGACCTGGCTTCTTTGGTGAGTATTACGCCAACGTCACTCCTACGGCTTTCAGTTTCGTTTCTACCAGAATATAAGAAGGACTCACCGTTTGGACAGATATGTTCCCCCGCATCGGGCCATCTGGTCTCACTAAGTCCCATGATATTGATTTTATATCGATTCATCTCGTGGAGGACTTCATCCAGCCGTCCCTCAGCCAGCAGTGTTCTCACATTCCATGATCCGACTCGTTTCCTTGTTCGAAAAGCAAAGGTCGTCGTCGTGTTGTCCATCTGGTTCCGAGGCATTGTTTGCCGATTCGTAGCAATGGTATTTTTTATGGGAGCAGGTTGCTAACCCTCAGCCCAACCGACTTAAACCTCTGTTTTGTGGCACAGAGAGCTCGCCATTCGCCGGTCTCCCGTTAGCTCCTTCCGAAGAAGTACCCCAGGGAGCACCGCGGTGAGGTGGGATTAGGACTTGCTAACAGGTCTGCTAGGTGTTCGTCTGCAGTGAGTTTTCTCGGGTTCTGGCAGAGGTGGAAAATCGGGTACCACCACTTTCCGAGGGCTTTGTTAGCCGTTTGGGCAATTATCTGTGTGTACGTGATTTCTTTTGGTTAGTTAGTGTGACCATATTCAATTTTTTATTTGAGTAAAATTTAATTTTTTCGAGTGAATTTTGAATTTGTTCTAAATTAACTTAAAAAATGTATGTTATTTTGTTGTTGTTGTTGTAGTTTTGTGGATGCTCCTAATATTCCTCCATGTTGGGTAGCTTCTTCTGTTCCTGCTATCATAATGCTGTAAAGAAAGAATGTTTAAGATGCCCTACGGTGGTATGGTGATTGGCTACCTATCACAATTAGATTTTCAAACAAGTGTTACAAAGGATAATTCCTGAGCTTGACCATGCCACATAAAAAGGCTCCACTTTGTTCTCCTGTGTTTGAGTTTCGGTTTTTATTTCAAGAATTTGTTGATATGTTTGTAAAATTGAAAAAAATTAGTTTTCTAATAATTTTTCTTAAAGTATTTTCAAATTTTGTCCACTAAATTTCAACTTGATTATTCGACATTTGAAGCCTACCAAGATGGCTGCCAAGGCATTCCACTTCCGTCACATGGCTGCACTTTTTATGTCTAAGATCGCATTTAACACTGCATCTGTGTATAGTATTTATATATCTGTGGTCCATAAGATTCCTTTTTTGGCATTTCACTCGTAGACGGTATCATTGCACGAGAGGCTTTAGCAACCATATGGTGGCAAAATTGAATAAATGTAATTTGACTCTCTGAAATATTTTTACTTTTTACTACACTCTTCACTCTAAATAAAATACACTTTGAAGCAGCTACCATGCAGGCTTAAAGTCGCCATATCTAATTTAATATTTTCCTTCGAAATAATATTTAATATTTACAAAAAAGTAGGGGTATAGAAAAAGAAGGAAGAAAAAGTAGGGGATTTTTTTTTCTTCTTTCTTTTTGTATCATAAGCCAATGAAATTCGCGAAATAGAGTAAGAAACTTAGCATTTTAGCTTTTTCAAAAAGTAAGCTTATATAGAGGCTCTGTCCGTCTGTCCGTCTATGACCTTCTTTCATCCCTGAAAGAACTGTCGCTGCAGACTTGGGCCATATCTCAAATTCTTGCTCTTGATCAAGAGACCTAAAACTGAGAAAATGGTCCGGATACTCCAACCGGAAGTTAGTATATAACGACAAAAAAGTATTTCTAATAAAGTACATATGTGCCCATAATTATGAAAGTGGTCTAAGTCATATATTTCTTGTTTGAAGATATTTAATGAATTGCATTTGACACACTAAATGAATTCCATATAATGTTGAAATTACAACCACTATCTAATGGTTCATTTTTGACAATTTCGTAAAAATTACATTGAATACATTTAGTTTAAACTAATGTGGTATGAAATAACTGATAAACTCATTTTTTTTAAATTTTGACTTAGACCACTTTCATAATTATGGGCACATATATCGGTAGCCTAAAGCTAAGGCACTGGAGTCCTATCCCGGAGAACCAAGTTCAATCCTCGGCCGCGCAATGGTGAAATATATTTTTTTTACTACGGTGGAAAAATATCATTTTATTAATTTTTTATGGCTCTTCGGCGGCTTTATAAATCATTAAAAAATTTCTGGAGTGTTATTTAACAGAAAGAATACCATGAAAAATGGTGAATTTGTATTCCTATAATGGGATAAAGCAAAGTCTGAGCGACACCGCAGCTAACATGCCAGAAAATCTATGCAGTAAGGCAGAGTGTATTTTAACTGTTGCACACACAGCCCCGAGTTTCTTCATCCCTTGTACCCCGTCCACCCCATTTCCCATCGCTATACGAAAAATCTGACGATTTTTCAATGTGTAGAGGGTTACGCGTTACATGAATGAAATTGATTCACTCTCATGTAAATTTTTTAAGCAGACGTCCCTAAAGAAGTTTTACTTTAAAAAGTGTTTAAGTTGAAAGAAAAGTTGAAGGTGTAGAACCGCTCTAGGAGTTTTAACTCCTTGTATAGTCTCCCTGATTTTCATTAGGTGTGTTCGATGACTGCTCCAGCTCAACTTTAAGCAGAAAAAATCAGCAATTTGCGTTCTTTGAGACTCTTTGACAGATGTTTTCTGCTCCCATTTGCCTTGCTCTGCGTTTTTTGAGCCTGCTCTCGGTTGAGAATTCTCACTTTTTCTGCTCCACCAAAGCAAGAGCAGGCCATGGAGACTATACAAGGAGATATAACTCCGTGTTGTCACTTTTCGTTTGATTAATGAGTGCGCCACAGTCTCAAGTACCCCAAAAAACATGGCCGATTATATTCATCCGGTTCATGGCCAAGTTCGTTAACTATTAAGATATTTTATGTTTACGCCTAACTTGAAAAATCGGCTTCTGATTTTTCGTATTTAGCCATTTTATGGATTTTCCAATGAATTTTTATTAATTCCCAAAGATTTTTTTTGCATTTCGGCTGACAATTTTGAAGAAATCGTCGAAATGGATAAAATTCAGCTAACTTCATGTGGGGCACGTCAGCTTTAGACGACATCTGTGGCAAACAATGAAATCGAAGTTTAGTTTCTGCTACCCATACCCCGTTTATGACTAGGTTCAACCTAGGTTCAACTCGGGTTCAACCCAGTCATATACCCCGTTTATGACTAGGTTGAACCCAGGTTCAACTCGGGTTCAACCCAGTCATAAACGGATGTCGAGTTGAAACTGGGTCCACTCAACCCAACTCAGCTGTCCTACCTAGATCGAGTTGATATTTCACTTCATATACGGGGGTTGAGGTGAAATTGGGTTGAAGTGACATTTTTTTTGTTTGTTTACCATCGCGAAGTCCACTTTCGGCGTTAATTTTGTATTGGATGTTTTTTCTGGTACAGGAAAAATAAATTATTTAGTTATGAATTTTTACGTATCTATAAATGAGAATTTCACACAAAAATTTCAGGTATGTTTTGATATCAATTCAACTCTATTTCAACCCAAAGTGAACTCAACTCAACATCATATACGGTAGTCGAAATTTCAACTCAATCTCGACTCAACTTTTCGACCTAGTCATAAACGGGGTAATAAACGGATATCGAGTTGAAACTGGGTCCACTCAACCCAACTCAGCTCTCCTACCTGGATCGAGTGGATATATCGCTTCATATACGCGGGTTGAGTTGAAATTGGGTTGAAGTAACATTTGTTTTATTTGTTTACCATCCTGAAGTCTGCTTTCGACGTTAGTTTTGTGTTCGGTGTTTTTTTCTGGCACAGGAACAAAAAATTATTACGTTTTGAAATTTTTCATATCAATAAATGAGAATTTCACACAAAAATTTGAGGTTATGTTTTGATATCAGTTCAACTCCATTTCAACTCAAAGTGAACTCAGCTCGATATCATATACGGTGGTCGAAATTTCAACTCAACCTGGGCTCAACTTTTCAACCTAGTCATAAACGAGGTACCAGCCATTTCCGGTTATTTTTCCCATAAGAGTTGTATCTCCTTGTATAGTCTCCCTGGAGCAGGCAGAGCACAGAGCAGCCAAATTCTTCTTCTTCTTTTCCTTTTGACAATTGTCAAATTGAAAGCAGGGAAATTCGGAAAATTGATTTATGAATGATTTATTCGGAAAATACTTGGAAATATTAAAAAATACACATTAATTTTTATAAAAATAACAACATTTCGAATAGCAGCTTTTATTGGAGTGTATTTCTTCTTCTAAAATTGACATTCGTATCTAACCTCTAAAAACAGAAATCGGAGCAGAATTTAGCACAAAGGTGTTTTTTGAGCTTGTTGCTATTAGCTGATTTTTTCTGCTCTGACATCAATTTGACAGGCGCTCCCAATTGAGCTACTTTGCTCTGCTCTGAACTTTTTAAGCTGTCATCGAACACACATATTCATAAATTTAGAGTTCTCCGCAGGCGCAAGCAACACCCTCCCCAAGCAGAAACGCGCATCCGACTGGCGGAAAACGTCAACAATCAGCGCTGCCAGACCCACTGAAAGTGAGTAAAATAATACCATTCCATCAAATTTTCCCCATTTTTGAAATATGACCAATTATAAATTACAATGAACACAATTTATAAATTCGTTTAAATCGATCAATTTTAGGTTAAACATTATTTTATTTATTTGTACATATGAGTATTGAAAGTTTTACATTCTAGCAATACGCAGTCTTGACTTCTGTCTTCATAATATTATTTTTAAATTATAACGTAAGAGCTACTTCTTATTTCGAAATTAGTAAAACAATATTTTCAACAGCTTGAAATTTAGAAATGGTGCATTTATATTGAATTAAATTTCCGGTGAATGTTTAGAATTGGGGGATCCAGAGTAAAATTGTGGATGCATGTTGAATAGTAGCAGTATCGTAGCGGGAGATATGTTTTTTATCAACGGTGTGGGAATAAATTAACGCTCCCAGCCAAAATTTCTTTGAGGTTTTCAGGCTGATTTTGAGCGTTTCAATAGTAAATTTAGCTTGGGGCGGGGAGAATTGGGGCTCCATACATATGTATATGTTTTGTACGTTTATACATGTGTCATCTATGAGGATACGCTTAGGCATATATACATGGCATATCAGGTGAGATGCATTTCTGAATGCTGTAAAATTGACAAAATTAATACAGTTTACGTTATTTGATAATTTCATTGAAAAATGCGATTGACTTTTAAACATAACTTCCTCCATTTTGAAGATATCTAGTCGCTACAAAATTCAATTTGCAGGTAATATCAATGGCTACAAGTCCTGCAAAGTAGAACTGTATTAAGCCCTTACCTTTTGAGATTTGAAAGTTTAAATGGCTCGGGAATAGTAGTATTCGCACTTTTTTTTTATGTGGTAAATACAAGCTTAGGAATCACCTTTTGTACTACATGTCTGTCATGTCGTTCAAGTCATGGTCAGTGTCTAGTAGTAAGCTTGATTTGAAGGATAGAAGAGAAAGGATAGGTTAGGGGTCTGGAGGGTGCGTGAGTAGATGTCGATGAGCCTTGCGTTTGAACTCTAAGATATTATATGAGTTCGGAAACACCGACTGCGGAAGGGAGTTCCACAATCGACTTGTTCTATTTATAAACGAACTACTAAAACGTAATGTGTGCGAAGAGGAGGGCTGTAGCGTATGCGGGTGAGCTGAGTTGGCTAGTCTTGTTTTGCGGTGGAACAGTCGCTATGGTAATAGCGGTAAAATTTGCTAAGGGCTGCTACATTCCTGCAATGGCTTAAAGGGTCGATGGAGGAGCAAAGGGTGCTATCGCCAATGAGTTTGATGGCGCGGTTATGCACCTTGTCCAGCCAAGCCAAGGTGGTTTTTGGGGCACCCGCCCAGATATACGAGTTGTATTCAAGGCGGGGCCGAATGAAGGACTTGTAGATTGTAGCCAGAGCAGTTGGCCGAAGAAGGAATTTGCATCTCTTGATGAAACCCAGACATTGGGAAGCTTGTTTGGCGATTTGAAATATATGATTATTCCATCGCAGATCAGAAGATAAGGTTACGCCTAGGATGTTAAGAGATGGGTCAGCCATTACATTCTTATTGTCCACTGAGATAGCGGGACGGGTGGTGCAGGTTTTTGTAGAGATGAGACAGTACTTAGTTTTGGTTGCGTTGAATTCGACACGATTCTTGCGGCCCCAAGCAAGAATAAGTTCAATGTCCCCGTTAATAGAATTGGACATTAGTTCACGGTCTACGGGACAAGGTCTGGCACGTGCTTGCCCTATATTATCGAAGGTGTGGGAGTAACGCAAAGTACCGTCATCGGCGAAACGGTGAAGTGGGTTGGAGGGGATTGAGAGCAGATCATTAATGAATATAAGAAAGAGGGCAGGTGAGAGAATCGAGCCTTGGGGAACGCCGGCCGAGATGGAATGAGGGTTGGATTCAACGCCATCCAACACTACCCTGATTGAACGGCTGGAAAGAAAGCTCTCAATCCAGTTCCTTAGAACTGAGTCGATACCAATAGCTTGGAGTTTAAGCAGCAGAGCGGGATGCCATACTCTGTCGAAAGCCTTGGATATATCTAGAGCAACCAAACCAGATTCACCGAAGCGATGGATGTTTTGGCTGAGAGCCTCAGTCAGACACACAAGAAGGTCGCCAGTAGATCTTTTCGGTCTAAAGCCGTACTGCCTATAGTGTAAAATTTGGTTGGATTCCAGATATTTCATCAACCTTCGATTGATTATTATCTCCATGATTTTGGAGAGAACAGAAGTAATTGCTATTGGGCGGTAGTTTAAAGGGTCGCTGGCTTCACCTTTTTTGGGAATGGGCTGAACATGAGCTAGTTTCCAAGAGTTGAGATAAACTCCGGAGAAGTATGACAGGGCGAAAAGTTTGCGCAGAGGTTTAGCCAAAGGTGAGGCACATTTGTTAAGTACCATAGGGGGAATATTGTCTGGGCCAGTGGTTTTATTGACGTTGAGTTCTTTGAGACATTACACTCGAACTTACAACTAAAGCCGTGTTTTTTTAATGAGCTTCCTACCAAATCCATTAAGCCAAGGCCGCATGGATGGTTTAATCAAGAATGTATGAACGCGATTAAAGCCAAAGAAACCGCCTATAGAGAGTTCAGGCATTCCCTGAGCGATTCATCCCGACGTGAGTACATCAGGTTGAGAAATGTCTGCAAAACCACCATCAAGCAAACCAAAGCCTCCTTCGATGACAGGTTAAGAAACAAACTCATTAACACCTCTGCTGGCAGTAAAAACTTCTGGTCCTTGGTAACCTCCATCAGGAAAAATTTTAACTCATCGTCGTCTCCTCCCTTCATTCACGATGGGAAGGTATTAACAGAACGCAAATCCAAGGCTGACTTACTCGCATCTCTGTTTGCCTCCAATTCTTCCTTGCCTGATACTGCCGTGCAACCCCTCATTGTAGAGGGTTCTGCTCACTCAATGGGCAGAGTTTTCTTCAGAACTCGTGAAGTGTTCAAGTGTCTCAAGGAGCTCGATCCCAATAAATCCACTGGCCCTGATAAAATTCCCCCTATGGTTCTTAAAAAATGCGCTTCACCTTTGGCTAAACCTCTGCGCAAACTCTTCGCCCTTTCTTACTTCTCCGGAGTTTTCCCTGACTCCTGGAAACTGGCTCATGTTCAGCCTATACCGAAAAAAGGTGATTCCAGCGACCCCTCTAACTACCGCCCAATAGCAATCACCTCTATCCTCTCCAAAACCATGGAGACATTAATAAACAGAAGGCTTATGGAATATCTTGAACGCAACCAAATATTGGATGACAAGCAGTACGGCTTTAGATCGAAAAGATCTACTGGCGACCTCCTTGTATGCCTAACTGAACACCTCTACCAAAACATTCATCGCTTTGGTGAATCCGGCCTGGTAGCTCTCGATATCTCCAAGGCCTTTGATAGAGTATGGCACCCCGCTCTATTGAGTAAACTCCATGCTATTGGCATCGACCTTCTTCTAAAGAATTGGATTGAGAGTTTCCTTTCCGACCGCTCAATCAAGGTAGTATTGGACGGCGTTGAATCTAATCCCCACTCCATCCCTGCAGGTGTTCCCCAGGGCTCTATTCTATCACCAGCTCTCTTCCTAGTTTTTATAAATGACCTACTCTCAATTCCATCCAACTCCCTTCACAGCTTCGCTGATGACAGTACTTTGCGTTACTCGTATAGCTTTGATAAAGCAAGACAAGCACGGGCCAGACCTTGTCTGCTTGATCGTGAACTTATGTCCACTTCAATCAACAGGGACATAAAATTGATTCTTGATTGGGGCCTCATGAATCAAGTTGAATTCAACGCACAGAAAACAAAATACTGTCTCTTCTCTATGAAAACGCGCTCCCCAATCCCTCCCATTAAAGTGGACAGTCTAGAACTGATGGCTGAACCATCCCTCAATATCCTGGGAATAACTTTAACTGAAGATCTGCGATGGAGTAATCACATATTCCAAATCGCTAAACAAGCATCTCAATGCTTGGGATTCCTTAAAAGATGCAAATTCCTCCTTCCGCCGTCCGGCCAGGGCTATAATATACAAATCCTACATTCGGCCCCGCCTCGAATTCAACTCATATCTCTGGGCAGGGGCACCGAGTACCACCTTAGCGTGGCTGGACAAGGTGCAGAACCGCGCTCTCCAACTCATTGGCGACGACGTCATTTGCTCCAAAATTGATTCACTAAGTCACCGCAGGAATGTAGCAGCCCTGGTAAAATTCTACCGCATCTACCATAACGACTGTTCCACCGAAATATATAATCTCCTGCCTTCACGGCGATGTTTTTCCCGCAACACAAGACTTGCCCATTCGGCTCATCCTCACTATCTACAGCCCTTATTTTCGCGCACACACCAGTTTAGTAATTCGTTCTTTTCGAGAACAACTCGACTGTGGAACAACCTTCCACAGTCAGTTTTCCCAAACTCATATAACACCCAAGAGTTTAAACGCAAGGTTCATCTCCACCTCGTCATGTATCCCCCAGACTCCCTTTAATCTGTTTTATTCTTTCTCTATCCTTCGAGCTAAGCTTACTACCAGACACCCGACGTTGACGTGTAAGACACGACGGACTGGTAGTACAAAGGGTGACACCTGAGCTTAGACTTTCACATAAAAAAAAATGAACTATACAGTTCTTCCCCATACAAATCTGAAAACCCAGGCGGGGTTTCTATCGAGGTTTTGGGAAATTTCTTAATTTGTATATTGCATACTTTCGGGGTTTGGCATGTTGCATTCTTTCGCGGGACGGAAAGACGTAATTTTAAAATAAAAACAACAGGAAAGTGATGAGAGCAGATTTATAGCAAATAATTAATTTTTTAGAAACATATTTATAATTTTCTAGCGAGGATTTCGTGTAACAGTGTAAAAAAAAAAATAAATGGTTAAAAATTTTTTTAAAAAAAATTCTTTTCATTAACTAAAAAATGTACTGAAAAGTAAAAAATAAAAAATATTTTAAAGAAAGCGTGAAATTTCAATTTTAATGAAAAAGTTAATTAAAAGAATGGCGCATTTTTCATCAAAAATTGAAAATATAACTGTAAATCGCGTGAGATTTACAATAACCCTCAATTTTTTGCTTTGTTAATTTCAAATTCTAACAAAATTTTTTGATTCCGCCATTTTATGATGGCAATTCTATTAGATTTAAAATTACGTCACACAGTTTACTGTATTCATTTGATACCCATGTCGTGGGCTCGGTGGAACATAATTGCAAAAACGGCCGCCATCTCGGAACCGTCTTCTTGGTTTTTTTGCAAAAAGGTCAGATTGCATTTAGTACTTATACATGATGAGTTGAACTCAAGTTGAACCCAAGTCTAACTATATGTAAACGGGAGTCGAGTTGGGTTAAGGTTGACTGAACTCGACTCAGCTCTGCTACCTGGGTTTAGTTGAAATTATGCATACGGACATGAGATCAGTAATTGAGTAGTTGAATTTAGTTGACAGCAGCATCTCTGTGTTTGTTTGTGATTTTTTGTAACGTGTATTGCTTCTTTATTATCAACTCACCCTTAACTCAACTATTCATCTCATCATTCATACACATTAACCACCCGAACTACGAGTGTGTGCAAAATTGGAAGTTGATCGGTTATATTTTCTACTTTTTAGTCTATTATAAGCTTTCCGCAATTTAGTGTTGGCCGCCATTTTGAATTTGGAATGACGCCACATAACTTATTGTGTTCTACCTGTCATATCCTTTCATTTGATACCCATGTCAGAGGGCCGCGGAGCACAATTTCAAAAATCGGGCGCCATTTTGGAACCGCCATCTTGATATTTTTACAAAATGGCCAGATTGCATTGTCATCCAAACTAAACGTGTATGCAAAATTTCAGCTCTATCCGAAACCGGGAAGTGGGTCAAATTTAACTTCCAAGATTTGACGACAAACAGTGTAAGTTAAATAAAA
Organism: Thereva unica; assembly: GCA_949987705.1. Taxonomy (NCBI): domain Eukaryota; kingdom Metazoa; phylum Arthropoda; class Insecta; order Diptera; family Therevidae; genus Thereva; species Thereva unica. Next base: position 88,602,715 of record OX465283.1, on the reverse strand, counting down.
GAATTTAATAACACTTAACTTCCGTTTAATTTTGAAATTTTTAAGCATCAAAGTAGGCGCTTCATTAAATTTCCCTTGTCGTTTTTTTAATGAACTCGATGAAAGAACTATATACATACATATGTTTGTACATAGTTCATTAAAAAAACACGGCTTAAGATACTAGTCAACCCCGTGCCCAAAATGTTGACAATGCTCTACAAATTTAGTTCTTACAAAAATGTTAACCCGATCAACCCTTTGAAACCTATTCATGGTCAAAGTTATCAAAAATAACTTTTTGTCCAAAATTTCACCAAAAACTGGTATTTTCGAGAGAAAAAAATTTTGATCGGTCAATACGTTAAAACACCATTGCCTACAAAAAGCCCTCTTGCCGTTTTTTCGAAAACTTAATCCTTTCGAAATTATTCAAGGTCAAAGTTTGTAAAAATCACTTTTTGGCCAAAAATCTCTCAAAAACTGATTTTTTCGAAAATTGTATTTGGGTCCTTGTCGAATCCTGTAGACATCATCATTGATACGTGTTAGGATTTTATAGGGCCCCTCCCACTGGCGCTGAAATTTCGGAGACTTGCCTTTCCGTCGCCGAGGGTTGAACACCCAAACAAGGCCACCTTCCTGTAATCCGCTACAGTTTGCTCAGAGGTCATACCTTGTATTCATTCTATCACTGGCTGTCCTAAGATTCTTTCTTTTAACCTGGTGGATATCTACGGGTCGATCACGAAGTTCATCTGTATAACCGGTAGTGGATTCGTTGCTTTCCACAGATGTCCTATAGGAAGCAGTTTTCGAAAAAACATGGAAAGACGTTTTTTGTGAAGATTTTCACGCTCTACAATTATTTGTTCCTATATACTGTATTGAAATTTTCAACTCCTTCCACGTTATTGATGGAATATCAATTTTCCTAGTTTTCCCCCACTTTCCATAGGTGTTCGCGTGAGTTACGTCCCAGCGGGGAATTGAAGCGCTCTGGAATAAATTCTGAAGCGCTGAAATAGAATGCCAACGCGCTTCTTATTCATATCCCAATTCCCTTCCTTTTAACACAGGCATGTCATCAGAGCGAAGCGCTTATATTTTAGTGTTGAAGAAGCGCAATCGAAGCAGGGAAATGGAAGCTTTTGAGAAGCTCCTGGAGCTTTTGTTTTCACCAAAAATAGTATTTCATAACAGACACGATTATTATAAAAGCACAAATTTACCAACTGTGGAGAATAAAAAAGAACTGGAGGAAAACTAAGCAAAAAATGAGAGTATAGAGTGGGTGCTTCTAAAGAGCTTCCATAACATATGAATAGGAAGCGCTGCTTTCTTGCTTCTTTTGGCAGCGCTTGATAAATTTCCCGCTGGGGTACTCTACACCAATACACGTGCCGCCAACAAATCATTTTTCCCGTAACATTCATTCAATCTCATTTTATATATTTCTTAATAATTTTGTCTGGACAATTTCCTTCAGAAATTGTCATATTAGCAAAACTATAAAATTATTCCAAGGTGAATGCTTTTAATTCACATCACCTCATAATGTAAAATTCCAAAGCTCAGGTTTCACTGTAGACAATTTTCCTCAGAAAATTATGTATGTTAAAATAAAATCTTTCCCACCTGAAGCAATTCAAAAATTATAATTAGAGTCTGTTAATATTTTAACTTGGAATAGAGCAGTTGTAATTTCGGAATAAATAAGTTTAAAAAATAATTGTTTTTATATTTTTTTTATCAAACGGTGATAACGATTTATTAACTGGCGCACAACAATTGAGGAGCTTTTATGCAAAAGCGAACAAATCCAGTTTGAATAATTTTACACAAGGCGCATTTATGTCTGAAGTAAAATTGCCATGGGTTATTACAACTTTTTTATTGCAGTAAAAATATAATATAAAAAAGGATCTATATTAATGATAGCAAATTTAAAAATTTATATTTTTAATATTGATCATGTGATTGTTCAAAATGGATTTGTTCACTTTTGCATTGAAAGCTTAGATTAGTACACTTTTGCATGAACCTTGATAGTGATTTGCTTAGTTTTGCTTGCAATTTATAAAAAGAATCGATTTTATAGGTCTAATCCTCTAATTAGGATCAACCAGCTTTTAAAATAACAATAAATGGTTTGAAAAAAATAAAAAATACTCTTTTATTTTAAAGTGAACCAAAAAGGAAAAAACAATTTTGAATGTAAAGTTTTTATTGCTGCAGCCACTTAATTAAATGTAAAAAAGCGTGGAGCGTTCTTAACTATAGTCTTATTTTATTAATGCTGGAACTTTTCGTGCCCACCATTGGGAGAAAATCGCAACAAAGTGTTCTGTACCACTCGAGGAAAATTGGATTTGTTCACTTTTGCGTAAAAGCTCCTCAATTTTTCAAAAATTGCTCGTGTGCCAAAAATCATTTCTATTGGTTTTAGTGTCACGTTGTAGTAAAATTTTGACTATAGCGCCTGGACTAATAGTGGAAGTGCCTATAAAAGGAGAGGGATTAAAAAACATGGAGCCAAAAATTAATCGGCAACATACGTATTATTCCTCTTTGAGCTATTCTCAACTGAAATCTGTTGACGGAATGCGGTCCTCATATTTTGCATAATCAACTACTTCCAGCGCCTGCAATAGTTGGCAAAAATGTTTAACTTCTCAAGTGTGGTCTTAAGAACACCGGGTTCTACCCTTCCAAATTCTGCCCACGGGGAATGGAAAGACTTTTCAACAAACTGGGGCTTCAAAAGAACCAATCCTCTCTACTCGTTTTTTTGCCGTTCCGGCCGCTTGATTGTGGCTACCTGCTCGTCTCATGGAAAGTTTATGGAAATGTAAAATTTCCAACTTTTAAACCAACTTGACCAAAGATAGGTAAATGATTTTAACGCTTCAAACTCGTGTTCCTCTACCTTGATTGTGGGACCAATGTTAGGTGCTCTTGTAGACAAGGCCACCATGTACTTTGTTTTGCTTTCATTTGTGTACAGTCCCAAATTTCCTGCCGCTTGCTCAATCTGAGTGAAAGCTTCTTGAACAACTGTTGTCGTTCTTCCAATGACGTCAATGTCCTCTGCATAAGCCAGTAATTGGGTGGACTTGTGGAGGATTGTACCCCTTGATGTACCGCCCGAATCTCGGATCACTTTCTCCAACGCCAGGTTGAAAAGAACGCAGGCTAGACCGTCCCTTTGTCGGAGTTCATTATAGATGTTCATTTGTCTGGACAGTGTTCCGGACACCTTTACTTGGCTTGTCAGATTAGTCATAGTCAACCTACATAGTCTCTCATGGCTTTGTAAAGTTCTACCAAAAATTACCCACAAAGATACGACACTCTCAAAATTTCCCATAAGCTCCCTTGCGAGTGAATATATCAATCGACAAGGTGCAAGCGAGATAAAATTCAATTTAAAAACAAAACAAAAATCGAAGAAAGAAATGGTAAATAAAGAAATGTTATTTCACGAAGTGCGAAAGAGACGCACTGATTTCTCTTCTCCGCAATTTTTTGTGCCGTCTGGACTTTTATTTTGCTTGTGTGAATTCATGTACCATTTTCGTGTACTTCCTGCTCTGCATGTGTTTGTGTAGTTTGCCGTTGCTCCGCCCTCTCGCCATTCCCGAGCGCGTATATGAATAGAGAAGTTGATCATAGATTTTTACTTTCCTTTTTCTTCGCACAGAAAGGATTACAGTGTCGTATCTTTCTGAGTAATTTTTGGTTCTACCAAAGATTACCCACAAAGATACGACACTCTCAAAATTTCCCATAAGCTCCCTTGCGAGTGAATATATCAATCGACAAGGTGCAAGCGAGACAAAATTCAATTTAAAAACAAAAAAAAAATCGAAGAAAGAAAGGGTAAATAAAGAAATGTTATTTCACGAAGTGCGAAAGAGACGCACTGATTTCTCTTCTCCGCAATTTTTTGTGCCGTCTGGACTTTTATTTTGCTTGTGTGAATTCATGTACCATCTTCTTGTACTTCCAGCTCTGCATGTGTTTGTGTAGTTTGCCGTTGCTCCGCCATCTCGCCATTCCGGAGCGTGTATATAAATAGACAGAAGATCATAGATTTTTACTTTCCTTTTTCTTCGCACAGAAAGGATTACAGTGTCGTATCTTTCTGAGTTATCTTTGGTTCTACTCTGGCTATGCTATCGTAGGCAGTTTTCAAGTCTACGAAGAGGTGTTGAATTGAGTTTCGAATTTCTAGACATTTTTCCATAGCTTGCCTCAAGGATCTGAATTATTAACTTACCTTACATAAAGGAGCATTTTTTATTTTCAGATTTACCTTAGCGACATAACACAACATAAAGAATAGTAACAGTAATTATCTCAGTATACGATATTTGATAACAAAGATATCTATGTAAAATGTTGATGTTTTTTCTTGCTCTACGTGATTTTCTCAAGCGAAATTTAAAAAATGATTTCATTTTGTATTATTGACAAGAGGCATAGAATAGAAAATACTTTCCTAAAAACATAACTTTGAACTACTTATTTTTCTTACGGAACCCTAGTAAATTACTAATGAATACATCTAAATTTAACTGTCATTATAAAACTTGTGCTTAATCTATTTATTTAAAAAAATACATTTAATTACTTCTTCAATTACATCTTTCAATTGAGCTGTGGCAGCTTTCAAAGATCAGATCCGTGCTTTTTTTGGCACTTGCACACATAATGCATCTAATGTTTTGGGCGCCCTTAAGAACGTTGATGGGAAAGGATTTCAGGCATCTGAAGACGTCGAGCTTGATGACCTCCTTGTGTGCTCTTGCCTTATGTCCCCTGCCCTCAACTGCTCAGGTTCTTCTAATGCTCTCTCTTGTGCTTCTTTTACAAGCCCCAGAATTTTCCATTTCACATCATTGAAAATATGGGGCGGAAGGTCTGCGAGCTCTTGATCAAGGAAAATAACGAAATTGCGATGTGGGGTGTTTGTGGGTTGCTGTTTCGGTCGAGTGTTAGCTTTCCTTTTTTTTGGAGTAGAACTAGTATCCTAAATATAAATTTAATATATATTCGCTTGGTTATATCATTACAAAATTACTTACTCTACTTTGTGTGGAGCGTTCTTCAGAATGTGAAATTGCAAAGAATTCGTTGGAGTCCGTTGTTTGGTCGAAGTCCTACAAATGAAAAAGGAATTCAACTAAATTAAAATTCACATTCACTTATTATACCTCGTCGATTTTCAATTTTGGTTTTCTAGGCGGCGGAAGTTGCGATGGGGATAAAAAACTTAGAAGCTCATAGCACCACAATTTGGGTTCATATATATCGGACTTCTCCGCATTTCTCCTCTCCCGCATATATTGCGACCGAAGTGTTTTTATTTTTGCTCTTATTCCACTGTTTGTCTCTGGTCGAATTTCCTTTAAGCTATCACATATTTCTGTTATAGCGGCTTCACGTTTCTTGCGGTTAGGGTAATCAACATGAACGATATCGTATAATAATGGGTACTGCTGAATCAATTCAATTAACTTGTGGGTTTGGGCCTGTGTCCAGCTCATGTTTTCTTTCGCTACTTGTACTTAGTATATAAAAAAAAGTTCCTCCTATAATTCTTTCTTTAATATATAATATCTATCTATGATTTGATATTACACATCGGTAAGCAATTTATTCTATCAACCCATGCCGATATTAGCTACTGAACTGAAGTTTCGCAGTTATCATTCCCGTGGGATGTAAACAAACAAATAGTACGTTTACATGCGAAGTTGAACCTGCTTCAAGCCAGCATTGATCTTGGAAAACCCATCTAATCGCAATAGGACCGAGTCACTTACTCCGTTTATGACTAGGTTGAAAAGTTGAATTCAGGTTGAATTGCAATTTCGACCACCGTTTATTACCTAGTTTATAGCAGAAAAATTAAATCGATTTAACTCAAAGTTACATCCAAATTTCGAATTAGCGTATAAACGGGTATTAAATAAATTCTTATAACTATTACCGAGTTTCCATGGGAGTCGAGTTGAGTTGAGGTTGAGTTGAAATGACACTTCAACTCAACGACTCAACTCTATGGGTTTCCATGGCTGACTTTTCTGCCTGTGTACAGACAGCTGAATGTGTACTTGTATTAAGCAAGCAGCTGTTTTTAAATTTGACGTAATATTTTTGTTATTATAAAATAGTGATCATGGACCATAAAATTAATTTATTGTGTTCGTTGTATAACAGATATGTTATAAAAAGGCGCGACATTTTGACTTTTTTAACATTTGACAATCCCGTTTGTAGTTGTGTGCGTGAACTCTGTTCAATCTACCTACTTTCGTTGAGTTGAGCAGAGTTGAAAATCTTTAACGAAAACTCTTCACTGCGACTGTTTCCATGGAGTTCAACTCGGGTTCAACTCTCGTTGAACTCTCATGGAAACTCAGTATATAGGCCGTATCAGATCAAATTTTTGAGCAGCGACAGCAGCAGCGAAAGAGGCAGCATGCTGCTTCTTGTATCAGATTCGTTGTAGCAACAGCAGGCAGCAAACGCTTTTTCGTCTTAAATAAAAAACTGAAATGTCAAAAAAGCTGCCTTGATGGGCAGCAAAATTAGGATTAGCCCTAACTATAATGATCTTAAGACATCATAAGATTCTTCGTCAAATTCTCTTAAGACTGGTTAATTAACTGTCAAATCTTAAGCTCAGCTATAATAGCCTTAAGACGTTTTGACATTTGTAAAAGGTAAACAAATCGAGTCTGGGAAAGCGTCCAATAAATTAAAAAAAATGGAAATTAACAATAGTTTTAATGAAGAACTGATTGAATTAGTTCAAAACTGTTTTTTTTATTGTCTCTATTTATTTTTCTTACACAACACGATCTAGGTTTTTTTTTCACATCTTCTACCAATTTCACTAATAACGCCAAATTATTTAATAACTCCAAATTATTCATTTTGCAAAAAAACGTTTTCTGCAACTAGAAACACTAAAGAAAATTACACTTTTCTTATGATTGCTTAAGATTTGTACGCTCGTTACCGTACATTAAAGACTTGACGAAAGATTGGAAAAGTTAACGAAAGATTCCTTAAGGCCATTATAGTTGGTATTATGACATTTCATAGGAGCGTAAAAAATCTTAAGGTATCTTAAGACCATTATAGTTAGGGCTATTAGGAATGAAAATGCAGCGGCAGCATTCAGTGCTGCTTCTGTGGTCATGTGACCCGGTTTGACCAATAGAAACAGTTTGCTGCTGATATTTTTGTTGCGCTGCTTTGGATCTGATACAGCCTTATGGCTTAAGCCGATATATTTCGGTTTAAGGGTCTGTGCCAAAATAGCAATTCAAATGTCAATTTGTATGGAAAACCCATTTCAATTGGTAAATTTGATTTTCGACGGTTTGCGTCTATGGAAATGCTTAAATTATTATAAACATTTCAGTTTTTACTTTAATCAAGTCAGCCGTTAAATAAATTTAAAAAAGTAAACAAGTAATAACAATAAATTATGGGAAAAAGGAAATGCAAAGAAGATTTTACTTAAAATAAAAAATTTGTTGCTTAGCTAAACTGTTGAGATCGCAATTCCAGAAAACCAGGGAAGTTGAATAAAACACGATGTTGCCTCTACGCCTCTACAAGAGTTTATTTAAAAAAAGGAAGAATCACAGACAAAGTGTTGCCACAACAATAAAATAAAAGCAAAAGGAAAAATGGAACATTTAGCATGGAACTAAGCATTACCATGTACACTATTCTCTACACCTCCCCTCAATTTAACATTTTTTTCAAAAATTAAAATTGTAAAACAAATATTCAAATTCTTCAAATTGAAATTATCAAATTAATTAAGTCAATAAATATTCCTTTAAGCAATTTTACATTTCTAGCTACTCAAAAATTATTATTTTTAAACCTAATTTATTTCGCAGATAGTTGAATTTTTCCCTTCGAAGAGGTTTTGTGAGTATATCTGCCTTCTGTTCTTCTGATGGCACGTATTTAACCAAAATAGTCTTATTTTCACAGAGATCCTTGATGAAATTGTATTTCACGTCCAAATGTTTAATTCTTCTATGGTCCAATTTTTTTTTAGCAAATGTATGCAGGATTGATTGTCCTCATAGATTTTAATGGGTTCAGCCATTTTCCCAAAATCATGTAGTAGATTTTTCAAAAATATGGCCTCAGTTGATGCTGTAGCTAAAGCGACATACTCTGCTTCAGTAGATGACAAGGCCACAGTTGACTGTTTCCTAGTGACCCAACACACCGGAGCACCAAAGACTTCGAACAGATAACCCGTCGTGGATTTCCTATCTTCACTTCCTGCCCAGTCAGCGTCCACATATCCAGTCAGGATTGTATGATTATTTTTCTGAAAACATAGATTTAAATTTATGGTTTGCTGTATGTACCTTAAGATTCTCTTGAGACCATTCCAGTGCCATTCGGTTGCGTTGCTTTGAAACCTGCTTAAATAATTCAACGAAGCACTTATGTCGGGTCTTGTATGCAGCATGGCATACATTAAACAACCAATTAATTCTTTAAATGGTTTATTTGTGAGAATTCTTTCATCAGCTGGTATGTTTTTTCCGATACCCGGATCCATTGGTGTTGATGCACCTTTGCACTCGTGCATGTTAAATTTCTTCAAAAGATTTTCCAAATATTGTTGCTGATTCAAGTGCATTCCGCTAGGCGTGCATTCAATGTTGATTCCAAGAAAGCAGCTCAGTGCTCCAAGATCCTTCACTTTAAATTCCTGTTTTAATAGCGATTTCACCTGTTCTATTTCCTTATCGTTGCTGCCCGCTATTAAAATATCGTCCACATAAACCAGAACAAAAAGAGAGTCTTCTTCTTTACATCGTACGTATAAACATCCGTCACTTTTAGACTGTTCAAATCCTATTTTCTTAATAAAACCATCAAACCTTGAATTCCAAGCTCGAGGAGCTTGTTTCAGTCCGTACAATGCCTTGTTTAATCTGCATACTAATTCGTCGTCTTCTTCTAGTCCCTGTGGTTGCTTCATATAAATTTCTTCATTAATGATGCCATGAAGAAATGCATTCTTAACATCCATCTGATAGCTAGTTAATCCGTCGTGGTTTATAATTGACAGAAACGTTTTTACAGTTGACATCCTAGCAACAGGTGAGTATACCTCGTCGTAGTCGATGCCCTGTCTTTGTAGACATCCTCTTACCACCAATCTTGCTTTGTATCGTTCCACGTTACCAGCTTTGTCACGTTTAATCCTGAAAACCCATTTATTGTCAATAATTCTTTTTCCTTCAGGCTTCTTCACCAAGTTCCAGGTTTTATTTTCCATAAGAGATTTCATTTCCTCATCTATAGCCTTGTACCATTTTTTCTTATCTGGCTTTGTTTCAATATCTTCATAATCCTCAGGAACATTGTCAATTATATTTACATTGTAAGCTGCAGCGCCATAGTCTTCAAGATACATAGGGGTTTTTCTTTCGCGTGTGCTTTTTCTAATATGATTTTCGTTCTCTTCAATTTTCTCAGGTTCTATATGTACCTCATTTTCTTCATAGTCGTCATTTTTGTCATCTTCTTCATGTAAATATTTAGATTCGTCGAAAATAACATCTTTTCCTCTGTAAAGTTTTCCGTCTGTTGTGCTCCACAGCCTGTAGCCATTAGGACAGTAGCCAACCATATAACATTTTTTCGACCTTGGTTCCAGTTTGCCTCCTACTACTTCCTTCGGAATGTGCAGGTATGCTAAACATCCAAATACACGTAGTTTCCTTAGGTCTGGCTTTTCCTTGTACCATAACTCCACAGGCAGTTTTTCTTTTATGGCGTTTGTAGGACTTCTGTTGATCAAATACACGGCTGTCATAATTGCTTCAGACCATAGAAACTTCGGTAGTTTTGAACCTAACAACATTGTACGAGCCTTTTCCATTATAGTTCGGTTCATCCGCTCAGCCACCCCGTTTTGCTCAGGAGTGTATCGTATGGTGAATTCATACTGTATTCCTTTCTCTTCAAAGTATTCTTGCATTTCCGCTGACATATATTCTCGTCCATTGTCACACCTACAACGACTTATTTTATTATTAAAATGAGAAGCTGCCATAGCCTCAAATATTTTGAAAAACCGTAAGACCTCAGATTTGTCCTTTAATAAATAAGCAGCAGTGAAATGACTATAGTCGTCAATGAACGTTAACACATATTTCTTTCCATCGTGGGATTCAGGCGTCATTGGTCCCATCAAATCGCTGTGAATTAGTTGCAATGCTTTAGTTGCTCGACGTCTTTGTTGATTGTGGGGCAATTTAGTTTGTTTTCCTTCCATACACTTAGAACATATGTTCGAAACTGAATGTGTGTTGATATTTATGTCGGGAATCAAATTAGATAACTTCTTAAGATTCTTCATACTGATGTGACCTAACCTTTCATGCCATAGATTTTCATTTTTACTAATTGAACATGCGTGTACACATTCTGCATTTTTAAATAGAAAATTCAGTTTATATAATTTGCCGATTCGTGCAGATTCCGCAATGATGTCGTCATTTTTTAATATAATTCCTTTTCCGTTTTCAAACACTATTTTGAACCCGTTAATCTCTAGCTTTCTAACCGACAATAAATTAGTTTCTAAATTTGAAACCACTAAAACATTTGTTATAGTAATTTTTCTCACTTTATGACCTACCACAGCCATTACATCCAGGTTTCCCATTTTATGCGCGATCATAGTCTGTCCAGATTTTGCTACTTTTATTTTTATAGGTGATTCCAAAATCTTTACAGTTCTTAAGTTCGTATCACTTTTTGTTAAATGTTCAGACGAACCCGAGTCCAGGTACCATTCATTTTCATCACACTTCTCAGTTACTTCCGTAAAACAATATTCACTTCCTGTGCTTGAACTCTTAATTTTTCCATCATCTGTAACAAAATTCGCACTTTTGTATTTATTTTCAGTATCATTTTTATATTTTCTGCATTCGTTTCTTTTATGACCTTTTATACCACAATAGTGACAACGATAATTGAATACATTGTTATTTAATTTATTAAACTGCTTTGCATTTTTAGGTTTATCATTTTAGTACAATACTTTTAGTTTTGCAGGAAGAAACTAAAAAAATATTGCAATTAGGGATAACGCTCAATCATTCATTTACAAGAATAAGAATGAACAATCTAACAATCTAATCTAAAATAATAAAATATTAAAAATTTTCAACAAATGTTTGTTTTGTCGTCCATTTTTACTGTCATTGAAATGTGTGAATTGGGATTTTGGCACACTTTAGAATATCGAAGGGCCTTGGGAAATAGGCCCCCATCCACGGTCAAACAAATCGTCAAATTCCTGGCCAACATCGAAAAAATTGCAAGTGTGCGTGTATAAAATACAAGTTTTCGAAGTTGGCCGCTGTTTGAAGAAAATATTCGTCTGGTTTAATATTTCCTTCAAACAGCTTAAATGTGTGTGTGAGTTTTGCCTGTGTGCCATGTAAAGTTCGCTTTGTTTACAGTAGATTATATGAAATGTCGCTCGGGATGTTTGAAGAAAGTTTTCCTCGTTGATGGCCAAAAATGTCAAAGCATAAATGTGTGCGCTGTTTGTCGAAAATTGGTTTGACGATTTGTTTGACCGTGGATGGGGGCCTAATGAGAAAAATTCGAAATGGTATTTTGGCAAACGGCCTAAGCCATAATTCGAATTACCTCGTTTATAGGGTAAAAAATGATGATCCACAATTCGAATTATTTTTGGAGTAGCTATAAACTACGTATATGATGTCTAGCTGACTTCACTTTAAGTTGAAATAGAGTTGAACTGATATCAAAACATAACCTCAAATTTTTGTGTGATATTCTCATAAAGATATGAAAAATTTCAGAACGAAATAATGTGCCTGTGCCAGAGAAAATACCGAACACAAAACTAACGTTGAAAGCAGACTTCAGGATGGTAAACAAACAAAAAATGTCTTCAACCCAATTTCAACTCAACCCGCGTATATGAAGCGATATATCAACTCGATCCAGGTAGGAGAGCTGAGTTGGGTTGAGTGGACCCAGTTTCAACTCGACATCTGTTTATGACTGGGTGGGACCCGAGCTGACTCTAGGTTGAACCTAGTCATAAACGGTGTAACTTCCATCCAACATTTACTACGATTACATGACGGATTGAGGACTGGACTTGGCGATAGTTTACCTACTTCACGGTAGTGCCTGTTTAGACGGGTCGCGCTCACCAACTTTCAGCACAAAATTTGTCAATGAGGGGAGTGTTCGGTGGGAGGGAAGTGCGTCTCCATTTTAAAGAGACTCACGTTGGCCTTTTCTGATCAGCTGCTTGTTCTAATTCCATTTTGTATCACTTTAGTTTCCAGTTTATTTTTGTTTCAGCCGCCGTGATGAGCAGACGTGTTTTAATGAGGAAGGAGAATCTTTTAACTTATGTTTTCTAGGGTTGGCCAAAAAAAGCAATTGTTAAAATAAAAGTAAAAACATAAAAGTCTGTGGAAATAATTATTAAATCGGATGAGCTGAAGCAAAATGTTAAATTAAAACATTAATTTAACAATTATTATAAGGAAATTCAATAAAATAATAGTCTTAATAGAATATTACAACATTTTTGTAAATATATTTTAACACCTTTGGTAGAAAGCGTGATTATTTTTTTTAGAAATGAATTCGGAATGAGTATAAACTATTGAATTTAGCGAAATCATTATAATAAGGACTTTTTTGTAGAGCAAAAACTGTTATGAAGACATCTTCGTTTTCTCTATGTATTGACAGTGAATTCTTGATTTATAGTTTTGTTATTACATTAGCATTGCTTTTTAATTGAACTAATTGTCAGTCACTAAAATATTTTTGTTTCAATTGGATGTTATAAAATATAATTTTCTTTATACAAAAATAGAAGATATTTATTTAATTTGAAATTCTTGGAGCCAACCAACTCTTGCTGCTAAACTCCTTCTAATACTATGTTGTTCTTATGAAAAATCTTAATGCTCTCCAAATTTATTTTTTCTATTGTTGTAAGCATTTTTTAAAAAACACTCTCAGTATCACTTAAAAAGAAATTGCTCGTTTGGTCCAGCCCTAGTACTTATTCCGTTTGTTCCAGCTTTCTTGAAAGCGACTGGACTCAAAGCGAACCGTCTAAACAATATTTCGCTTTGGGGCGCCCTAAAAAGGAGTTGCCAGTTTACATAGAAAAACAAAAAGTGCAACAGCGAAATTTCTCCAATCTGTTGGTGAATACTGAATTACAAGATATGCCGCTGTTGTTGCTGGAAAGAATACAAATCTGCAATGTTGGAGAGCGCATTAACTCAAAATTCGTATTTTTTGAGTTGTGCCATTATTGCCGCCGGTGAGCGACATAACTTAGTTAAAGTAAATCTGAGGTTACATGACTTTCAAGACTACTTGAAGCCAAATTTCGTCGAAAAATCGCAAATTCCAATGGGCGTTTAGTCCCAAGTTAATTTAACTTAGCTAGACAAGTTAACACCGGTATTAACAGCAATTTTTTTAGCACTGTTAGCTAACTTATTTCTGCTTTCTGGTTTAGCTAAAATGTAGCGCAGCTCAATGCTGCCAAAATTGTAATTTTTTGGTGTAAGCAGATAATTCAGAAGATATAAATTTTATTATTTATTTTTTAGCTTTTTATTATTTGTAAAATGAGAAACGTTATGTTCGATTGTTATTAGTTGTGAAGTGTGAACTATCAAATGGACTATAGAAACGGTGCTAAGTTAACAGCGCTAGTTTAACAAAGTTAAAATAACTCGTTCCTGAACGCACTCAACAGATTCGCTTGGTGAGTGTTGAAGCGAACACAAGTGGCGGGATGGAAGACGTCCCAAAAAAGAAAACGTGGTCGCATAAAAGCGAACCAGTAAAAGTACCGTTGGAACAAAAGTTTTACAGAAAATAATGTCTTAAACAAGTGAATTTAAACAAACAAAGTTATCGGTTAATATAAATAAAAAGAAAACGTGTTAAGGTGTAACGTTAACCAAATTGCCCGAAACAAAAGAAATTGGGGAGTAAACTGACGAAAAGAAGAACCAGGGATTTCCGGATGAGGAGCTACCATAAATTTAATCATTTGATTTAAGGATTTGGATTGAAGAAGTCAAGAAGAATCACCGACAATAATATCTTAATTATATGAAGACCACTTGGATGAGGTTATGGCTGTGAACCTCATCCAACTTGTCTTCAAATTAACCCTGACAGTAATAATATTTTAATACTTAGTTGTAACTGTTGATAGTATTGTTAAAGGTTGAAGCAATAAGGTCAAAATATACAATTGTAAGCTATGTTAATATTAAGTTTAAAATCTACATTTTCTCCTAATCTAGATATAATCAACGAGCAATAATATAATAATTATTATTGCTCGATGATATAATAGGCCCCCATCCACGGTCAAACAAATCGTCAAATTCCTGGCCAACATCGAAAAAATTGCAAGTGTGCGTGTATAAAATACAAGTTTTCGAAGTTGGCCGCTGTTTGAAGAAAATATTCGTCTGGTTTAATATTTCCTTCAAACAGCTTAAATGTGTGTGTGAGTTTTGCCTGTGTGCCATGTAAAGTTCGCTTTGTTTACAGTAGATTATATGAAATGTCGCTCGGGGTGTTTGAAGAAAGTTTTCCTCGTTGATGGCCAAAAATGTCAAAGCATAAATGTGTGCGCTGTTTGTCGAAAATTGGTTTGACGATTTGTTTGACCGTGGATGGGGGCCTAATGAACTAAGACGACTTAGATGAGTTTATATTTTGTTAAACTCATCTAACTTGTCTTAACTGTCAAAATTTTTAGTTTTAGTTTTGTAATTGTACATTATATTGAATAAAAACTCGCTTTTTATTAGTACAAGAAAATTTATTGTGTTTACTCTCCAATGTCTTTACAGCGTCTGATTTGAGAAAACTACGTTAATTCAAAATTGATTGATAGAATGACAGACTGACAATTCAAATGTCAAAACAAACTTATGAAGACTAAAGCTAATTCACAATGAATTCAAACTAAATTAACATCTATAGAATACTAATTCAGCACATTACATATATTTTTACGATTTTTTTTTGCAAAAAAATATATTTTTTTTGATGAGATGAAAATCTGATTTTTAGTTTTTTTTAACTTAATTAATTAGTACAATTTGTCAGTATTTTTTACCTTCTACATCTGATATCTCGGCTAATGTATACGTAGAAAATTATTAATCCACCATTTGGAACCGATCAACTTCAAATTTTGCACATATACGTAGTTTGCTTGACAATGCAATGTGACCACTATGTAAAAAAAATAAATATGGCGGCCGATGTCTTACATTTGTGTTCTTCCACCCCTGACATGGGTATCATGGGTATGGAAAGACATGATAGCTAGAACAAAGTTAGTTGTGTGGAATTATTCCAAATTCATAATAGCGGCCAACACAGAATGGCCCAAGACAACGGTTAACGGCTTTGTTAGGTTTTGAATTTACGATTTATCCACTATACTAACATGGTGCCTACTAATAGAATGAAAACGGACGGAAAAAGCTTGTATTTTAAAGAAGTTTCTAATAGTTTCCAGTATAGGATGGAAAGCTCTGAAACTTGGCTTGGATATATAAAAGGGACTTGTAGGGCTGGTTTCATCGACCCGGATAATAATAAGACCGAATATATTCATTTCACCAACCTGGATATATCTCAGTCGGATATAAATACGACTGGGTTGCGTTGGTCGTAAAAATATCCGCTGAACGTAGCCTCATTTAGTATGCTATGTTCGAAATTTCGAAAATTATGTTTGACGTTAAAAACAAACAGTTTCAATTTATTTTTGAAAATAATTAAATGACATTAGAACCATTGAATAAATCAGTTTTGAGTTGAGCTTTTGAAAATTATGGTTGACGTTAAAAACACTCACGGTGATATGTTTGGATTTAAATTTTTTTACAATACTTCATATTTGACGCAACGAACTTTTCCAATTTTACAGAAAATAAAATCAAATGCCAACTTCCTTACCTGATATCGAAAAACAGTTAACAACTGACACTATGTTCGAATTCTATGTCCGAAAATAACATAGACTTTCGAATATGGAGGCATCATTTATCCCGGTCGATGAAACACACCAAATATCCGACAGAATATCCAAGATATTTATTATCCGTGGATATATCCGTGCCCATGAAACCGGGCCGTAGTAGGCGTTTAAAGAGTCAGTTTGATTTTAAAAGCGTTGGAAGTGTTCTAAAGTGACATAAATCGAAAAGAGGTGATTGAAAAGTGAATTAAAAAGCGAAAAATAGAATTTAATAGTGTGAGATATTGAGTTGCAAGTGATTATAGTGAACTTTAAGAATTGTGTTTGGTTTGCAATAAATAAGTTTTTATTTGAATAATTAAAAAGTGTATTTATTAATCAATCCTATCCGTTAACCCGTAAAAACGTAGCATTATATATTTTGAGAAAATCGTTTTTCAGTAGCATACTCTAGTTACGCGTCGGAGCTGATACCTACCACGTTTTTTATAGATAACTCTGAATATTTATATGTATCCAAAATCAATTTTAGCAATTTTCTTCTTTTTTCATTTTCACTTTTTATCTACCGCGGGCGTTGCAACCCACCCGGGTTTTGCTAATTCAATAGTTGATCGGTTAGTTTAATAATATAATATCTAGCAAGGAATTATTGAGCATAGGAGGTAGAAATTTAAAACAGCTGGATACAAACCAACATTATTTGCTAGCGCTAAAAATAATTGAAAAATTAAATTAGTAGTTTAGTAGAAACTAAACACTAAAATAAAAGGTAGTTTAGCAGGCGCTTGGCACCGGCACAGATACGGCAGAGCTATGTTTTCTCGTTTGAAAATATCTAAACTTTAATTAGGTTCTATTTAGAAATTCTTACTCGATAGGTCAGTTGCGGTTAGATGGATTATTCGCGTTTTTCCTTATTTTCCATTTCTTCCGTTCCCACTCCCATTAATACTCAGTACCAGGGAAAGTACACGACTTAGACCATTCTTGTGTATAGAACTATTTTACGGAGTGGTGTGATGTATCAGAAACTTAAGGAAAAAAGTACTGTTTTTCTGATAAAATGCCAAAAACGAGAATTTTTGGAGGCTCAGATGGAAAATATACAAAACCTCCTAAATGGAGTCACTCAAGTTTGTGCTTTTTATAGCAAATAAAAGAACACACAATTACCTAAAAAACAATCCCAATTATGTTGCTATGTGATAATCGGAATAGAAGTTATTAAAGTTTATGTAGTAATTAAATAATAAAATAAAAAGTGTTCTTCAAGGCACTTGACACCGGCACAGATCCGGCAGACCTGTGTTTTATAGTATAGAAATGTTCCAATTTTAATTAGGTCAGCTGGCCAACATATTTTTTACTCCGTAAGTACTACATTTTATGAGTAATTCCAAGTTCTTACCCGATAGGTCCCTTTGCCTTCCTAAAAATTTTATGGAAAACGCACAAACTAAACTTACCTCACCCCCTTATACCGCCCAGGTAGACCAAGATATTTCTCATGATCACTGTGAATACTAACATTTCAAAAAATTCGATCCTCTTACTCGGCAGCAGTGGCAGTTCGTAAGGTTCAAGATAAGAGAAGCTATGCGCAAGGCTAACGGTAAAAGTTATGGACCATTTCCTATGAATAAGTTTGTCACAATTTCCTACGAATAATGTTTGGACAATTTCCTATGAATAATGTCTGAGAACTTTCATGTTAGGGCCTCTAGTTTTGAAGTTATAAGCTATTAAAATATTGAAATTAGCTATATTTCGTCCTTTTTCCACCACATTGTCGTAAATTTTATAGTTTTTTCACCTTTTTGGTCAAAATATCGAAAGAGCAAAATTGTACAGCACACAATTTCCTACAAATTTTTTTTTGAATATTTATTCGAATTTCGCATAGTTTCGTTTTGCGTCTTTTTTCAGATTCTGTTGATAAGAAAAGCCGTTGAAAAACTGCTACTTTAATCTAATTTAATTTTTCATACAAATGCATAATTTTAGCTCAAAATCTTAAATATATAGTAATAATAAAACTCTGCCTACTTCGCATAAACCCCCTATACTCTTTTGTAACCTGCGCCTATCATCATTACATGGTATAGAGTTTTTCAAACGTCGTGACATCTGGCGCATGTTGGGGTAAAAAGTTCTTAAAAATGCTCAAAAACTTAAAATAATTTCTCTTCCTCTCTAATTGAGAAATTAAGCTCTATAAATGAAGGCCAAAGGCGCACGCAAAAGAATTATCAGCAATTCACATATTATTTCTGACACCATGTAGGATATTGTGATGATTATGCGCCATCTGTTCGTCGAGAGGATGAATCAACGATTTTCGGTTGTTGTCTGAATTAAGAATTTATGTACTAAACTAACGAGCGATGAGCGAAGACAACTTCAAGCTGGTCGAAACTTAAGGAAATAAAAGAACCTACCACAAGGAACCAGAAAACGAAGGTTCCAGAAAGTAGACAAAGGTGGAGCTGCCTATATAAAAGCGCCTGGCAGCCGCTATCGAGTCAGTTTTGATTATAAAGGCGATACAAGTGTTTTAAAGTGAGAACAGTGAAAAGTAGTGAAATAAAAAGCGATAATTAGAATTGAATAGTGCGAAATATTAAATTTGCTAGTGATTATAGTGAACTCTAAGAATTGTGTTTATTTTTAAATTGTGTTTGGTTTGTGATAAATAAATTATTGTGTGGATTATTAAAAAGTGTATTCCTTAATTAATCCTACGAATCCGTTAAGCCGTAAAAACGTAACAATTGGTGTCAGAAGTGGGATTAATTAAGAGATAAGTGAAATAAGTGAACTTGAACAATAGGGATTGGACTTTAAATTTTGTGCGTGAGAAATAAGGACTTATTATTAAAATGGGTCGAAAGCTAGTGGATTTGCGCACTGTAGAGTTGAAAAAAGAATTAAGTAAACGCTCGCTGTCAACGGTGGGGGCTAAAAGTTCCCTAACCGCCCTGCTTCGAGAAGCTATGGTGAACGAAGGTAAGGATCCTGAAACCTACATGTTTGAAGACGAGGTAGAAGCGGAGCCAGAAGAAGCGACAGTGAGTATGGCAGAACTTCTTAAGACATTGATGGTGATGAAAGTGGCGCAAGAACGTGCATCAGCAGAGATGAAAGAAGCGACAGCCGAAATGAGGGAAGCGCAAGAACGGTCATCAGCAGATATGAGGGAAGCGACAACAGAGATCAAGGCGGAAGTGTCGGCGTTAAAAGATGAACAAAAAATGTTAACAGTAGTTCATGAACGTTCGATCGCAGAACTCAAAGAGTCGATGGAAGAACAGAGGAGCCAGTTGGAGCAGAAAATCGAATCATTCTCACTTTCTGTCGACAATAAGCTGGATAACATGAAAGAAAATGTAAGGAATGATCTGGAAAGTCTCGAATCTTCCATCAAGGCAAATGTAAGGAATGACCTGGATAATCTCGAATCTTCCATCAAGGCAAACGTAAGGAATGATCTAGGAAAACTCGAAATTGAACTAGAAACAGTCAGAGCAGATCTAGAAAGGGTAAAGATTCACCACCCAGGGACGGCATCACACGAAGTCATCGGAGTTAGGAAATTGCAGCCTCCAACTTTCGACGGGCAAAGCCCATGGCCTACTTATAAGCTCCAATTCGAAGCAGCAGCAGCAGGCAATTTCTGGACTGAGGAGGAAAAAGCAACGGCCTTAACGTTGTCACTAAGGGGCCCAGCGGCAGAAATATTGCAGTCAATACCAGCAGAACATCGCAACAGCTACGGGTTCTTAGTTCAAGCACTGGAAATGCGTTACGGCGATCAACACATGCAAGAGGTTTATCGACTTCAACTTCGCAATCGACTTCAAAAGCCAGGAGAAACTTTACAACAACTATGCGCCGATATCGAGAGGTTAGTGCATCTGGCTTATCCTAGCTTCGGCCAAGACTACATCAACGAAGTAGCAAGAGAGGCTTTCCTTAACTCTTTTGCTGACCGAGATCTACAACAGGCAGCCAGATTGGCCGGAAAGAAGAATACCGCAGAAGTTTTGGCATATGCTCTGGCATACGAGGCAGCAAGGCAAGCATCAAGAAGTGCAGTCCGCCTCAGAGAGATCCACACAACAGAGGATAGTTGCAACATAATGAATGCAACGGAAGTACGCGGTCGACTCCGATGCTGGAACTGTAGTGAACCGGGTCATTTGCAAAGGAATTGCAGAAAGCGAAGGAGAGCCCCAAGTAACAAAATTCGTCTCATAAGACTCTACTAGTGGCTTATGAGAGGATATTCGACTTTTTTAAGAGAGTATCACTCTCATAACTTACTCTTATAGAACACTACAAGTGCTTTATGAGTGCGTTGTGAGAATTAAATGGCACAATTATGAGAGTTATTTTTGTCTTATAAAAATACCTTAGCTCTCTTTGCAAGGGTAACTATAAGGGCGCTGTAAGAGCTATACTCTCCTTAACAGAACTGTTAGAAAGGGAGCAATATATGGAAAGGCGATGTTGTTTAGAATAAAATAATTTTTATGAGAGTTATTTGCTCTAAATAACTGTCATAAAAATCTATTCGAAAAATATAACACTTAAGAATTTAATATTTATTATGTATGATAATAAACTTTAGAATTCGATTTTTAACGAAAATATTAGTCGCAATTTTATTGCGATTGAAACTTTACCGATAATAACACCATTCTACCTCGATAAAAATCAAAGCGCCTTAAAAATAATCAAACTTTAACATATTTTTTGAAATTTTATTTCTTAAGAAAAAAATAAAAGCTTTAGTATCGCTCAATAATTTATTTTAAATTGATTTATCATCTGAAAGAAATAACTTTGTATACTTTGCGCATATTCAATTAGGTAAATTAGCTTGATTTGTGGAATTTCGTTTCAGTATAAAATTCTATATTAAACGAAAGTATGGCCGCTCGATGGTTTAAGTTTTTTTATAAGAACAAAATTCTGGTTATGAGATGGTAGTCTTTTTGCACTAATAAAAGTCTTCTTATAAATGTTTTAACATTTTTCGTCTCATAAGAGCATTTATATAAGAAGGGATATACTTGAAGTCTTGTAAGAACTTTCTTATAAGTGTCATAACACTCACAAGGACATTTTTTGACAGTTAAAGCCTTTGAGAGTAAAGCTTTAATAAAAAAGACACAATAAGAATAGAGGTTTTCTTGCACTCAATATAAGAGTATAAACATTATCTCATTATGAGAATGAAAGGCTTAGTAACTCTAGTAGACTTATTATCTCATAATAATACTACTATGAGTGTTAATTTAATTCTTATTACAAGAGCTATCTTCTTGAGGGTATCGAAGAGTGTTAAGAGAGTCTTATGAGATAATTTCACAATTTCCAAGAGTTTTTCTCTGGAGAGTTTGTTAGTTGGGGCAGAATCTCCCGAAAATAGGAGTGGCGGAACTTGCTGTGAAAAATGCGGACATCGGCAGAAAGGTGATCAGAGGGAGGCCGAAAACAATGACTCCGTGTCTCTCCGCAGACAGCAGCAGGGAAACGAATAAAGACTGACTCCATGGGGCAGGAGTCAGTCGGGGAAATCGAAGCCCCCGGTGTCATCATCACCACTATCAAACAACTGCAGCGTAGTGGCAACAGCCTGGTCATCGATGGAAAGATTGGAGCGGAAAAATGCACAATAACTGTAGACACTGGTGCTTCAAAATCTGTTATCCGGGCTGACATGGTCGGCAATAAATGGCTGAAAGACGCACGCCAATACAGACTGAAAACTGCAACAGGAGAGCCAGTACGATTACACGGGGAAATTATGTTGGATGTGGTTCTTGCTGACATTAGGTTTTCACATTCGTTCCTGGTAGCGGATATAACAGACGAGTGTATTCTCGGTCTGGACTTTATGAAAACACATAAAATTCTACTGGACATTGGAGAGGAAATACTGAGATGTGACAACAAGGAGATTCCAATGGCCACAGGATCCACTTGTTATTCGCAACTTAAAGTCGTCGCTCGTGAAGATACCGTGCTTCCTCCGTATGCTGAGAAATTGGTACGAGCGATAGTCGATGGTGATCCCGGGAGCTACCGATTTTACCTTATAGAACCAGAAAGAACGGAACAAAGCAAAAATATAGTAATTGGAAAATGTCTGGTGAGCATCGATGACAAAAGAGAGGTGTTCATGAGAGTGCTAAATACCAACGAGCGCGAAATACGATTGAAGAAGGATACGGTTTTGGGGAAAGGAGAACCGGCAGAACAGATTACATTTGTGGAGTGCGCTCACACGGAACCGGTGGCAAAACCAAAGCCAAAGGCCACGAAATTGGTAAACACAGTGCTCTCAAGTAGTTGTCTTGAACAAAACCAGTATCTCCAGGCAAGAACATTAGTGGAGGATTTTAGTGACATCTTCGCCATGAGAGATGATGACTTTGGGAAAACGGACATCGTTCAACACAGGATCGACACCAAAGATGCTCAGCCAATTAAACAACCGCCGAGAAGACTACCACTAGCCAAGCGGGAAGAGGCAGCCGGTATGATTGAAGATATGAGAAGACAAGGCCTTATAGAGGAGTCGAAAAGCCCTTGGATGTCTCCCGTGGTTCTAGTCAGAAAGAAAGATGGCAGTACAAGATTTTGCGTGGATTATCGGCGGTTGAACGACATCACTAAAAAGGACAGCTACCCATTACCTCGTATCGATGACACTCTGGATACTCTCTCTGGAGCTCGATGGTTTTCTACCCTGGACCTTAAGAGCGGCTATTGGCAAGTCGAAATTCACCCCGAGGACCGCGAAAAGACAGCCTTCTCTGTAGGAAACGGCTTGTGGCAGTTTACAGTTATGCCGTTTGGACTGTGTAATGCTCCAGCAACATTCGAACGACTGATGGAATGCGTTTTGCGAGGACTGACATGGAAGACTTGTCTGGTTTATTTGGACGATATCATCGTCGTTGGAAAAAGTTTCGAGGAACATCTGGGCAATTTACGAGAGGTTTTCCAAAAGTTGAGAACTGCCCAACTGAAACTCAACCCTAAAAAGTGCGTGCTGTTCAGTGACCAAGTCAACTATCTCGGACATGTGGTTTCATCCAATGGAGTTCAAACAGATCCGGAGAAAATAGCAGCAGTTAAGAATTGGCCCACACCGAAGGATAAACATGAACTTCGAAGCTTCTTGGGACTTGCCACCTATTATAGACGTTTTGTCAGGAACTTTGCCGACATAGCTAAGGAATTACATAAACTGACAGAAAAAGGAAGACCTTTTATCTGGACAGAAAAATGCGAGGAAAGTTTCAAGACACTAAAGCAAGGACTTTGCCAAGCACCAATACTTACATATCCGAAGCCAGGGGAAAAATTCATATTGGACACAGATGCGAGTAATGTCGGAATTGGTGCAGTGCTATCACAAAACTTCGAAGGGCAGGAAAAGGTCATAGCTTACTACAGTAGAGCGCTGTCAAAATCGGAGCGGAATTACTGCGTCACAAGGAGAGAACTGTTGGCAATCGTGGACTCAACTAAGCACTTCCACAAGTATCTCTATGGGCAAAACTTCATCCTTCGAACGGATCATGCAGCATTAAAATGGCTGATGCAATTTAAAAATCCTGAAGGACAAGTGGCAAGATGGATCGAGAGACTTCAGTCCTACGACTTTAATATAGGCCACAGAAAAGGAGGAAACCATGGAAATGCTGATGCACTCTCCCGGCGACCATGCGTAAAAGATTGCAAACATTGTGGGCGTATTGAGGAAAAGTGTCAAAGGACGACCGTTGAGCCAACGACAGGATGGGACGACCAGGGACTCCGAGACGCCCAACGCGACGACCCAGATATTTCTTCGATTCTGGCATGGAAGGAATACGAGGAGAAGCCTGAATGGAAGGATATTGCAGAGAGAAGCGAAACCCTGAAGAGCTATTGGGCCCAATGGGATTCATTGCACATCGAGCGAGGAGTGTTAAAGCGCAAATGGGAAACCGCTGACGGTACCTCTCACCGAATGCAGGTGTTAGTCCCTCGCAGTAGAATAAGAGATATTCTCGAGGAGTGTCATAATGGCGCATCAGGAGGACATCTGGGAGTCAATAAAACTTTGGCAAAAATAAGAGATAGATTCTATTGGCTTCACATGCGGGACGATGTTACAGACTGGTGCCGTAAATGCACAATTTGTGCCAGCAGCAAAGGCCCTCGAGTAAAAACAAAAGGAGAAATGCAGCAATACAACGTGGGAGCCCCATTTGAAAGAATTGCAATCGATGTGGCGGGACCTTTTCCAGCATCAGACCGAGGGAATCGTTACATTTTGGTGGTTATGGACTACTTCAGTAAGTGGCCCGAAGCATATGCCATTCCAAATCAGGAAGCGATCACTGTTGCAGAGGAATTAGTGAACAATTGGATCTGCAGATTTGGTGTTCCTCATGAGCTTCATTCTGACCAAGGGAGAAATTTCGAATCTCAAGTTTTTCAAGAAGTATGTAAGATACTCGGAATGAAGAAGACCAGGACGACGCCCCTTCATCCCCAATCCGATGGAATGGTAGAACGATTCAACAGGACAATGCTAGAGCACTTAAGGAAAGTCGTTAGCGAGCACCAGCGCGATTGGGACAGTTATATCCCTATTTTTCTAATGGCATATCGGGCAGCAGTTCATAATTCCACAGGACAAACCCCTTCTAGTGTGATTTTTGGAAGACAAATCCGGCTGCCAAGCGACTTGAAATTTGGGACACCTGTGGAAAGCAACGAATCTACTGGCGGTTATACAGGTGAACTTCGTGATAGACTTGCAGATATCCACCAGCTCGCAAGGAGGAATCTCAAGATAGCCAGTGACAGGATGAAAACAAGGTACGACCTCCGAGCAAACTGTAGCGGATTCCAGGAAGGTGACCTCGTTTGGCTGTTCAACCCTCGAAGACGGAAAGGCAAGTCTCCGAAACTTCAGCGTCAGTGGGAGGGGCCCTATAAAATCCTAACACGGATCAACGATGTGGTCTACAGGATTCAACAAGGACCCAAAGCAAAGAAGAAGATTGTGCACATAGACAGGCTGTGCCCATATCATCAGCCGGATCCAGGATGGACAGCTGTTCGGGACGAACAGTCCTAAGAAGGGGGCAATGTGATGATTATGCGCCATCTGTTCGTCGAGAGGATGAATCAACGATTTTCGGTTGTTGTCTGAATTAAGAATTTATGTACTAAACTAACGAGCGATGAGCGAAGACAACTTCAAGCTGGTCGAAACTTAAGGAAATAAAAGAACCTACCACAAGGAACCAGAAAACGAAGGTTCCAGAAAGTAGACAAAGGTGGATGGCCTATATAAAAGCGCCTGGCAGCCGCTATCGAGTCAGTTTTGATTATAAAGGCGATACAAGTGTTTTAAAGTGAGAACAGTGAAAAGTAGTGAAATAAAAAGCGATAATTAGAATTGAATAGTGCGAAATATTAAATTTGCTAGTGATTATAGTGAACTCTAAGAATTGTGTTTATTTTTAAATTGTGTTTGGTTTGTGATAAATAAATTATTGTGTGGATTATTAAAAAGTGTATTCCTTAATTAATCCTACGAATCCGTTAAGCCGTAAAAACGTAACAATATATTACGACGAATCCCTTTTTTTATAAGAGCTTCTCTACATCCCACAGTGACTTAAAAAATCTCAACCCGAAAATGAAAATTATGTTTTCCAATTTGAATAATTAGTAGAAATTTTAACAGAACCGCAAATAAAATAAAAATCCGTAGGTAATATTTTAAACATAGTTTATTTAAATCTTCTTATTAATTTTTTTTCTTACAATAAAGCGAAAAACAAATAATACATAATTTAAATATGTTACTTAAAGTTTATTAAAATTAATAATAATTTCAAATTTACAGGCCTGTCTGGGTTTTTTACCATTCTTCATCTCCATCGGTGCCATCAGAGTCCTCTTCTAAAGTAATTATTATTCTATTGGAATTGAAAAACATACCCTCTTTTCGCAAATAATCTTCCTCGATGTCCTGAACATGCCTGCAGCTGTTTCTCCAGTCCTCCTTCGTTATAGCTGAAAATTCCTTATTAACTATTTCTAAGAGCCTGTGGCTTATTTTGTGCAGCAACTCGTCTCTTTAATATTCCCCAAATCAATTCAATGGGATTTAATTGGGGATGATATGATGGCAACCTGGAACAGGAGAAGATCGTAAATGAATTAAAAATATAATTTTAGCTTTTTAATTCTTACTTCAAAACGGAATGGCCATGACTTTCCAAAAGTGCATCTATACTATATTCAAGATGTTGTTCTCGATTTCTGCATATAACGTCGTACAAATCCTTTTATGTAGAATTGTTTTCAAACGAAATTCCTTTCTCTGTAAGCCAAGAAATCATTTCACTCTTGAGACTTGCAGAGGCAGGAATTTTGCTTGATTTTACGTTGTGATATGCAGCGTTATCCAAAACAACAACTCAATGCGTAGGCAAATTTGGCAGTAGTTTCTCCGTCAGCCATTTTTTGAAGTTTTCCGCATTCATATCGCAGTGGTAATCTCCAGTACGGGCTCCTGATTTGAAAATCAAGAGGGCGTTATGGATAAACCCATTTGTGGTTCCCCCATGAACAATTATGAAGCGGGCGCCTTTTGATAACGTTTTCTTGGGACCCTTCTTTTGATTTTGCGAAATCCAAACTTTTGCTGCAGCATGCGTTGTATGTATGTAAGTTTCATCTGAAAAGAAAATAGGTCGTTATATTTAATATAATAACACAAATAGAAAATTGAGATGCATATTATATTAAAATTATAGTCAACAAAAACGCTAACTTACCAATATATACTATGGGACGCTTATCTTCTCGATATTTTTTTACTCCCCAGAGATATTTTAGTCGCAAAAGACGAATCCTATTTGTACTTCTCCAGCGATATCCTAGTCTTTTTATCAGCCTCCACAAAGAAGTATCACTGCCTTCATAATTCAGTTTCTCTCTGAGCTTCTCTCGTAACAGGTGAATAGTGCATTGTCGCCCTTCATTAACAGGTTCCCTGTCCCCATACAATAATCTTTTAGGAATGGTATACGTCCCGCTCTTTTTTTGCAATTCGTTTTTCATTTGTAATCAAAATGATTTATTTATTTTTCTCACCAACTATAAAATTTCCACAAATCACTGAAGATTTTTTTGTTTTCCATATTTAGAAGATTACCCCACACGCCCCTATAGTAAAAATCCGAATTTTCCGTTACGTTAATTGAAAAAAAAACAACACAAATTTAATTCTTTTGATCATATGTGATTCATGAACGTATAAAATTTGGTACATAACATGTCCCATGAATCACATATGATTCATTGGACAGGCAACCTGTTAAGCTGAAATGTATCTATAATTCTTCTTACAACAGAAGAATCGAAGTCATCCATTTAACTTCGTAAAGGCTTACGTTTGGCACTTTTTCTCCTTGGTGATACGAAGTCCGCTCTTGAGGCACTTGGCTATGGAGAAGGCGTGCGTATTCTCACAATATTCTGGGAACCCTGCAATATTATTATTTATATTAACCCTTAATTTTATTTAAAAAAAAAACTCACGTGCCCTAGTCCACTACTTAATTGTGCAGCGACATCAAACGGGTTACCTCTTCTAAGTTTGGAAGCTTCTTTCACGATCCTTCTCACAGTACTAGCACTCGAGGCTGTAAATAAAAAAAATAAACATACCTGTCATCCATACAGTATGTTCTAACAATCCTTGTTCCGTACAACCTTGAACGTTTATTTCACCCGTTTGAATTTTTTTCAAAAAGCAAAACGCACGAAAAATTAATTCGCGTTCTTCGCTCTTTTTTTCCATCTTTACTCCACGAATAATAAAATAACAATAAAGCAGATTCATTTTGCAGAGTTATATATTTGCAAAATCCCTCACTTGTTAAAAATTGGATAATGATATTCTTAGAAAAGAATAAGCTCAGAAGAAAAATTAAAAAACCCTTCGCAATAAACGCCCATCAACAGGTAAATTTATGACACTGACATTTTTTCCAAACCTTTTTTTTTTCATTTCAAGAATAATAAAATTTTATTGCTTATTGTTTATTATTTCTGAAGTAACCTGGAAAAAATTATATTTTTTGGTGCAAGTATCGGAAGTGCAACTACTACAATAACAATGAATCTTCCGGCAACTGACTGTATTGATTGGTAACCCGGCCTAAAATTTATAATTTAAATTTTTAACAAGAATAAAATGACTTTTCCAAGAAACAGAAAACAAAGCTGGTGTAACATATTTTCAATTTTACTCTTTATCTTTTTATCTTTGCTTAATTTTGTGATCCATTGTATATTAAAAAAAGTGAGCGAGAATTGACTCCCCCTTCTTCTTATCAAATCCCTTGCATTCAAGACCACTGACATATAGTAGTGTATAGTAGTAACAAGTTACTATATGTCAGTGCTGGGGACAGAATTTCGCTCAAACGCGGTGCGGCACAACCTTCTATATAGATATGTAGTATAGAAGGTTGTGGGTGCGGCAAAGCCTTCTATATTTACAAGCCATGCACAAAGATATCTCACACTCACAATGAAAGCATAGTAGGACTTCAATTTAGC
This sequence comes from Thereva unica, assembly GCA_949987705.1. Classification (NCBI taxonomy): domain Eukaryota; kingdom Metazoa; phylum Arthropoda; class Insecta; order Diptera; family Therevidae; genus Thereva; species Thereva unica. Next base: position 88,573,968 of record OX465283.1, on the reverse strand, counting down.
TGTCAAACTGTGTGGAGTGCGGTTATGTTGGTTTATTGGGAAACAATTAATCTTCTTTAACCAATTAAAAACAAAAATTATGGTCATTAATTGCAACATTTATTTACTACATATTACAAAGTTGCGTTAATAATGTAAAAAATAAGTATAATTGCATCCATGACTTTCTTCCTTAATGGATATTATTTCAAATATCAGGCGTCAAACCGTCACACCAAGCAAAAGCCGTAAGTGGAGGAAACTACCGCTAAAAATAAATTTATAGAAATATTTGGCAAAATTTTGCAAACTATTGGTTTCAACTTATCTTCATTTGCTTATATTCCTCTAAAACTGGAACTGGCTGCAACGAAAACTGGCTGATCCGTCATGTGACACCATGGCCCCAAAGAACAATTTCAAGTAACAATTCGCTTAACTACAAAAATCGCGCCAAACTGATATTATGTACGTGTTATTTTTATAAAAAAAACTTATTTTTAACAAAAAATCGCTTTCATTAATAAAAGACTTTCCGCGGCGCGAATCACTTGTTTTCCTCGGGATTTTGACATGTTGTTCCACCATAACCAACATAAAACCCGCAAATCCTATTTTTAACATTTATATTTAAATTATTAACGTAAGACACACATTTTATTTTAATTTTTGCACTGTTTCACGTTTTTGATTTTGATGAAATAACTTTTATTTTTCACAAAGCACACTCGCAACAGCACTTTCCGCGGCACGAAAACTTCTTTCCCTTTGATTTTAATGGGATTTTGACACTTCACGAATTTTGGTTGGGACTTCATACAACCACAAACACACACATGCAGCATGGCTTGTAAATATAGAAGGCTTTGGGGTGCGGGCATTGGCTTTGCGGTGTGCACGGATTTTTCACTGACACAAAGTCGCCGTGCTGGTGTCGCGTTTCGACTTTGACACAACCTAAAAATCAAAGTGACAAGTGGACGTGATACGAAATAAATTGAAAAAGCTGTATGATTTGCGTATTAATTTTCTATCCTACCCTACAGGACTTGTATTTGTTCTAGGTACTAATTTCATCACCACAATTTCGAAATAATTATGAAACTCAACAAATTTCTTATCCCCTTCACCAGCACACGATTCAAAACATAAACAAAATGCCCACCAACACCAAAACACGACTCAAAACACAACACACAAACAACTTCTTTACACTGGACTGGCAACCAAAGTCTAGAAATTAACAAGTCTTTCATCTTCATATAGTTAATGAGTGGAAGGCGAGCAGCTATATGCAAAAGTTCTTCAAATGACGATGTCTGGCTATCAGAGAGAGATGCAACATTTTTACACGCGTTTGCATACAACTATACAGCTAAACTTTTATGAGTTTATATGGGAATAAACTTAATGTATTGGTGCATATTTGCTCGTTTGTTTTGATTTATGAAAGAAAACAGCTGATTCAATATTCTTTCCTTTTCTGTTCAGCATACTTTATCGTAAAGAAAGAAACTGGCTTTGTCTCGCTGAATTCACGAAGTATGCGTTGAGTTTTGCTCAGCAGCAAGACTCTCTCAACTACAGGCCATGCAGCTTTATCTGGCACCAATACAACCATAGCTGAGAATGGTCCCAATATTTGACAGTTGCTGAGAATTTAATGGCGCAGAGTACGTTCGCGAGTGTTTTCGTTATAGTTTTGTGGTAAAAAGTGGTAAATTATTGAAATTTATCGCTTTAAACCATACAAGGATTATCAGTGATTATTTCTTTAGTGATATAATAAAAAAAAAATATATAAAAAAATAGTGATTTAGTGTATTTTTGGTGTCTTAATTGTTAAGGTGATCAATTTATTTTACATTCGCGGTGTTTTTTTTTCGTGTATATTAAGGGAAAATATGCTGAATATTTATTTAAAAGTGATTTTAAAATCATTAATTAATTTATTTTGCAATTATTACTAAACATATAAGTACAGAAAAGTGCGAATGGAAAAGTGAATAAGAGAAGTGTTTTTCGGTACCTATATTTTTAATAATAATATCTTAATATATGTATTAATCACTTTAAAATCACTTTTAATTCCATAACTACACAAAGCATTAAATATTCAACATTTTTTTCGTAAATAAACATGAAAAAACACCGTGAATGTGAAAAAAAAGTTGATCGTCTTAACAATTTGAACACTTAAACACACTTAATCACCAAATTTGTTTTATTTTTTTTAATGAAATCGCTAAAAAACTATTCACTGATAAATCCAAGTGCAGTTGAAAGTGTAAAAATACAATATTTTATCACTTTTTACTGCAAAAATAAACACAAAAATTCTGCGCGTACGGCTTCCGCGCCATGTTACTCCGGTGTGCGGTGACTATTGGGACTATTACCACCACCACGAAAAATTCATCTACGAGGCCTGTAGTTGAGAGGGTCTTGTCAGCAGTGATGTTCATATATGCACGCACACAACTAACGGAGGGAAAATTTTGTAAGAAGATGAAAGACTTGTTATAACTAGACTTTGGCGGCAACGCGCCAGAAGTAGAAAGTAAAGCAGCTTACGCGGTGTGTGCGTAGTGCTCAAAGCTCAAGCCACATTTCGTTAGTTCGCATTGCAATACACATACTTTATTCTATCTGTCATTGTCCGCACCGCGTTTGAGCGAAATTCTGTCACCAGCTTCATGTAATCAGTCGCGGCTGCGTATTGCTTGGGTGAGGTGCATTTTCCTGGCGGGTTAATGATTACTTAAAAAATTTACAAATTATGAATGAAAAACGTCCTTTTATATATTTGTTTTTGATATTCAGGTTTTTGCATGTTACGCATTTGCTACAGAAATAATTTTTAGTAATTTCTATTACGAAATATGAAGTATGTGTTTCTAATGCTCTCATTACTAGATTATTGACGTTTTCCGCCAGTCGTATGCGCTCTTCCGCTTGGGGAGGTTGTGCTGCTTGCGGCTGCGGACAACTTTCAATTTATGAATGAAAATGCTTATGAACTTAAAAGAAATTTTTTCAACATAGTTTTTAAATTATTTTCAACTTAGGGATGAAAAATATTTCGAATAATTATAGTAAAACTATGCATATTATGATGAATAAACTTTGAGCACGGTTGATATTGACCACGGTTTTACATGTATTTAAAAGCTCTTTTCAAAACATATAAAGATTACTTAATTTTATTCATCCGGCATGCGCACATCCCTTCCCAAATTATTTTGTTGAGTTTTTTCTGCGTTTGTTGCCTTTTTAAGTTAGAAGAGGGGAAATGATAGAACAAAATTTATGAAATTGGGCAACGAGGTGCGCAGAACCCTTCAAATTATTTGTGTCACGGCGTTTGAAAACTTCTATACTTGCAAAAATAACACTTCAGGCAACCCGTTATAGAAAATACAATTCATAAAAATAATCTCTATCCCTCTAAATCATCATTAAAGAGAACAATAAAAAATATAATGGAAGCTACAAAGTTTTCAGCTTATATTCAATGGACCTATTCACACGGTGCATATTCATGGCAAGTAAAACCGGTTTTATAGATGACAGGGGGAAGGGAGCGGAAGAACTTAACGAAACATTTTTCACGCAAAAGCAAACGTGAAAACTTACACATATGGGGCATTCCACCTCAAGTGTTCCCACCTCAAAAACGAAACATTTCCACATTATGCACGGGTTGCAGCGATACAGGGGCTTGAATTTTCGCCCTTTATTTCGGACGTCGATTTTAATTAAATTCTCAGTCCAAAAAGCTGTTGCTAACGAAAAAACAACATGCACGTATCTTTAAGTATTTTTTCCGTACTTTCCAAAAAAAAATATATAAAATTTTTTTTATGAAATTTAATAACATTTTTTTAATTTAAACTTTGTTAATAACATTTTTTCAACAAGAGCCTGTTGGGATTTTTTTCAGAGTTAGCTAAATGGTATTTTATGGGCAAAGTTGAGTTTCTTCTCTTTTTGAGGCTCCAAACCCAAAGCGTCTACTGCGCCCGACGCACGACGTAGCTGTGGCGCGCGGATTTATTATTTTTAGCATAAGTGTGTGTATAGTATTAAAAATGTTCGAAATTCATAGAAAAGCGTGATTCAAGGCATCTTTTGAAAGGCGCGGCGCTGTAGACGCTTTGGGTTTGGAGCCTCAAAAAGAGAAGAAATTCAACTTTGCCCATAAAATACTATACATACTTTTTTGTAGGGGAGGGAATGAACCGTATTATAAGGTAAGTTTGAAACAAATCCCAACAGGCTCTTGTTAAAAAAATGTTATTAACAAAGTTTAAATTAAAAAAAATTTTATTAAATTTCATGGAAAATTGTTTATATATTTTTTTTTTTGGAAAGTACGGAAAAAATACATAAGGATACGTGTTCCTTGCTTTCCATTATCAACAAATCTTCGGACTTACAATTTTAAATAAAAAATGTTTCGTTTTTGAGGTGGGAACACTTGAGGTGGAATGCCCCATATATAAAAATTTACTTCTATCTCTTGTTTTTTTTAGCTCTGTTTTTGTCTGACAAGTGAATTTCATCCACGGTATACAGAAACAAGGTAATGTTAAAGACTGTATACCGTATACGGTATTTTAGTGCTGACGTCAAGAGGGGCCCGCTTTCCATATAAAATCGAAGCTGTTGTTGTTGTTTCTGCATTAGAGCTGACGTCATTAGGCGCCCATTTTCTAAGGTATTCGAAGCTGTCGTCTCTTTTACATTAGAGGTCCCGCCAAAAGAGGATGCCGAGAAAGTCGCGTTTTCCATGCGCAGTAGAATCCCCGCATGCCGTTCCCGTCCCTTAGCCTAGTCGCAACAAATTTCGAAGGGGAAATTTGAAAATACATAAGCGCATTTCTTATCAATATGTGCGCAATTTTTATTTGTGTGCAGCATTAATTTCCCCAGCTGCGCGCTCCGGCATCAACTCTTTTGGCGGGACCTCTACCTTCTATTTCTGTATACCGTAATAACATACAATTAAACGTTCCTGTAAAGTTTTCAAATTTACTAAACTAAATTACGCCTTGTCTGATTTCCGAGGGGTTGAATAAAAACGGTTTTGATTAACATACTTATGGCATTGTGTGAATAGGCTCAATACAAAAAGAAACTTCAGCTATCTTTGATTTCTACAATACAATTAAACGTTCCTGTAAAGTTTTCAAATTTACTAAACTAAATTACGCCTCGTCTGATTTCCGAGGGGTTGAATAAAAACGGTTTTGATTAACATACTTATGGCATTGTGTGAATAGGCTCAATACAAAAAGAAACTTCAGCTATCTTTGATTTCTTTTTTCTTGAGTCAATACAAAATTTCGAAGCAAACTGTGTGGTTTAAATAATAACTCAGGAAGTCTGAAAACAATAATAGAAGTAAAAAGACCGGAATTTATTTCTTTTAAGTTTACATACTATCAAACGCATCTGCACTTGTCGCCGGTTCATACAGAAGTGATTTCTATGTCTGATAGTGAAACTGCAGCAGCGGTATTCGGAATAACGGGCCTTTCGATTTCGATGCATTTTTCTACATGTGTAGTGCGGTTATGTGCTTTTATTTGAAGTAAATTAATCGCCTTTCAACAATTGAAAGCAAATATTATGGGCATTAATTGTAGCATTTATTTACTACATATTATATAGATTGTGTTGATAAGTAATGTAAATAATAAGTTGGAGTAAAATTCGTATAGATTTCTCAGAGCAAAGAGTACAAACTACCTTTGCACTGACTCAAACCTACTACTGCTTACCTGGTAAATAGGATTCCAGAGCGAGCATGCGTATTCTAAAATTGGGCGGACTAGCGAACAGAAGAGGGTTTTAGTAACTCGAGGGCTGTCAAATTCCTTGGCTCTTCTCTTTATAAAGCCAAGAAGTTTGTTAGTTCTTGCAATAATATTATCGTAGTGCAAATTAAAATTTAATTTATTGTCCAGATCCAGATCTACAATTTGATCAACGCGGTTTAATACCTTGTCGTTGAGATAATAGTATTGCAACTGTATGCCTTTTTTACGAGGAAGGAAAAAGTACAAGTACTTTGCTGTGAAGCAAATGTAAAGCAGTAAGACAGTCCGTCTGCTTCCTACAGCAACGGTATCAAAACACTATCTCAGCAGATGCATATAATCTATACAATTGCTGCCTAATAAAAGTGCTGAGCTCTGCGGACATGCAATGTTAAAATACCATGAAGCTTCTTACGGAGCGTAAGCGCTATACTGCTTCAAAATAGCGCTTTAAAAGGCCTTTCGAAGCATTTGTTTTCCTACTGGGTAATTACGTGGCATTTACTGGTGTTTAGTTGAAGTTTATTTGTGGAGCACCAATCCTGTAATGTATTCAGTTTCGACTGAAGAAGAGTTACGTCATCACGCGACCTTATGACACTATTATATATATTGAGGTCATCGGCATAAAGGAGATGTTGTATATTCCTTAGTTTTTGTGACAAGTCTGAGATGAATATATTAAATAAAAGTGGTCAAGATGACTCTACCCTGAGGGATTCCGGAAGTTACTTCTATTTCTTTTGACAGAAATCCTTGGAATCTAACAGCCTATGTTCCTCCGTTAAGATATGATTCTATCCATATTAGGACAGGCCCAGATATTCCAAATTTTAGTAGTTTTGTTAATAAAATATGGTGGTCGACACGGTCAAAGGCCTTACTGAAGTCAGTAATAGACAGCATCGATTTGATGACCGTTCTCCATACCACATAGTAGTTCGGGGGTTAGTGTCATAAAGTTAGTAGTTGTCCAGCGCCCTTTTCTGAAGCCATGTTGTTGGTCATTGAGGAGCGAAAATTTAGCTTTTGCAATTAGTTTTTTTTTATTTTTTTTTATTTTTCGAGATACTCGTATAACGCAAAAACTAAATTTTCGAAATTGTGAAGTTAGCATACAGTTTAGAGCAGCAAACGTTTTTTTATCGTGTTCTACACCCAAAAAAGTACCTATGACACAGTTTTCAGCGATATCAGATTTTGTGCTGGCTTTCACTCGAAATTTTTGTCTCTGACAACTGGGCTATATTAGATACTTTGTGAATTGGTATGAGGTAAGATTTTTTCAAATTTTAGGAAATTTTCCTAACGATAATAGTGGAGTCAGATGAGCAAAACATAAGGAATTGTCTCCAGAGTAAAATTTTTTTTTTGGAACATGTTAGTTACATCGAATACTGTCAATGGACATTTTCTACCTCTAGCAACCGCCGCTACGTAAGTTATCGGCCATTATGTCAAAAATTTACCATTTTGGTTGTTCTTTCTAAATATAAATGCGAATATCTCGGCATGTGTAGGTCCGAAAAAATCGAAAAAAATAGAGGTTGTTCGTTATGATATTGGCTACCAGCGGTTAGAATATGAAATCCTTTTCTGCACACATAACCTCAAAAAAAATCAAAAACTGAAGAAACTGCTCAATTTTGGTTTTTTGGTGAAAACTTCGAATATTTTTAGTGAAATTTGATGAAATTTTCAAAAGTTATACTTTATAATGTGAACAATAACTGGTTAAAATTTCAAGTCAAAATATCTAATACAAGGCTCAAAAATTGACTTCAAATTTGAAAATTGATTGGCCTATCAGTTTTGTGCATCGCTTTGTATGAGGTTCTTACTTTTTGTAAAATGAAGCTTCTTTTATGCACTTTTGATGGTGAAAAATAAAAAATTTTAAACTTGAAGAAAAGTGAAAAAAATCGAATCGAAAATCGACAATTTTTGCATTTCTTCGTCAATTTTTTTAGAAAAAAATCACAGTTTTTGATAAAAGTCAATTTTTCGATCATCATATGTCAAAAATGAACTAATAATTCAATAGAAATTGAACTTTGCCAAAAAAGTCAAATTTTCCTAAAAAATTGACGAAAAAATGCAAAAATTGTCGATTTTCGATTCGATTTTTTTCACTTTTCTTCAAGTTTAAAATTTTTTATTTTTCACCATCAAAAGTGCATAAAAGAAGCTTCATTTTACAAAAAGTAAAAACCTCATACAAAGCGATGCACAAAACTGATAGGCCAATCAATTTTCAAAGGACCCCGCAAACTTCCTATGGAAAAACGGTCTCCGTCAAATCACTTGATATTGTGATATTAGATTCTTCGTACCCTTCTGATGGAAAGTCATCACGGGCACGAAGCACGAAACCTGAAATTTTTAGTCCAAAATGCCCTTTGAAAACTTCGACTTCGGCCGAAAATCAATTTTTTATGTTTGACTGATACTGAACTTTCAACTAAAGAATAAAAAAATAATCGCTATCACATGTTAGTACGAAAACATTTATAACGACGAAAAAAAAAATAACTTTTTTTATGCAAAATAGTGATTGTGTGTTGTTGAAATACGATATTTAATGCATTCAAGCGACAATTTGATGGAACATAATAAAAAAGGAAGCAAAAACCTACATCGAAAAAAATTGATTTTCGGCCGAAGTCGAAGATTTCAAAGGGCATTTTGGACTAAAAATTTCAGGTTTCGTGCTTCGTGCCCGTGATGACTTTCCATCAGAAGGGTACGAAGAAACTAATATCACAATATCAAGTGATTTGACGGAGACCGTTTTTCCATAGAAAGTTTGCGGGGTCCTTTGAAGTCAATTTTTGAGCCTTGTATTAGATATTTTGACTTGAAATTTTAACCAGTTATTGTTCACATTATAAAGTATAACTTTTGAAAATTTCATCAAATTTCACTAAAAATATTCGAAGTTTTCACCAAAAAACCAAAATTGAGCAGTTTCTTCAGTTTTTGATTTTTTTTGAGGTTATGTGTGCAGAAAATGATTTCATATTCTAACCGCTGGTAGCCAATATCATAACGAACAACCTCTATTTTTTTCGATTTTTTCGGACCTACACATGCCGAGATATTCGCATTTATATTTAGAAAGAACGACCAAAACGGTAAATTTTTGACATACCTAATGGCCGATAACTTACGTAGCGGCGGTTGCTAGAGGTAGAAAATGTCCATTTCGTACAGTATTCGATGTAACTAACATGTTCCAAAAAAAAATTTTTACTCTGGAGACAATTCCCTTTTCACTAAAATTTGATGCTCATCTGACTCCACTATAAGGATTTGTTGAATATAAGATGGAGGGGAAACAGAATTTGAGCTGAGTGGCAGTGCAGGAAGCAAGGAGGCAGATTGTCAGAACCGTGACAGATTGTTTAAACCTGTCATGATGTCTTCGACGGATAAGGATCTATAAGAGTTGAAGTAAAAGTGCGCCTTTGAGTTAGGTCTGTATGTGTTGTATCAGATTTTGGACAAAATATTTCGGTAAACCTGTCATCAAACATGTTACAAATTTCCTGTGGGCAAGAGGAGTGTTTACTGCCATTGGTCATTGTAGTTGGATAGCCTAAGGTCTTTCGTTTTATATTAACGAATCGAAATAATTTTTTGGGATCTCTTAAATGCTATCGCCAACAGAGTTAAGATATGTAGTAAAGGCCTCACGTGACCTAAGACTGAACTCGGAGGCTAGCCTAGCGTATGCTAGTTTCAGTTCTTCATTTGCATAGGGGTTATTTCCAATCAACTTATACAATTTATTACTCTGATTACGAAGAGAACGGACATTCTTATTCAGCCATGGTTCCGATAATTTATCCCTTCTTTTAATTCTGGGCGCATGTTTGTCAATAACGGTGAATATAATAGTGTTGAAGCAAGACACAATTTCGTCAATGTCATTACCAGATAGCCTATCTTCCCAATCAACTAGGGATAATTCGAAGAAAATTCTGTTAGAATCTGCATTTTTATAATCATAAATGATTGAGTTATTGTATGATATGCGATGACTAGATATTGCGGTAATGTGTTCGAGGATCCATGCAGAATGGTGAATAGAGTTGGTGAATAGGTTCTACTCAGGCGGAGCAGGCAGGATGTTCAACTCCTCTGGTGAGTTAGTAAAGATTAGGTCTAACCAAATAACCAACTAGAACGGGAATACTCCCAATTACATCGGGAGGTTAAGAGAAGTTTCCGGCGTGATAAAAGGCAGCAGATAAATGAGCTCGCAGAAAAAGCGGAAAACGCGGCAAACACAGGCAATAGTAAGGTGCTGCACCAAATCACTAAACAGCTCTCGGGAAAGCACTCTACTAAAAAGCATGCCGTTAAGAGTGCGGATGGAAGGCTGCTGTGCAGCGACGAAGAGCAACTCCAAAGATGGAGAGATTACTTCTTCGCCGCTGTGAATGGTACACTTACACAGGAACCTCAGGAAAACAGCAACAATGCACAGCCAATAAGAATCACCACCCGGGCCCATCCAAGACGGAAATAGTAACCGCAATTCATGCGATGGCCAATGGTAAAGCAGCTGGGAAAGATGGCATCCCGCCAGAATTGTTGAAAGCCGACTCAAGCCTCATAGCAGATGCTTCAGCCAATCCTAGATATAGCATGGAACACCTATACCTTTCCGGAGGATTGGACGGAAGGTATCATAGTCAAAATACCAAAAAAGGGGGACCTAACAATATGCGACAACTGGAGAGGCATCTGTTTACTATCTGCTGTGGGCAAAATTTTGTCCCATGTAATACTATCTAGGATAAGTGAGGCAGTTGACCGAACGCTTAGGAGGCAGCAGGCCGCATTCAGGAAGGGCCGCTCCTGTATTGAATATTAACACCTTGAGAATAATAGTGGAGCAGCCTACTGAATTCCGATCCCCCTTTTACCTTGCTTTCGTAGATTATGAGAAAGCGTTCGACTCGGTCAATAGGAGCTTTATATGGCAGGCACTACGGCGACGTGGATTGCCTGATAAAATAATAGAATTGATAAAAGCCCTATATAACAATTCCAAATGCAGAGTTCTCCATAATGGAAAATTATCCGACAGCTTTGGGGTGAGCTCAGGAGTACGACAAGGATGCCTACTTTCGCCATTACTATTTCTTATAGTAATAAATGACATCCTTGTCGGCGCTCTAGATAATAGAACAGGCGGCATACAATGGGGTTTGGTAGACCGCCTTAAGGATCTCGACTACGCCGATGATATATGTTTGCTGGCCCACAGACACCAGGACCTCAAAAACATGTTAAACAATTTGGCAACAGAAAGTAGTCCAGCAGGCTTAAGGCTAAATCCGACTAAAACTAAAGAAATGCGGATAAATACAAACACCATTGAACGGACAGCGCTGAATAACCGTGACGTGGAACTGGTAAATAAATTCTGCTACCTCGGTAGCATTATTACCGAAAATGGCGGTGGAGAAGAAGATGTCAGTTCCAGAATAAATAAAGCACGAGGCGCATATGCATGCCTGTCCCGCACATGGAGATCAACGGAGATCTCAACTAACACCAAATTGCGGCTGTTCAACTCCAACGTTAAGGCAGTTCTTTTGTACGGTTGCGAAACATGGAAAGTCACCCAATTCATCACAGGGCGCCTACAAGTCTTCATCAACAGATGCCTGCGTCGTATCCTAAAAATCCTCTGGCAAGACAGCATTTCAAACGAAGAACTATGGCGCCGTGTCGGCCAAGACCAAATCAGGCGAAGGAAATGGAATTGGGTTGGCCACACCTTGCGACGCGAAAACGAAAATCTAGCCATACAGGCCCTTGACTGGAATCCGCAAGGTTTCCGTCGAGTCGGAAGACCTAGAACAACTTGGAGGAGAACCCTACTAGAAGAAGCCGCAACAACTGGGAAATCCTGGTCGGAGCTAAAAGCTGTCGCGCAAAACCGAGTCCGCTGGAGGGCAACTGTTTCCGCCCTATGTCCCATGAGGGATTAAAGGAGCTTAAAGAAGAAGAAAAAGAATTACCACGAGAGTTCGGAGTTCTAATAATTTGGTGTAGACCATTTCCATAAAAGGAGTCGATTAACTTAATATCGATAGCATTTGTGACGTTAATCGGAAGTAAACAATTGTCTTCCTCGTCGGGGATAAAAGATATGTTAGGGCGATTAAAGTCTCCTAAAATAAATATGTCGTCGGAATTGGAGAGAGATTCGTTAATATCATCTAATATATGAAGTAATTCATCATATTTATATTCGTCAGAGTTATGCCGGATTCATCGTTGCGGATGATTCGCGCCGCACTTATGTGCGCGCATACTTTTTGTATGAAAAATTGTACCTTTCTCAATTTTGGGAAATTTTTGGGATTTTTTTTTCTCTCTCAAAAAAAGTTGAACCAACTTCAACTTTTGTGCGGCGGATTTTAAAAATTGTCAAAAAAATCATATGTTTTTGATGAAAATTGTCTGAAAAACTGTCAAATCATACAAAATGTGCGGCACACTATGACTACAACAATGAATCGAAGTTCAGCTGACTCTCTTTTTGGGAAATTTGTGCGACGCGACTCATCCGCAACGATGAATCCGGCATTATAGTCCAATCAATCTACGGAAATTCTCCAGACAATTGAAGGCAGAAAAAAAAAATATGGGCGTGTAGAACACTTAATTTGAAGAATGATAGCGTTTTTTTTTACGGAACTGCATACTGCATTGGCGAACTTAACCTAAAAAATTCGCAAAATTCAAAAAACCGGTTTTTCGCCAATAAAACAAAAAGTTGAGCTCGGATCCGAAAAAGTTAAATTAGAAAGTTATAGGTATTAAAATTATCCTTCAATTGATGTGGTACAAAATATTGGTTAGTGTCTTATACATGGAGAAAAATGCTAAAAACCGCTAAAAATCGCTTCTTTTTCATTTATTTTTTTTCTTTTTATTGATGCGACCTAGAAACTTTTTATTTGGTAAAAATGTTGCTTTTGGCAATCTGAAAACTCATTAGGGGTATTCATGAAAACGTGTAAATCCCTAGTAAGCCGCGTAAATCGTATAAGTTTCCAATCTCGTAAATGAACTGTCAAAATTTGTATGGAAAGTGAAATACGCAGACTAGATAAGTTTACGCTGAAATTTTGTGGTGTAAACTTCGTATATGTGTAAAATCTTCAAATGTCAATTGTGTGCAAGATGGAAGAGGTGAGAATAAAATTTTCGAAGAATATATTTTAAAAATTCTAATCAATTTCTTTATTTGGTTAACTACAATGTTTTATTTTATAGCAATGGAAAAAATTAACTAAAAATTATCAAAATTACCATTGCGTTTTTCAAAGCATTGCAACAATTACCCACAAGCAATATATTGCACAAAATTAATTAATTTATTTTTCTCACTCTCTTTTGGCATTTTTCTGTTTAGTAATTTTGACATTAACATCCACTTTGAACAGTTGGCCAATTATATCGTTTACATACATCAAGTCATCATAGGTGCGTTCATTAAACAAACCTCGTAAAAATACGCGTATACGGAATGTGTAAATTTACTCGTTTTCATGAATACCCCTAATATGTTTTTTGGCTCGAAATTTTGCAAAATATGGGTGAAATTTCGATTTATGTAAAAAAAAGCGTTTTTGTAAAATCCTTCGTCTACAGTTCCTCGACCTCGTACGACATTTTTTCGAAGCTCTTTTTCTTCGTTAAGAGTTGGACTATCATGCACTATAAGTTAAAATTGGAGTTTTTCAATTTTATATACAAAAAACTCCACCGCAAAAAAAACAAGTTTTTGCGTTCGGTATCGTCAAATGACCGTCAATCAACTGCGTCGGCTGCAAAATTGACTGATACAGTTTGCAGAAGTGACTAGTTTTACAAAAGCAAGCGCTGAAATTGATGATTCCGAACACCTGACTGCAATACCGAACGAATGAGTTGCGTCTACTGCGCTGCAAATGACGATACCGAATGCAGCCAAATATTTGTTTTTAAAAGCCTTATGCTGTTGCATAGTGCGGTTCTTTTCTACTGACGCGTCGTCGGCTACTGTCGTCATGACGGCTTGATTCAGTCCAGTCAGGACCTGACCGGGGACCTACTATGTATTCGGATCAAAAAGTTTTATTTTTCCGAAACTCACTTCCGATTGGAAAGTTAATTGGTACCATGTAAAATTTTCGGATCTGAACAAAGTGTTACCATTGATATTCGGATTTGAAATCTGAATTTGGTGGTCATATCTATAAATTGAAATTTTTGAAGTATGAAGTATTGGCCTTTTTATAATTAAAAGTTTGTTTTAATTAATTTAAATTATATACAGGGTGCTTTAGACTTAAATTCTAACCCATTAAGGGCTGATTATAGGGTATATTTGAAGAAAAAAATTGTCCACTGAGATAGAGAGAGTTTACGAAAATACCTTTTGAAAAGTTTTTAATTTACTTAAACTTTAATAACTCCTATACCGATTATCGTAGAGCAACATATTCAGGCTTTTTGGGTAATTGTGAATTCTTCAATTCGGCATAAAGAAGAGAAACTGGCTTCGCTTGGAAGTTATGTAGGTGTTTAAAATCGTTATTTTGCATCTGAACCACCCAAAATTGTTTGTTTTCAGCACATGTCTCAGAAAAATGCATCATTAATGCATCAAAGAATTACTTAAAAAAGTTAGATACACAAGATGATCGTATACGAACGTAGTAAGTTTTAACGGGAATTGTATTCTATTACGAAGAAATAGTATTCGGAACACATTAAATATATTATAAATTTCGACAAAACTGTGAGCAGGTTTTATTTTACTTTAGTTATCTTCTTTACGCTCCTTTAATCCCTCATGGGACACAGGGCGGAAACAGTTGCCCTCCAGCGGACTCTGTTTTGCGCGACTAGGATCTCCCAGTTGTTGTAACTTCTGCTAGTAGGGTTCTCCTCCACGTTGCTCTAGGTCTTCCGACTCGACGGGATTCTTGCGGATTCCAGTCAAGGGCCTGTTTGAGCTTTCGTTTTCGTGTCGCAAGGTGTGGCCAAGCCAATTCCATTTCCTTCGGCTGATTTGACCGTCTATCCTTTCTTCGTCGTCACGGCGCCATAGTTCTTCGTTTGAAATTCTATCTTGCCAGCGGATTTTTAGGATTCGACGCAGGCATCTGTTGATGAAGACTTGTAGGCGCCCTTTGATGAATTGGGAGACTTTCCATGTTTCGCAACCGCACAAAAGAACTGCCTTAACGTTGGAAATGAACAGCCGCAATTTGGTGTTAGTTGAGATCTCCGTTGACTTCCATTTGCGGAACAGGCAACTTTTATCTGTGAAATGTTTGATTTATATAAAAAATAAAAAAATAAAAAATAACTTTTCATTCAACAAAGAACTTTATTTAAATCTTTACTTTTCTTTAAATACTACGGAACAAAACTTTTCGCGACCGAGGATCTCACTGGACTGAAAATCATTTCAATTGACAAAAATATTCTTACTCTGGCTTTATGATTTCGACTATCAATTTCTTAGTAAAACTGTAACTGTAATCAGTGGAGATGTTTCATGTGATCATAATGCAAATTGTGGGTGATCGTCTGCTAGTGGGATTTCGTTGGAAATTTACTTGTTGGATTGCAAATTGTGGTGATCGTCTGCTAGTGGGATTTCGTTGGAAATTTACTTGTTGGATTGCAAATTGTGGTGATCGTCTGCTAGTGGGATTTCGTTGGAAATTTACTTGTTGGATTGCAAATTGTGGTGATCGTCTGCTAGTGGGATTTTCGTTGGAAATTTACTTGAAGGAAAAGGTTTTAGGATTGTTGATAAGAAAGAATGTTTTATATATGGTGGTGTTCAACTGGGAATATGATCCCCCCATCGTTAAACTGGACACTCTCCTGGGTGTCCTCAACTACTTTATTATTTTCCTTTGATTTAAAAAATTTTAAAATTCTGTTTTTTATAACGTATAAAAGTACGATAAAGACTATTGAAACTAATATCAAGGAATATGCTGAAATTGCATTATACTCTGTTCTATACCGTATCTCCTCTATTTCATTAGTGTTTTCGATTTGTTTTAACTGAAAATCATCTATATTATTCTTAAGGCTTACGTTCTTAATATTTAAATAGTTTGGTACTATTACATGATTTATTACGGTCGTTTCTTTATTTGAAAATATTACATTATTGATTTCTATAGTGCAATTATTAAAGGTAATAAGGTTATTTCCACGTAATTTGTATTTTATGCGATTACAATCATTGGCTAAAGTGAGATCCTCCGCATTTTTCACTAAAACTATATTTGATAAAATTTCAACAATTTCTTCTTTTTTTCTTACCACTTTCTGGCATTCTTTATAATTTTCATTCATTAAATTCCTTACGCAAGTATCTGCTAATTTTAATTGTTTAATGTTAATTTCTTCATTATTTATATATGTTTTATTCCTGAACTGTAATATATTAGTATTTTCAATAACAATTTCTTCAAAGTTTTTATTCGGTACAGATATCACTTTGTATTTGGTAGCGAGCTCTTGAGAAAAATTTGGAATAAGGATAGCAAAAATTAACTTATTATCGAAACTAAGAAGGGAACTTTTTATCTCTTTATATTTGAGGATATCTATATCGAATTCATCAATCTCATCGTCGGTTAGTATTGATTGGCTCATGATGCCATGTTTCGCGAAAACTATATTTTGTTGAATTTTATTTATTTCGGAATTAAGTAGATTGATGTCTGTTAGCGTTGAAAGAAAATGAATGTTCATTATGGTACTCTTGGTTATGTCTGTTGTGTAGTCAAGCGTTTTTAACGTCAGAGCTACGGTTTCATTTATACGTTTCTGTAACATTTTGATGTTATATTGCAGATCATTATTAATTTTGGTTTGCTTGTTTAAATTGGAAATAATTTGTTGATTGTTTGAGTCGATTACTTTTAGGTGTTCCTCGATTTCTGTTCTATCGTCGCTATCCATTGTTCCGAAGAGTACCTTTGCCACTTTTCCGCCTAAGTCTATCAAACCGCGTTTACGTCGATGTAGAAATAAAGTTTTAATGTTATGTCTTGATTTCTTTATTTCGGTTTTTAATTGTTTTATTAAGAAAATGTCTTCTTTATCGGAGAAAACTATCCCTAAATTATTTTCTATTCTATCTAGCGTAATCTGAAACTCATTAACATCAATTATATGTAGGATTTTGGAGAAATTTTGGATTAAAGGGGTATCAGTTTGCCTAATGACTTGGAACCCTCCTTGACTTTCTATTTTTTGTATATTAATTTCTCCCTTGACTACCAGGATTGTTGATATTGGTATGGTTATTACTAGTAGCACAAACATTCGTATGATTTGTAGTAGATACAGAAGGTAGTTCCTTCGTGGGTGTTGACGATCCAATTTGGTTGAAATTCCTACATTGGTTTTCCTTATCTGGGGTACCTGAAAAGAATTTGAATTTTCTCTTTACTCTAGAAGGGTGAATGTTTCTGTTCCTAGGGTCCACTAACCTATTATTTTTTACTCTAGATTTTATTTTGGTATATTTATTTTTATGTTTATAACGGACCGCGTCCGGATTTTCTACAAGTATCTCCTCGTCGTTCCCTATTCTAAAATTTTTTCTATTCTCGTTTAATTTCCCTATAGTTTTATTTTTCATATTTTCTAGTCTTTCCTTGATAACATTGACATCTGTAACTTTGTTTTTCACGAAGTCAATTGGTTTTTCCTGAGTTACTGAATGAATGGTATTATTGTATTTTTCGGCTGCGAATAACAGTTTCTCGACAGGGGTTAATTTTGATTTTTGAGCTTCTAATATACGTAAATGTTCATTAAGAGTACCATGGGCTCTCTCGACTGGGGAATTACCGGTATGAGAACGAGGTGAAGTAAAGTGTACTTCGATATGTTCTTGTTTAAGAAAATCTTTAATGTTTATATTGTTGAACTCGTTGTCGAATATAAATTTCTTTGGTCTGCCTAAAATAGCGAATCTATTTCTCAATTTTTCAATAATTGTGATAGCATTACGATCGTTTAATTTCTGTACCATTAAATGTTTTGAGAATTTGTCAATGAGTGTGAGGAAAACTTCTTTGTAACAGAAGAATAAATCTCCATGTATAATTTGGTTGGGTTCAGACGGCGTTTCTGTCATTTCGAATTTATACTTATTTGGGTTCCTATCATACTTTGCCAAATTGCAAATGTCGCAGTTATTAATATATTTATGAATTAATTCCTTAAGCTTAGGATAAAAGTACAAGTTTTTTATTTCATTATAATTTTCGACTATTCCCCTATGGTTTGTTTCATTGTGAATATTCTCTATTGCCTTAATTGCGTCTTCTTCATTTTCTAAATCGATAGCTTTTTTAGTACATTTGATAAACTTAATTCTCTTTTCGTTCGAGAAAAGCTGAACAAGTTTTTGTTGTAACAAGTTATAACGATTGTATTCTAGTTCTGAAAAGATCCCTGTTATTCCTTTCTTTATATATCTTCGTAGAATGTCGTTTAGATAATTTTCATTATCTAACTCTTCATTTGAGATATAAATTTGTCTAAAGATGTTATATTTGATAATAATCTCTTTATTTTTGGTGTTTACCAGGAAAATCTGGGTAAGATATTTGTTTATGATTCTATCTGAAATGGGAATGTGGTCATCCAAATTCTCGACGCCACTGTGAACAGTCGCCATTTCAGAATCGTTTCTTTCTAAGGCATTTATTTCATATTTATTTATGTCGATACGACTTAGAAAATCTGCGACCTTGTTCTCTTTGCCCTTTACATACTCAATATCGAAATCATACTCGTTTAATCTGATCTTCCAACGGTGTAATTTCGCATTTGGCTCTTTGAGTGAATTAACCCATGCTAATGGTTGGTGATCAGTTTTTATCGTGAATTTGACCCCGTACAAATATGGTCTGAAGTATTTGGTTGACCAAACGATAGCGAGAAGTTCCTTCTCTATCGTTGAATATCTCCTTTCATGGTCATTCAATGTCCTGCTCGCGTAACAGATAGGATGGCCCTCCTGTTGCAAGACTGCTCCTATTGCAAAATTGGAAGCATCGGTGACTAAAACGAACTTCTTATTAAAATCTGGGTAACGTAATATCGGGGGACTCGTTATCAATATTTTTAATTTTTCGAAAGATTCCTTATATGAAGGATCTTTGATATCAATTTTGCGGTTTTTCTTGAGATATTGTGTCATGGGCTCGGCTACCTTTGCGTAGTCCTTGATAAATTTTCTGTAGTACCCCGTTACTCCCAGAAAACTTTTGATCTGTTTACAAGTTGAGGGGAGTCGAATTTCTTTTATTGCCTCAATTTTCTTATCATTTGGCTTAATACCTTGTGGTGTTAAAATATGCCCTAAATACTCAGTGTTTTTAGAGAAAAATCTACATTTATCGGCTTGAATTTTTAAGCTATATTCCCTGAGTTTTCCGAAAATGTCATTTATTGCTTTCACGTGTTCTTGCAGGGACGTTGAAAATATTAAGATGTCGTCTAGATAGACGACGCAACTTTTATTAATGTAATCTCTTAGGACATGGTTCATCATTCTTTGGAATGTTGCGGGCGCATTTTTGAGTCCAAAAGGCATTCGTTTGAACTCATAATGTCCTTGTGGAGTCGAAAACGCAGTTTTAGCCCGATCTTTTTCGTCCACTAACAATTGATGAAAACCCTTCGCCAAGTCGAGGGTTGTGAAATATTGAGCCCGTCCGAGTTTATCGAAGATAGATTCGATATTCGGTATAGGGAATCTATCGTCGATCGTAACCTCGTTCAGTTTGCGATAGTCTATGACTATACGCCACTTTTGTTTACCCGCGCTATCAGGTTTTTTGGGGACTACCCATATGGGACTGTTATATGGACTGTTAGACGGTTGTATAATGTCTTGAGACAACATTTCTTTAATTTGTTTCTTAACCTCCTCCTCATGAACCTTCGGAAATCTATAAGTTTTACTATATATTGGTAGAGAACTTTTGGTAATTATTTGGTGTTTAACGCCGTTAACGCAAGTTAGATAATCTCCTTCTCTAAAGAAGAGATCTTGATTTTCTGAAATTATATTTTTGAGATGCTTACATTCTTCTCCATTCAAATCATTATTTTTAAGTTTTTCGTAAAGTTCGAAATTATTTAATTCTAGTATCTCTAATTGACGTAGCTCTAAATATGGGGAAGTATAAGTAAATTTGCTAGCTCGTCCATTGACCTCAATTTCCCCTTTGAGTAAGTCAATGCGAGCTCCAATTGGGCCCAAAATATTTTGTCCTATAATACCCCTAAAATTTATACTTCTTAGGTTCATTAATTTCCAGGACATTGTGGAGTTTTCGTTGAATTCGACTGGTATATTAGTTATGATTTCGTACTGTAACATATGGTCATCAGTTATAGTTCTTAATAAGATTGGTTTGTCGAGTTTTCTGTATCTAGATACTGGAAATATATTAGTACTCATAATAGAAGTAGCTGCCCCAGTATCTATTAGGCAGTCAATTCTTTTTCCCTCAATTGTGAAAGTTGCTATGGGTAATTGGGCGCTTGGGGACGTGAAGGAAAATTTTCAGATATTTCTAAGCAATTATGAGAAATATCCATTGGTTCTGGAGCATTTAAAAATCTATTCTGTGTATTTTGTGTATTCATGTTAGTAAACCCGGATTGATTATTTCTAAAATTACCGAACCTATTATTATTTGGATTATGATTCGCATTATGGTATCTATTGTAATTTCTATTTGTATTTTGACTTTGATTTTGATAGGAATTACGATTATTGTGGTCGTTACTTCTGTAAGTTCTAAAGTTATTTGAAACGTTATTACGATTATTGTGGTCGTTACTTCTGGAAGTTCTAAAGTTATTTGAAACGTTATTTCTTGGGAAAAAGTTCTGTTCTCTACTATGTTCGAAATTATTTTTCTTGTTTTGATATTTATTAAAATTTTTGTGCGAGTCCCTATCAAATACAGTGACACCTGTTTGAATTAATGTTTGATAAGCCTCTTCGAGGGTGTTAATATTTTTAGTTCTGATATACATAGCGTCTATTCTTTCTATTTTATTCAAAAATTTTTCAAGGATTGATAATTCATTGTTTGCAGGCTTGAATTCACTGGGTCTTGTGTTATCGAGGGAATATTTAAAATTTAACTTATCTAAAATAGCACTTAACTTAAAATAGAGTTGGCTTACGTCCTTGATATTAGTCTGATCCGCCTGTTCCTTGAGGCGAAGATAGCTCTCGTTAACTCCAAAGGATTTTATAAGCTGCGTTTTAACTTCGCCCCACGTTGGATCTTGTAGTCTTCTAATGGAGACGGCTGCTTCCCCTTGAATTTTGGAGTGAAGGATTCTGTTTATATAAGCCTTCCCGTTTGCATCTGTTACTAAAGACGTCAGAGTCTCCACTTCTTTTATAAAGGACGATAAGGAATATGTGTCGCTGCCATTGAACACTGGTGTTGCACGGGCCTCAGTGATTATATCCTTGAATGTAATTGCGGTCGCCATATTGCAATTCCTGTTGGTCACAAATCTGTCCAAAAGCTTTAGTTTGTGACTACACTAGATTTTTTTTTGTAACGGTAAACAATTCTTTTTGATTCTTATTCACAGAATCTTTTTGCACTATTGTTACCGGCTAATTTACACTTAGCTTTCGATTAGCCTCGACTAAATCGATTTCTGTATTAAAAATTTTCTGAAAAGCCGAATTTAACACTTCACCTTTTTTTTTTTTTTTTTTTTGATACCGACTGACACTTTTTAAAAAAAGTCACTGTGCTACCAATAACGAGAAAAAGATATGTAGATATTTTTTAAACACTTTTTCTTTAACACAGTGTCGGTATCCTACCGACTGCGCCACTTTTATCTGTGAAATGTTTGATTTATATAAAAAATAAAAAAATAAAAAATAACTTTTCATTCAACAAAGAACTTTATTTAAATCTTTACTTTTCTTTAAATACTACGGAACAAAACTTTTCGCGACCGAGGATCTCACTGGACTGAAAATCATTTCAATTGACAAAAATATTCTTACTCTGGCTTTATGATTTCGACTATCAATTTCTTAGTAAAACTGTAACTGTAATCAGTGGAGATGTTTCATGTGATCATAATGCAAATTGTGGGTGATCGTCTGCTAGTGGGATTTCGTTGGAAATTTACTTGTTGGATTGCAAATTGTGGTGATCGTCTGCTAGTGGGATTTCGTTGGAAATTTACTTGTTGGATTGCAAATTGTGGTGATCGTCTGCTAGTGGGATTTCGTTGGAAATTTACTTGTTGGATTGCAAATTGTGGTGATCGTCTGCTAGTGGGATTTTCGTTGGAAATTTACTTGAAGGAAAAGGTTTTAGGATTGTTGATAAGAAAGAATGTTTTATATATGGTGGTGTTCAACTGGGAATATGATCGGCATGCATATGCGTCTCGTGCTTTATTTATTCTGGAACTGGCATCTTCTTCTGCACCGCCATTTTCGGTAATAGTACTACCGAGGTAGCAGAATTAATCTACCAGTTCCACGGTTATTCAACTTTAGTTATGAAATTCGAATATTATTTATATGCTTCAAGTTTCATTAGTTTATTCAGACTTGCGAGAGAAGCTTTTGTTTGTGCTGGATGAAATCAAGGAAAATTGTTTATACCACGTCGATCAACAGCCATTTGACCAAATATTAATTGGGGCAACTCTGAGATTTTTTGCGTAGCTAATTTATGGCGAAGATTTCTGCATCGGCTTGTCTTATCAAATAGTGTCGGCTGTACTAGACGAAATAGGAAGTGCAATCGAAGAATCCTTGTGTTCAAAATAGATAACGTTGTGGAAAGGACAGAGCTAGAAAAGAAAGCCATGGATGGTGCACACATCCATATAATTAGGACTAAACAAGATTAACATTCTTCACCAAACAGCAAATTGAAACATAAGCAGTATGTTTTCTTATATCTGATTGTAAAATGAATATTCCAGTAGTTTCAAATCGTTCTGACTTAGGGCTCGCTCATTTTTATTTATCTTTTTAAAGCTGAAATTATAATTAAACAATATTATTGAATTTCGTATTATTTAACATGTTTAACTTTTAATTTAAATAATGAAAGTACTTCCTTGATGCTCAAAAGTTTTTCATTCTTTGTTTCCGATAGCAAATTGCATTCCGACGACTGAAGCAACAGTTTTCGGATTTTTTCTAAGTAAATCCCAATGCATAGTAGGCCCCCAGCAAAATTAATTCCGAATATAAATGTACTTAGTTGAGGCTGCATTCGGTAAAGTCATCTGCATGACAAAGAAGTCAATAGGCCCCCATCCACGGTCAAACAAATCGTCAAACCAATTTTCGACAAACAGCGCACACATTTATGCTTTGACATTTTTGGCCATCAACGAGGAAAACTTTCTTCAAACATCCCGAGCGACATTTCATATAATCTACTGTAAACAAAGCGAACTTTACATGGCACACAGGCAAAACTCACACACACATTTAAGCTGTTTGAAGGAAATATTAAACCAGACGAATATTTTCTTCAAACAGCGGCCAACTTCGAAAACTTGTATTTTATACACGCACACTTGCAATTTTTTCGATGTTGGCCAGGAATTTGACGATTTGTTTGACCGTGGATGGGGGCCTATTAATCAACTGTATCGACTAATGTCATTTTTAATTTTTGATTTTTCATGCAAGTTGAATTGTGACATTACCGAATATCATTTTATTGATACTAATTGTTTAATTTTTTGAAAATGGAACTGAAAGCGAATTGTGTATTAGATATATTAATGGAACTTTAAGTTGATTCTCAGCACTATAATCAAAGGGATAGTTTTGCCAAAATTGTGCAGAAACAAAATTGGAGTAAACACACATTTTGACACAAACGGAATTTTAATTGAAACTGCGCTATCTGCACAATTTTCGGCATCAATCGCCAATAGGTGATATTACCGAACGAACGACACCTGCAGTATTCATTACCGAACTCTTGATTTTTGTAATTTGTCATGCAGATGACGTTACCGAATGCAGTCTGAGTCTCGGCCGAACCAGCTCGGTGTGCGGGCGTGCGCTGCCGTCAGCCACTAAACCCGCATTTATTTAAACCCTCAACAATTAAAACAAACCAAAAAAATTAAATTAAATAATAAATAAATAAATAAATTAAAATATTAATAAAATTAATAACATCCATAAACCTGTTCAAATAAGAAAACAAAAACAAAACTTTTTTCCGTGTGTGTTCAAGTGTGTGCAAAGTGCAAATTAGTTTTCAGTGTCATCAACAGTATTCCAACAATAACAACAGTGATATAGACGGACAGACTGCACAAGTAGGCTTTTTTTTCTACTCTTTCCCCACACCCCGCTCTCGGCCTCGTCTGCGTCGCATCCACTATCGTTTGCTGATGGAATTCTCCTTGCTTTAGGAGGCATAACACTCCAGCAAGTCGTATTCCGTTTGCCCCGATGACTGCGACGCCGGCTTCGCCGACCTCAACTGAGGACTGTAACCTTGCGTTTGCGAAGCAGCGATTTTCTATCGCCTTCGCCAACATCCGTGGGCTACAATCGAATTTCGACTCTGTGTCGTGCCATCTTTTATCTAATTCACCCCATATCTTCGCGCTAAGTGAGACCCAAATCTTACCTAATGATGTCTTAGACAATTACCAGGTTTCCGGGTACTCATTAGTGCATAATCTCTCCCCCCATAGGGGAATTGCCATATATATTAGGAAGACGTAGCTTTTCAGAAGGTGTACAACAGTACATCGTCTGACTTTAACCACCTCGGCCTCAAAATTTTACTTCATAAGCACGTCATTTTCTTCTGTTTTCTATACAGGAGCCCTAATATAAATAATGAAGCCTCTTCCTTAGCATTTGACGCTATCTCTGAACGTATCTCCGAATTCTTATCCTTATACCCGGAGTGCGAAATCATTGTTGCGGGTGATTTCAACGTTCACAACAAAAATTGGCTGAATTATTCAAATGCCACCAGTGTTTCTGGCCGGGATGCCGAGCTCTTTGCAGAGACTAATAATCTTCACCAATTGGTTAAGTGCCCTACACGAGTTCCTGACGCTGTAGATCAAGGGGCCCATCTCCTTGATCTTTTTCTCACCTCCCACCCTACGCGGTACTCCGTCGAAGTTCATTCACCTCTAGGTAGCTCAGACCACTGCCTGGTCAGCGCAAGCTTCCCATACCAATCATCCGTCTCAACCATACCAGCTCCTAGAAGAACTGTGTGGCATTATGGGAAAGCCAATTGGTTGGGGCTTATTCGCTTCTTCCAAGCCGCTGACTGGGACCTGTGTTTTGTGAATCGCGATGCCAACTTTTCCGCTCTCTGCATCTCAAAAATCATATTGGCAGGAATGCGTCTATTCATTCCCCATTCTACCAAATCCATTAAGCCAAGGCCGCATGGATGGTTTAATCAAGAATGTATGAACGCGATTAAAGCCAAAGAAACCGCCTATAGAGAGTTCAGGCATTCCCTGAGCGATTCATCCCGACGTGAGTACATCAGGTTGAGAAATGTCTGCAAAACCACCATCAAGCAAACCAAAGCCTCCTTCGCTGACAGGTTAAGAAACAAACTCTTAATATCTCTGCTGGCTGTATAATATATTTTTTTGTAGATAATCGCCTAATCTACAAACGCTGTAAACACAATTTTCTAATAAGACGTACGGTTTAGCATATGTTTGCAAAAAACTGATATTTTGACCCTTTGACCTTGAATAAAAAAGTTTGCAGTCGTCCAATCGCGTGGCAGTCTCTACAGCTTATGTATAATAATGTTTTTAAGAGCTGTTCCAATTTTCAGCAACTTCCGAATTATCTTCCAATTACGGCGTTTTTTCGTCTATTTTGACTGGACTATATAATATACAAATCCTACATTCGGCCCCGCCTCGAATTCAACTCATATCTCTGGGCAGGGGCACCGAGTACCACCTTAGCGTGGCTGGACAAGGTGCAGAACCGCGCTCTCCAACTCATTGGCGACGATGTCATTTGCTCCAAAATTGATTCACTGAGTCACCGTAGGAATGTAGCAGCCCTGGTAAAATTCTACCGCATCTACCATAACGACTGTTCCACCGAAATATATAATCTCCTGCCTTCACGGCGATGTTTTTCCCGCAGCTCATCCTCACTATCTACAGCCCTTATTTTCGCGCACACACCAGTTTAGTAATTCGTTCTTTTCGAGAACAACTCGACTGTGGAACAACCTTCCACAGTCAGTTTTCCCAAACTCATATAACACCCAAGAGTTTAAACGCAAGGTTCATCTCCACCTCGTCATGTATCCCCCAGACTCCCTTTAATCTGTTTTATTCTTTCTCTATCCTTCGAGCTAAGCTTACTACCAGACACCCGACGTTGACGTGTAAGACACGACGGACTGGTAGTACAAAGGGTGACACCTGAGCTTGACTTTCACATAAAAAAAAAAACTTTCGGATGAGGTGCGTTTGGAAAAACAGAATACATAGTACGAAATTTCCGAATTCAGATCATTTACTTTCTGATCCGAATACATACATAGTAGGCCCCCTGGTTGATTTTGATTTTTACAACTTGAATTCTCATTTCCCTATCTTTAAAATATTTTTATTTAAAACTAGCAAAAACCCGCGTGCGTTGCAACGCCTTTCAATGAAATAAGATTATGGGGACACAGTCTGCGATAGGAAAATGATATAGTGAAAAAAGAACAAATCTGGGAAAATTGATTTTGGGAGATGACCGCCATGGACCAAATGATATATTGAGTATACTATATTGCCTATGGTGTTCTACTTATCATACTCTTTCATTTGATACCCATCTCGAAGGGGTTGTGATGAAAATGGTAATCCGCCCTCTGGAGATGACCGCCATTTACCAAACGATATATTGAGTATACTATATTGCTTATATTGTTCTACTTATCATAGCCTTTCATTTGATACCCATGTCTCGGGTGTTGTGAAGAAAATGGTAAACCGCCCTTTTGAGATGGCCGCCATGGACCAAATTATAAATTGAGTATACTATATTGCTTATGGTGTTCTACTTTTCATAGCCTTTCATGTGATACCCATGTCTCGGGTGTTGTGAAGAAAATGGTAACCCGCCCTCTTGAGATGGCCGCCATGAATCTAAAGACACAGTCTATGGCAATGTTCCTTTAATGCCCTTTCATTTGATACCAATGTCGAGGGGGTAGTGAAGAAAATGATCATCCGCCCTCTTCAGATGACCGCCATGGACCAAACGATATATTGAGTATACTATATTGCTTATGGTGTTCTACTTATCATACCCTTTCATTTGAAATCCATGTCGAGGGGTGTGAAGATAATGGTAATCCAACCTCTGGAGATGGCCGCTATGGGCCAAACGATATATTAAGTATACTATATTGCTTATGTGTTCTACTTATCATACTCTCTCATTTGATACCCATCTCGAAAGGGTTGTGAAGAAAACGGTAGTCCGCCCGCTTGAGATGATCGCCATGGACGAACCGATATATTGAGTATACTATATTGCCTATGGTGTTCTCCTTGTCATACTCTTTCATTTGATATCCATGTCGAAGGTGTTGTGAAGAAAATGGTAATCCGCATTCTTGAGGTGGCCGCTATGGACCAAGCGACATATTGAGTATACTATATTGCTTATATTGTTCTACTTATCATACTCTTTCATTGTATACCCATTTCGAAGGGGTTGTGAAGATAATGGTCATCTGCTCTCTTGAGATGACTGCCATGGACCAAACGATATATTGAGTATACTATATTGCCTTTGGTGTTCTACTTACCATACCCTTTCATTTGATATCCATGTCGAGGGGTTGTAAAGAAAATGGTAAT
Source organism: Thereva unica (assembly GCA_949987705.1). Taxonomy (NCBI): domain Eukaryota; kingdom Metazoa; phylum Arthropoda; class Insecta; order Diptera; family Therevidae; genus Thereva; species Thereva unica. The sequence continues at coordinate 88,546,186 of OX465283.1, read as the reverse complement.
CCGCCCTCTTGAGATGGCTGCTATGGACCAAACGCCTGCTTTTCTATTGAAATTTTGCTATAAACCTCACGGAGCCCGAGACCTTTCCTTCAGATATGAATTTTACACAGATGAAATGCCTCAAAGAACATGGGTCTTGCGTCGGCCGCCATGAATCGGTATATTGAGTCTACTACATTGCTTATTGTATTCTACTTATCATACCCTTTAATTTGATACCCATTTTGATAGGGTTGTGAAGAAAGTGGTAATCCGGCCTCTTTAGACGGCCGCCATGGATCTAAAGATATATTTTGTATACTACATTGCTTATTGTATTCTACTTATCATACCCTTTCATTTGATACCCATGTCGAGGTGGTTGTGAAGAAAGTGGTACACCGCCCTCTTGAGACGGCCGCCATGGATCATTTTAGTTTCAATAGCGTCATGGCCTACCTATTGTTTGACAGCTGCGTAAATTTGAAATTTTCATTAAATGTAATGATTCAATTTAATGACAATTTTACATTTGTCAAACAATAGGTAGGCCATGAAGCTATTGAAACTAAAATGAAGTGAAAATTCCTAAAATTACCATTTTTTTGTTTTTTCAGGCAATTTTTTAAATTTTTCTCTCCGTAAGAACCATCCTCGTACTTCAACGAATATTCAAAAAAAAAATTAGTCCAATAGGTCCAGCCGTTCTCGAGTTTTGCGCTTACCAACACATTTAGCGATTCATTTTTATATTATAGATATACAAAATGTTGCGATAATCGTAATCGTCGGTTATTGTGATCGCTAAGTGATAATCGTTTTATCACAAGTTTTTTCGTGAACTTTTTTAACAGGGAAGGAAATATCAGAATTTGTTTAAACTTGGAGGATATTTTATTAGTGTTTTGAAGTACATGTTGTAAGTCATTTCTGCTGTAAATAGTGGAGTTAAAAGAATGTACGGCCGCCATCCGAGCTTGCTACTCGAGAGTCGGAAATCACTTCACGTTAGCAACATATTTGCTACGAATATGAGCTAAACAACAAAATTGAAAATTCCATGTTTTTGTAAGTGTTTGATTAAAATGTTATGTTTTTATAGCGTATCTTTTCACCTTTTTACATTTATAGACAAATTTTAGATAAAATATTAGAGTTTAGTTCATATAGGTTGTAATGAAATCAAGAATATTCATACATTTTTTTAGAACGATTGAAGAAGAGTTGAAAAAAAGTCTTTTCGAGAAAGCTCTTTACTATTTTAACTTCCGACTATTTTTATCTATCAAGATTAATTCTTGTAATTTTTATTGTAACTGCATCATTTTTTATTTCCAGAAAAGTTTGAAAAAGAAAAACATAGCTGATATCCCCGCAATAGACAAATTATCAGTTCACGAGGAAAATTCCACAGAAAGATTAGTTGATTTTGAAGAGAACGATAGTGAAGTCGAGATACAGGTGAAATTAAATGAAAAATGTCTAAAATAACTAATTTAAAAACTTCAAATTCTTATATCAGAGCACCGAATTCCAATCTGATTCTGCTGATGACAGCGTGGCCAACAAGGTTTGAAAATTTTTATAAATTAATGCTCATAAAAAATACTTGATATTTTCAGGTACCCACGGAATATATTGAAAATCATTTTGTGGACGTAGGTACAATGAGTTCAGGTGCTCTTTTCAGTTTAGGTGAACCAATGGTACATAGGGCAATAATGGCTAAGGGGAAGGTGGAATGCATATTAATTCCAAGGTATTGGTTGTTCGAATCTAGACAAAATCCGGGAAATGTTTGGCAAAGGATGCTATTTTATTTGGGTAAGACCCTTCCGTCGAGAGAAGAGTTGTTCGAAGGTTTTTTGGCTTCAGAAAAATGGAAAATGTATAAAGAGGAAATCGACTCACGTTTGTTTAACAAATTTACAACTAAAAATCCAACGAAAATAGGAGATGTTCCCAAATTTGGTCGTATTATCGAAGAAAAGTAAATTGCAAAATTTTGGATATATTTTTGTATTAGCATTTGTATGTACATTTTATAAAAAAGCATGAAAATTAATATTTTACACAGTAAAGGAAATCTTTTGCTAGTACACTCACAGGCACAATTAACCGCCCACCCTGTAATTCTTGTAGTTTGACAAACCGTCTAATTTTACGTAATTTTGATGGATGGTATGTGAAAGCAATCCTTGATAAACAAAAACAAATGAAAATGTAGCAAAAAAATTATTTATTAACATTTTATTCATTTCTCATTCATTCCTATTCATTTCATTTATTACATTTAAATCGACTTTTTCGAGTCTCTTGTTGACCGAATATTTAAAAAAAACAGGGAAATTTTTGTCATTTACTTCAAATTTAATAACGGGTATTACCACCTCGGGCTCTAATGACTTCTTGAAGCCTGTTTGGAAGACCATCCATGACGTCCTGAATATCCGTCTGAGGAATATTGTGCCACTCCTCTACCATAGCGGTCTTGAGCTCCTCTAAGGTAGTAAGTACAGGTACTCTTGCCCGAACACGTCTTTTGAGGTTGTCCCAGACGTGTTCGATTGGATTGATATCAGGACTACGCGCTGGCCATGGCAAAGTTTGAATACCGACCTCGTTAAGGTACTGTGTTACAGATCGAGCGACGTGGCAACGTGCATTATCATGCATTAGCCTAAAATTGTCTCCAATAAATGGAGCAAACGGTACGACGTGATCTTGGAGAACTTCTTCCACGTACCTATGAGCGTTCGCACTGCCCCTATCAAAAATGACAAGATCGGTACGAGCCTCATAAGAGATACCTCCCCAAATCATTACTGATCCACCTTGATAGCCGACTGTTTCGCTTGTAGCACAGGGAGCAAACCTCTCATTTTTGCGTCTGTAGACTCGCTGACGCCCACCTGGACCTTTTAAGGCTATTCTGCTCTCATCTGAAAACAGCACGTCTTTCCACTGCTCCATAGTTCAATCACAATATTGTTGCGCAAAAACAAGTCTAGCTCTACGGTGCTGTGGGAGAAGTTGTGGAGCGCGAGCTGGACGAAAAGCCCTTAAATTTCTTTCTGCCAGTCTTCTTCTAATTGTGCGTTCACTTACACTAACATTCCTGACTTCAAACAGACGTGTACGAGCTTCAGTAGCAGTGGAAAAGCGATCTCTCAACACGTTACTAACAATAAAGCGGTCATCTCGGGTGGAAGTGCAACGATTTCTGGACTGACCTGGTCTCCGGGTGTATAAGCCAGTCTCCCGATATCGTCTAATTGCATCCCGTACCGTTGTTCGAGGTACATCGAGTATTCGAGCGATGTGACGTTGACTGTACCCAGCATCAGCGAAGGCGACAGCCCTAGCTGCACTAGTTGCATCTATCGGCATTTTTATGTTTTGAACCACCAAAAGGAATATTAAAGACACAAATTAAAGAACTTTTAAACACTAGATGAAAAGAAAATCAGAAAAATGTAATCGCGGTAACGTGGCCGTAATTTGGTCAAACATTGAATAATTTTTGCAAAGGCTTCTACGAAATAAATTTGAGACCCCACGCAAGGCCAACTGTTTATTTTTTTCCCTAAATATCCACTCAATAAAAAACAAATCCTGCGATATGCCATACTTAACGTAAATAAACAGGGTGACAAAAAGTGTAAGTGGGCGGTTAATTGTGCCTGTGAGTGTATATTTAATGGACAGATATAATTTTTCAGTTTATGATAACAACTTCCTCCAAATCGTGTCGCCGCCATTCCAGCGGCAAAGGCGCCGTCAAAATTTTATTTTTCGCTCGACATTGATTATTTAGGCGCCCCTTGCCTCTTGGCGCCTAGAGCGACCGCTCGACTCGTTATACCCTAGAGCCGGCGCTGCATATATGTAAGTGATATTAAAATAGATGCTACAAACGATTCAGTAATTTTACACCGCGCTGTCGAAAAAGCGAATTTCAAAAATCTATAACACAACTTTTTGATTAGAAAAAAAAATCTCACGAATCTGTTGGAAATTTTTTAATCATTCGCCATTTTGTTTTTAAATGACGTAAACAGTTCAGTCAAAGTTTTATATTTAGAGAATTAGTTAAACTGATTATGTTAAAATTTGAAATCGATAACTGCAATATTAACTGAGATATGCAGAGGTAAAATGAAAATTTCTTTCCAACAGCGCATACGAAAAAAAGGCATTTTTTTATATGATGGCAATGTCCAAACTTCGGCCAAAATCAACTGTAGATGCAATTAGTTTCAACCGGTTATCTCATTTCCAACACTTCGAGCGGTAAAATGGGGGTGCGCTGCAAGCCTATATGGGCAGCGGGAAAGGCATGGTTTTTCAGAGTTGAATCTTTATAATTTTAGAGTACGAAATCTGGATTCCAAAAATTTCTGGACTTCGGTAAGTTTGGGGAGCGACGTTGTTGACCCTTGGATCTGTTCGCATCGTCGAAATATACAGATCATGAAAGGATAACCACTCCGAGTAATCACCGGAAAACTTAAGGATGGTTATATGAGGTAGCCGAATCTCTTAGCAACCAATATCCTGCTTGACAGACCAACTGCATCTTTTTTTAAAAAGCTGGCTCCCGGGGTCTTATAGTGCTGAAAAGAGGGCACTGCCCATTTGACCTTGTCACGGTTGAAGATGTTCACAGAAAGACTCCGGGAGCAAAGGTCTGAAATGGTCCTATAACTACACCCAGCATCCAATTGATAAGTGGTCTGGAGGATTGATCGTGGAAAGTGCTTGTTGAGCAGGTACCCAAAAGTATCTTCATGGTTGGAGGTGTAGGAGCCATCGTAACATTTTAGAAGATTCAGTCCATTGAAGTATTCATTGAAAAGTAGCTTTTGGAGCCTAGTTGCTTCTGGTAGAGTCCGAAGACTCTCACAGTGTTTTCTCAAGGCAATCCCTTTGGAACTTCAGGGTCCTTCTTGTAGGCTATTAGGGTGTACCTATATTCATCCCTATTAGATATGGGACTAAATTAACACACGAGTACTTTTATTTTTAAAGTAATTTTCAGCAAGCTGTTTCAAACAATGGGTGGCATTGAATGAGGCTGGCGCGGTTCCATACGTTAGTGTAAGAAGGCGGTAAGCGTTTATGGGTCCATACGCATTACTCCTGCAAAGGATGTACTGGTAGTTAGTATCGGGATGACGTCTGTCGATACATTTTAGAGATATCAGCCGTCAATGCATATTTATATGATCGAAAACGGATAAGTAAAGTATAAAGATCATCTTGGATAACGGGACCAACCATTAATATATCGCTGAGGAAAACCCCTGTAGACGTTCACGATGCATCAAAGACGAAACGTAATTTAGTACTGCTGCTCTGTGGCTTAAGCACACAATGATGAGGCATGAAGTAATGACTTGGAGGAATTTCTTGGAATGGAACCATCTCCATGTGTCCGAGTGTAGCATACTCTAATATGAATTCATAGTATTGACTTTTCAACTGTGGAGATTTCGATAACTTATGTTCAAAATTAAAGAACCGTTTCTTGGCTATATCCAAAGAAGTACCAAGATTATCTGGAATTTTTCGGAAGGGTAGTTCAACTGAAAATCTTCCTAATTCATCCCTTTTGGTATTTTTGACAAAATGTTAATCACAAGCCTGTTGCTCTGGTGATAATAATTTGCCTTTGACTTCGAGATTATCTATGGACCAAAATCGTTGAACCAGCGCCTCCAATTTATCAGCTTCATCTGATGACTTCGTAAGAGAGGCATGATACACATTTCCTTCAGCACCCCTTCCACCTGAAACTATCCAGCCAAAAACAGTTTTTTTCAGAACGGGTAAACCTTCTCCTAGCTTGATTTGCCCTACAGACAAAAACTCAAAAAATAAACCTGCTCCAATTAAAAGATCTATCGATTGTGGAATGTCGTACTTCGGATCTGCCAAAGTAATCATGCCGATTATACAACTCGCGGATCGTCCGCGGAAATAATTCTATTCGGATTTGACGTTTGGCGTATTATAGAATCCGTCGAATCAAAAATAACCAACTGACGGTAATGCAGTGTGAAAAATTTATATTGTAGAATCCGCTCGTGAATCACACTCTATACAAAAATTTTCATTACAAATCCGCATCAAATTTACTGCGGAAGTGAAAAATTTCGGCGTAGTTTTTTTCAATGGAGACTTATAAAATATGAATTTAAATGTTTTTAAATTATGAACAAAATAAGTTTACAAATAAAATTCTTTACGCACAACGAACCGAGTTCAGTTTGAAGAAATGGTTGGAATGATGAAAACGCATCCGGATATATCTGTGAGAGGAAAGCAGTTGGCGTTTTTATTGTAAACTACGCAAGTCCGAGGGTCGCCGTCCACATCACTGCATGCAATGCTGTAGCCGGCTGCCCGCAAGCCCTGTGTAGCACCGTTACTTACCCATGGCTTCTGTACAAGAGCCACGTCAATAGGCACTGTACCACCCGCACCCTGGGGTTGTTCCTGCTGCTGTGAGCCAGCAGGAGGCTCCTTTTTTGAGCCAATCTCCTTGACTCTAATTCGGCCGAAGCAGTAGAATAGGAGCATGCCCTGCTCTTTAAGCTGCATGAGCGACCTCTCGTCAATGCTAAGGGCAAGAGTTTGACTATTCTGGACCACCTTCCTACCCATCTCTTGCCAAGAGGTCACCTCAATTGGCTGGTTCTGAATTTCCAGCCTGCAGAGCACATGTTCCGGTTCCCTAACATCGTTAGGAGCCCAGAATGCGATCCGCTTGCATTTGGGAAGGTCCTTTTTCTCGATTACGTTGAGGTTGACCCCTTCCCACACTTGCAGCCTTGTGACAGCATTTGTCAGCTATTGGCTGGTGGGTTTGTTGGCGCAGGTGACTTAATGAGACCCCCTACCGCCTTTACACCTAAAAACTGAGGCGGGCAATCGCCTTTACGACTTATGTCCACTTCAGTCACGATGGCATCGCAGATAGAGAAGGATTGCTCCTCCGTCCAAAAAGGCTATAAGGCAAACTATGGATGAATGACCTCTCACAAGAAAATAAGGGCACTTTCGAGAACTCACCAATGGTAGCTACCTTTTTGGTGACGGTACCATATTGGTAAGCTGATCAGGGTTAGTGTGGTTAGTTTTTACCGACTGATAGATGTGGTTAAGTGGTTAATTTTTGAACGAATATTTGCCATTTGTTTTTTTTTTTCATTTACAAGAGTTTCTATTATATTTTTAAAATAATTTTTTTTTATAAATATCTACAAATTTACTGAATGGATTCTTATATTTTTACATTTAAAATGCAGTTTGCTACAAAATCTGTGTACTTGCAGAAAAGTACTTAATTGCTCCATTTATATCACACATCTTATAAAATACCCACTCTAAAAAAATCCGAAATCTAAAAACTATCGTCAAAAACGTAAATATTTTTCAAATTACCACTTCAACCATCACACGAATATGGTTCCTGTGGTGAGACTGCGGTTACTTTACCAGTGAATATTCGAACATGGTGAGTGGTAATTTATGGTAAGTGATCAATATTCGAACATGGTAAATTAGCTGCTGGTTCGACCGGTAGCTACCATGGTGAATTCTCGAAAGTGCCCTAAGTGATCATTTAAAAATAGAGCAAGCTTGGATTTGAAAAAATAAATTAAAACAGTAATGCTTAGAAATTAAGTTAAAAATCAGAATTACATGTTAAGCTATGTATGCTGTTGCTAAGTACGGGGCGGTCAAGAAAATGTTCCCCATATAAAGTGTATGTAAAAAACGCCTAAGTAATCGGTCAAGAAATGCTATAGGAATTTTTGCTCAAGAAATTTCTGTACCTAGTACGCTGTTCGCTCAAGAAAAATGCTAGTACTATTCTGACACATAGATGGATCCTTTTCCTAAGGCGGTTAAGGGTGGGTGCCAAAATACAATTCCGAATTTGCTACTTTCACCATGGACACTTCGAAATTACAAAGTGTGCCAAAATACAATTCACGCATTTCATTTGACAATTGTTATTATTTGGATGACAGCAAAATTTTGCTACTTATAAAATTTTTAATAATTTCTTTTAAAGTAGCCCAGGGCTATATTAATGTGTTTAGAATGGTTGAAGTGGAAGAGCTTCATGAGCATAATCCATCCAGTAAGGGTGGAATGCAAGAAACATTTACTCAAGCTTTGGAAAAAATGATTCAATTTTTGCACGAAATTTGAGTTGTTAATTTTACTTTAATTAGAGTCTGCAACGGTCTACCGTATAGGCTTTCATGTATCACGCTATACGGTGAAGACCATCGTCCACTGAAAATTCCAAAAATTTGGGGTATTGTCCAATGGAAATAGATTCAACCTGTTCCCAAGAGTTCAATATTTCGCAACGCATTAGGGCCATAGATTCCACGCATTCGTACTTATTTTTATAGCCAATATATCAACAGAAAGTTGCACTATTGAAGCCAAATGCAAGATGATTTTCCATTTAGAAAACTAACAGCATTTATTTAATTATGACAAACAGCTACAAAACGAAAATCCGACAAACTGTCAAACGAATGTTTGCATAATATTTCCCTACAATTCAAAATATTTCCTTACATTTCCAGAGACACAAACCTCTGAAAATTGAAATGTAAATTCGAAATGTGTTGTCCATACAAATTGACATTTGAAATGTATCTTGGCACAACCCCTAAGAAAAAATTGGAAAGACCATTTTTTCTTGACCGAAATTGACATTACGAGATTGAACGGAAAGTAGATTTGGCGTCTTCACTAACGTGATTATTATTTGAAGTTATTATTTTAGTGTGGAATTTTTGAATTGTTTTAAATTAAAATCGTGACGAATTTGGTTTTATAAATAAAAATTTGAATTTAGTTTTTTCGTTTTTATTTTAAATTTCTTCTAAGTTTACAGCTCTGCTTTGCCAAGGAACAGAACCAAGGGAAGACACGACGTAGTCTCTTAAAACACCTCTCACGTACTTTCCTATATTTGTATTTGATTTATTTTTTCCCTCCATTCTCCTTTAATAATATTTCCAGTTGTTGTATCAATCCTATCGGCAAAATTAGCGCTGCAAGAAGTATATTTACTCGATGGATCGTTTAATAAATAATTGTGCAGAAAACAACATGCTCAAAAAAAATTTCCGCAATGATGTCAAACGTCAATTTTGAACACGGAAAACAATCATCGCATTACTTGTCGAAATTTTCTGTACCGGGGTCAAGAAATAATAAGAGCATTTTTCTTGACCGCCGTACTTAGGAACAGCATACATAGCTTATGGAGTAATTTTAGGAATTATTAGTCATTACTCATGAACGCTGATTAATTCTGTGATTAATAGCCACGAAGGCTGTATTTTTTTGTGATATTTCTTACGTAGAAAACTTACTAATTTTTTTATTCATTATAACATTTTTATAAGTTAAAAACAATGAAATTTTTATACCACAAAAGACAAAACCCAAATAATTACGAACTCTTAAGTTTTTGCACTTAAATATTTATTTTTCTAAGGATTCGCGAAAATATCGTGGAAAATTTGACAGCTAGTGGTGAAATTGCAGTTTTAGTGCGGATCGATAATGCAGAATTCCGTCGGATTATATAATGCAAATATTTTCAAATGCGGATCGGATGTTCTCCCGTGGCAGAAAATCCGGCGAGTTGTGTAACCGGCATGATTATTAGGAATTCTCCAATTAGTCGAAGGAATACTTTGAGATGGGAGCAGTCCTGTAATATTGCGAAGGACGTTTGCTTCGAAGTTTGCTGTATAGCCATTTATACGAGACTTGATAGAAACGTCAGTTTTGTATTTCGATGCCAAACTAATAGAGCCGACGCCATCTATTTGGAACTCCAATTTAATTTTCTTGAGTTTCAAATGTTGAACGACTCTCTCAACAATCATATTAATAGTCGAGCCAGAATCAAGAGCAGCGCGGCAAGGTATGTAATCACCTTGACTAGTCTTGACGAAAACAATAGCTGTTGCTAAGAAGGCTGATTCGGACGGTTGAACGCATTCCGACTGAGATGTCATTACCAATCCTGCATGGGTGGAAGCGGAGCTTGGCACGACATTGGCTGATTGGTTGACAGGGGAATGGAGTTTCTCAAAGTGTAGCAATGTATGATGTTTGTTCTTACACTGCTCGCAAGACGACAAGTTGCAATTTTTGACCGAATGACCTGGCTGAAGACATACTATGCAACGCTTCATAGCCTTTATCTCTTGAAATCTATCAGAAGGGGATAATTTACGAAACTCATCACAATCTACTATTCTATGTTGAGCTGTTTTGCAGAACCAACAGGTGCTGTCTGCTTTCGTCATTATAAACGACTTACGATGCTGTGGCTTTAGACTTTTCATAGAATTGCCTACCTTACCCGAGACGTTCGACAACGCGCTTGACGATGAAGCATTTTTAGTCTCTAATGAACGACATCTTCTTTCCATGAAACCTACAAATTCATCCCATGTAGGATAAGTTCCCGCAGGAATTTCATCTTCCCACTTCGATCGCGACTTACTATCTAACTTTAAGCTAGCAATATACAACATGCCTTCGAAAATTTCCTTTTGAGTGGCAATCTGTTTTAGTGCTCTAAGTGAGGACTCTACGACATCCACTAAATCTCTGAGCTCATTTTCCGATGGTTTAGTAATTGGCTTTGCTTCTACGATCTCCTTTTTTTTATGTGATAGTGCTAAGCTCAGGAGTCACCCTTTGTACTACCAGTCCGTCATGTCATTTGTCACGTCTTGGTGCAATGTCTAGCAGTAAGTTTAGTACGGGGGAGGGGTGGGGGAATAGGTTAAGGATTATAAAGGTACGGGGGGGTATTGAAGAAGGTGGTGATGAGCCCTGGGTTTGAACTCTTGGATGTTGTAGGAGCTCGGAAATACCGACTGCGAGAGATTATGCCACAGTCGAGTTGTTCTATTAACAAACGAATTCATATCTTGTTGAGTGCGTGAAAGGGGGAGTTGCAGGTGCAGGGAATGGGAGGAGTGGGCTAATCTGGTGTTGCGGGTATAAGATTGCCGTGGAGACAAAAGAGCGTTTAACTCGAAGGAACAGTCACTATGAAAGTAGCGATAAAATTTTGTCAGTGCTGCTACATTCCTACGGTGGCTTAGGGGGTCGATGGTGGAGCAAGCGGTATCGTCATTAATTAACTTAAGGGCCTTTTTTGGACCTTATCATGCTAAGGTTGTTATTGGAGCGCCGCCCCAAATGAGGGAGTTGTATTCGAGAAGAGGCAGAATGTAGGATTTATAAATAACAGCACGGGCCGATGGCTGGAGGACATCGATTCACGACACGATTCTTTTTTCCCCACTCTAGAATATAAGTTCAATGTCGTTATTAATAGAGTTGAACATTAGTTCACGATCATCAAGACAGGATCTGGCATGTGTCTGTGTTGTATCGAAGCTGTACGAGTAACGTAGAGTACCGTCGTCAGCGAAACTGAGAAGTGGATTGGAGGGGATCGAAAGTAGGTCGTTTATAAAGATAAGAAATAGGGCCGGTGATAAAATTGACCCCTGGGGGACCCCCGCAGAGATAGGGTGGGATGCGGATTTGACGCCATCCAAAACTACCTTAATTGAACGGCCGGAAAGGAAACTCTCAACCCACTTATACAGAAGCGAGTCAATTCCAATAGCTTTGAGTTTAGCTAACAAGGCTGAGTGCCATACTCTATCAAAAGCCTTGGAGATATCTAGAGCAACCAGACTAGACTCACCGGATCCATGCAGGCTACGGCTGAGGTGTTCTGTAAGACAGACTAAAAGATCGCCAGTGGATCTTTTCTGGCGGAAGCCATGTTGTCTGTCGTTTAAGAGTAGGTTGGATTCTAGATATCCCATAAGCTTTTTGTTGATTATCGTCTCCATGGTTTTGGAGAGAATAGAAGTAATTGCTATTGGGCGGTAGTTGGAGGGAGAGCTGGAGTCACCTTTTTTCGGTATGGGCTGAACATGGGCAAGTTTCCAAGAGTCTGGATAAACTCCGGAAGAGTATGATAGGGCAAAAAGTTTGCGCAGAGGTTTAGCCAAAGGTGAGGCGCATTGTTTTAAGACGATAGGGGGTATATTATCGGGTCCAGTGGATTTGTTGTCATCGAGCTCCTTGAGGCACCTGTACACCTCACGAGTCCTGAAGAAAACCCTGTCCATTAAATGAGCGCTGTGCTCGAGGACCGAGGGTAGCGTATCATTTTGGGGTAGAGAAGAATTTGAAGCAAACAGAGATGTTAATATATCGGCCTTGGATTTTCTGTCAGTTATCACCTTTTCATCGTGGATGAATGAAGGAGTTGTGGAGGTGGTGAAATTCTTCTTGATGGAACTTACCACGGACCAGAAGTTTTTGCTACCAGAGGTTCCATTTTAGGAGTTTACTTCTCAACTTGCTGTCAAATGAATTTTTGTCATTCCTGGTGGTGACTTTACAGGAATTTCTTAGTTTTATATACTCTGCACGGAGCGATTCACTCGGGAAGCTCTTGCAAGCTCGAAAGGCGGCTTCTTTATTTCTGATTGCATTCACACACATGATTTCACACTCAGGATTGGACGATAAAAATCCCGAGATTTGTTCGGAAATAGTATCAAAAGATGGTGGAGGCTTCGTTACTTATGTTAGGACTTCTGTATAGGAAGCAAAGGAATATGACGTGGTTTCGGATGATGATTTTAATCCAAAGTGAGTTAAATTCTGAAGAAGTGCTTTTGCATATTTTATAATGAGCCACGTCATCCCTAACGTAGATGGCAATGCCCCTATGGGGAGAGAGATTATGCACTAAAGTGTACCCCGATATCTGATATTGACTTAAGTCATTATCGGGTGATATTTGGGTTTCACTAAGTGCGAGGATTGGGGGTTTAAAGTTTAATAAGTGGCACTCAACAAAAGAGAAGTTCGCATGAAGTCCACGAATGTTACAGAGGTCAATAACAAAGCTTGACTTGTAACGGGACTTCGGTTGCGCGGGTTCAATCGCCACATTCTTAGAGATATTTCCCGGAATTACATCTGCCGCAACCATCAGAGTCAACGAAATTTTGCCTGCGTTAAAGTGTTATGCCTTTTGAGACGGGGAAAATTTCGTCGACCGACAGATTTCGGGTGCGGCACTTGCAGGTCCGAGAATCGAGTGAGGGTAGGAAGCAAAGGGAACTTACTTGCGCTGTTCGTCGGTCGCTTGTCTGTAGAAAGGGTGATGATGCCTTCGCTTTACACTGCCGCGCGTATTTTTCCCCCCACTATTGTTTTGTTGTTGCTGTTTTTTTGTGGGCTTTGATTTTTATTTCACTTTTCACAAAGAAAAAATTTTGTCCGTTCACTTCGCTGTCTACGGCCAAACTTGATAAATGAGACGTTTGTTATCATAACGCGCCTTTAGAGTAGCTATTGCATTTACGAAATCACGATCAAGACTTAAGTTTGCAATTTGTTTACGTGGTCTTTCTTCTAAAGATTCCTGAAGGTACATTTTTTCGACATCCGTCAATTCTTCATTATCTTCAATTAATGCTTTGAATTTCGCGTAAAATTCTGGCCAATCGACATGGCGACCTGAAAACCTTTTAATTGATAATTTCGGTAAACGCACGTTTTTCTTAACCGTAGTGGTGACGTCGAGAGTCGCGTTAGGAGACAAGGGTATCGCATCAGTTTTAGGTTCCATGAGTTCAAGAATTTTCGATTTTACCGTAATAAATGAATCTTCAAACGTTTCCCGTTTATCACTTTCTAATTCTTCCTCAACAAGACATTCTAATTTCGTTTGGAGTCCATCGAATTTAGACCAGAGTTCTTCAACTAAACTCAAGCGCGTTTGTAGGTCAGCTAACCGTAATGACCGACCCTGCGTTTCTATGTATTGTTTCATCTTAGTCAATTGCATTTGCACAACACCGCGCTTTATTTTTAAGTCACTAATCATCTGTTTATTAGCATCCTCCTGGCTTTTGGCATCTGCCATTTCACTTTATTTATTAAAAATCACTGCTTTATTTATTAAAATCAAATAAATTCGAGTTAAATTTAAAACCAAAGTCAAAGAAATTCGATAATTTGCTGTATAAACGGTACAAAATAGCTTACCGTAATTTTTCTCACTTAACTGTTTATGGCTATGAATAGTTAGGCGAACATGCGTATTCAATCTCTCCAATTATAAGATTCACTTCCAATTTCATTGGCAATTAGCCACTTATTTAATTATTTGCATCAAATAGATTTAAACCTTAAACTGAACGAAATTAAAAGAAATCAAGGTACAAAACGGTACGATACCGCTTACCATGACTTCGACCAACTACATATGTATGGAATGATGATAGATTAGATGACTAACGCAGCCTCAGCCTTTTATAAGAACAGCAATTTAAACGCCCTTTTAGATATCCCAAACAGCAACAATATCAGCGCAATAGGCACTCAATCAACAATTGACTCGAACAATGGAACTTTTCCCATATGCACAAAACACCGAACTCGCGATACGCATAAGTCTATCAAAAAAAACACAATAATGTCCCTTGTCCCTGCTCGGGCGCCAATGTTGAAACGCAAATAGTTTTTTACGTTATTATTTTTACAAGTTATTTATTATTATATAAAATTCACATTAGTTTCTAAATGAACGTCAAGCTAGCGGCGAAACAAGCGGCGGTTGCACTGAAAAGGGCCGTGACTTTGTAATTAAGCTCAAAAACGCTGGCTGGAAAGTTTTAATCCTATTTCCTTCAGAACCATGGAACTATCCTGAAATTTTTACACATTCTTCCTCACACATATAGATACATAAAACAAATGATTTAAATGAGGGACATTAGCTTTTTATTTTTAAATATACTACGTTTATAAGCGGAGTTTTCCTTCGGATGAAAGTTTCGATCCGGAGTGAAACACCGCTTATAAACAGGGAGTGAAAATCCAGACATAAACATAAACTTTCGTGGTTAAGTGAAGTGATGTAGCATAACCCCAGCTTACCTCGTGGTTTACTATAGTAAGGTTTTTGAACGCGCTCCAGAAAAGGTGAACGTGAGCCGCTTTAAAATGGAGACGCACTTCCCTCCCACCCGAATACTCCCCGCATTGACAAATTTCGTGCTGAAAGGTGGTGTGCGCGACCCGTCTAAACAAGCACTAATTCTATGTGTGCGAGGCAAAATAGCCCGCGCTTGGTGGAAGGGATTGGGTTTCAATGTTGCAATGCAGAAGCAAATTCTAGAAATCAAGTCTTTCATCTTCATATAGTTAATGAGTGGAAGGCGAACAGCTATATGCAAAAGTTCTTTAAATGACGATGTCTGGCTATCAGAGAGAGAATGCAACATTTTTATACGCGTTCGCATACAACTAACCAGCTAAACTTTTATGAGTTTATATGCAAATAAACTTAATGTATTGGTGCATATTTGCTCGTTTGTTTTGATTTATGAAAGAAAACAGCTGATTCAATTTTCTTTCCTTTTCTGTTCTGCATACTTTATCGTAAAGAGAGAATCTGGCTTTGTATAGCTGAATTCACGAAGTATGCGTTGAGTTTTGCTCAGCAGTGATGTTCATATATGCACGCACACAACTAACGGGGGGGAACTTTTGTAAGAAGATGAAAGACTTATTATTACTAGTCTTTGTGCAGAAGCCGCTCTCTGCATTCATTTCATATTCTCGCAATGCAGACATCGCGCCGCTCTCAAAATTCATGTCATATTCTCGCACGCCATCGCTGCTGTCTGTTGCTGGACCTCGACTAAAAGTGCCCCAGACCAGATATGTAAGTAAAATTTGGTCGAGCTCCAGCAACAGACAGCAGCGATGGTGTGCGAGAGGATGAAATGAATGCTGAGAGCGGCGTCTGCATTGCGAATGAAAAGAATGTGAGCTAGAATATGACGTAGATTTTGAGTGCGGCGTCCGCATTGCAAGAATATGAAATTAATGTGTGCGACAATAAGTGTGTTCGATGACTGCTCCAGCTTAAGATTGGGCAGAAAAAATCAGCAGTTTGCGTTCTTTGAGACCTTTCGACAGATCTTTTCTGCCCCATTTGCCTTGCTCTGTGTTTTTTGAGCCTGCTCCTTGTTGAGAATTCTCACTTTTCTGCTCCACCAAATATGTAGGAGCAGGCAGAGCAGCCAAATTCTTATTTTTTTCAAATTGAAAGCTGGAAAAATCGGAAAATTGATTTATGAATGATTTGTTCGAAAAATACTTTGAAATATTGAAAAATACACATTAATTTTTAAAAAAATAACATTTCGTTGCTATTCAATTGGTTTTATTGGTATATATTTCTTCTCCTAAAATTGACATTCGTATATAACCTCTAAAAACGCAATTCGGAGCAAAATTGAGCGGAAAAGTGTTTTTTGAGATTGTTGCTATTTTCTGATTTTTTCCGTTCTGACATCAATTAGACAGCTGCTCCCAATTGAGCTGCTTAGCTCTGCTCTGAACTTTTTAACCAGTCATAGAGCACACTTAATATGACATGAATTTTAAGAGAGGCGTCTGCATTGCAGGAATACGATATGAATGCTGAGAGCAGCTTCTGCATCGCACACATAGAATTATACGCTGCTGTTTGTAGCTGGAGCCAAACCAAAAGTTTCCATGCTCTAGCCAGCTGCATAGGCAGAAAAAAGTGTGCAACACTATGAGCGCGTTGACCCCATCCCTGCCGCATGTGTCCAGAAACGGGTGTGCAACAAAGTGCGCGTGTCGCGAATTCTTTGTTTACCCCCAGCGAAAAAGTGCCAAACGCGCCTAAAGAAGTTAACACTTCAAAAACACCCTTCGTGAAACTAAGCAGCCATGGGCTTGAAAAGATCCTCTTTTCATGGTTAAGTACCGGACATATTCTTTACATCGCAAATGAAGCAAAGTATTCGTTTTAACATAAGCTCTACATTTAAATAACATGTAAAAATACAAGTTAATGAAGATGCGTGTATTGTGAATACCTATCTTTGAAATAATTTTTACTATAGATGAAATTATAGAGCATTGATCAAAGAATTAGCGGGTGAAGACCGCTTCAGTGTCGCTCCTTTGCCTCTCAAAGTATGACCTTTTGAAAATATACATTTCCTTGCAATGAAGAGCATCTCCCGGAAGCGGTTTTTGGGGGTGATATTATAGAGGGCGCGCGACTGTCGCTTTCTCTGTTGTCGAACTACATCACTTTTAAAATGCACATTTTTCAGTCTTTTCAGCTGTTTTTTGGGGATGGCAAGGGACCCCCGGAACCAACTTGCTGACGATACCTACCATCAAAAATCGAGTTATCTGGCGCGCAATGGTAGGTTTTTAAGTGGAGAATTATGCCTAATCTCCAATGGCAAAACAAACCACGAACCAACCATCCAAAGTGCTGCTTCCTATTCCTTCTCATTGTAAGTTGAGTTAACCCGTCTCGATCGTGTTTTGGTTGACATGGGTAACTTTCGTATGTGTTAGTTAAACCATTTGAGTTGCCACATGAAATTCAGCGAGCAATTTAGTATAAAAATGTCAAAAATCAAGGCATAAATGACGTTAATTGTAATTGCAATATCCCGCCAAAAAATATTTCAACAGATAACTCTAATCTAGTAAAAATAATAGCAAACAGACATTTCTGACATCTCACATCTACAGTGATAGAAATGTGTGTGAACACAATTTGTCAGCTAATTCAGCCTACTGGTACGTGGTTGGTTCGTGGTTGGTTTTCCCATTGGAGATTAGGCATCGGTTGACAGAGGGCGTCCAAGTGTCGCGACCTTGCCTCTCAAGTCACATTCCCTTGAAAGTATGTATACCTAGATATTTCGTCTTTTTTCAACGATTTTGTTGTAATGAAGAGTATCGCCCGGAAGCAATTTTTCGGCCTTACCCGAGGTCAAAAAGCAAACCAGAGAGTATGAAACTGTAGATTTTTGAACGTGAATTTGATGGAGGTTGCACGATTGTCAATTTCTCTGCATTCGAGCGACAACACTTTTAAAATGCAAATTCTTTAGTCTGTTTTCCTGGATTGGCAAGGGACCCCCGGAAACAACTTTATAGTGATATATCATTGGCACATACAAAAATTCCTTTTGTGAGAGCGGATGCCCTTACCCCCTTTAAAAGCCCCACTGGATACCTACCATCGAAAACGTTCAAAAATCTACAGTTGCATACTCTCTGCCAGTTACAGTCAAAGAATCGTTTCCGGGAGATGCTCTTCATTACGAGGAAAACGTTAAAAGCAGGTAAAATATGAGTATTTTCAAAGGAATGTAACTTGAGAGGCAAGATCGGGCCACTTACACGCTTTTGTCAACTTATTCTCCACTTCAAAACCTGCAAGTCCGTACCAGGCGAGTCGCTTTTCGATGGTAGGTATCGTCAAAAATACGGAGGGTGTGTGCTATCTGCATTCCAGAAAAAACATTGAAAACAGCAAAAACATGTATTTTTAAAGATTTGCAGATAGAAAACAAAGAGAGCGACATTCAAGCGAGTTGTGTCATGTTATTCCATGTTCAAATATGTACCTATAGACTAAGTGCCCACGAACAAAAAAAATATTCATACATACTCTCTTGAAACTTTTTGTATGGATTAAGGACACCTAGTCTACCAACTTTTCTATCTTATAAAAATTCTTCTACGAAAATTTTTGAAACCGCGGCCTTTTTCCTCCACGTTGCTCGAAAGTCGACCTTTTTATAGTACCCAAAAAATTTATATATAGGTACTGTTTTTTTACACATCATAGTCGCATCATAGGCGATGATACGTGCGAAATAAAACTCGTCCGACAAAAATGTTGGACCCTAAAGGGTGTCTACCACCCCAAACCTGCTAAATTATGGGCTTCCAAAAATTTATCAACAACCAGCTGATTTTTTCAGGATCGTTTTAGAAAAATATGTAGAATTACATGGTATGTGTCCGACAAAATT
The DNA here is from genome assembly GCA_949987705.1 of Thereva unica. Taxonomy (NCBI): domain Eukaryota; kingdom Metazoa; phylum Arthropoda; class Insecta; order Diptera; family Therevidae; genus Thereva; species Thereva unica. Next base: position 88,527,209 of record OX465283.1, on the reverse strand, counting down.
AGTTTGCCGATTTCGCCGTCCGACGAGTCAAAGTCGTCTATTTTATGAAGGGAAAAAATTTATAGATAACCGCCGGACAAAAACGGTGTTATGTGCCAAAAGCTACTGCCTTTTGTGTGATAAAAATGTCGGACACGTAAATCGCGGCTACTCTATAGTCCGACAAAAACATAAAATTTTTATAACATTGACATTACAATGTGGACCGTTGACCTCCTCAAATCCGTATCTGTTTTCAATGTCTTCTACTAAATCCTAGTTAGATTATCCCCTCGCATACTGTATTATGTTCCCAGTAGGGGTTGCACAGTGTTGAAGTAATCTTGAACTAACAAACATTAATATTGCTTTTTCGGAGCAGTTTATTGCTTTTGTAAGCCATACAAAAAGAGGGACTGATTAACATTCCGACTGAACCTCGACTTACGAGATAAGGAATTGCACAAAAAACAATTAATGATAACTATAACCGTAAGCAAAATAATTGTATGTTACAAACAAGCCGCGAATGCTTCGAGCAAAGGCAACCGATATTCTTATATTGAAATGGAAAACGAACACACGCTTTTATAAAAACTTTGAATACGGATTTAATTACAAAGTTTAATTAAATATTTGAAACAAAACATGGACCGACACGAATTCAACGAAATTCTAACAAGAACTGAAAATTAAACGTAAAAATCAAAGAAAAAAATCATTTTTGTTTTTCAATGCATACTTGGGTGCAAGTTTTACAAAATATCTACTTAAAATTATCCATGCCGGCCGCCTTAAAGATACTGAAGTATCTTCAATCTTCTAAGATCGGTAAAGCTGCTAACTTCGCGATATATCGACGATATGTACCTCCTTTTGTCTTTACATCTGCAATCCGAATATGTCCGTCTTCGCCGGGATAAGTGTGAAGAATTCTTCCAATCAACCCTTTTTGTGGCGGTTGATTATCATCAGCCATAAGTACAAGCACCATTTGTGGCGTTGCTGCAGCTGAGAGATATATTCCTTTAGCCACCATTTCCAAAAGTGTTGCTGCAGTTGACGTACATGCTGCCAACGAGTAAGCAACGAATGTTTTTCAACGGTTATATCTGGTTCTGGAACTGTAGTGAGCGCTCGGCCAATCAGGAAGTGCCCTGGCTTTAAAACCTCTTCATCATTGGGATCCTCTGATAAAGCACCTAATGGTCTAGAATTCAGGATCGCTTCTATCTGTGCAGTCAATGTAGACAGTTCTTCGAAGCTGAGCTTAGAGTTATGAACAACTCGATATAAATGAAACTTAGCAACCTTGACTGCGGCTTCCCATAAGCCGCCGAAATGTGGCGACCTGGGAGGTATAAAACGAAAGCTGATTTTATCTTCTGCATATAACTGCTGCAATTTACCGCTATTCGCTTGGTTGAACAGAGTTTTATGTAAGTCAGTTAGTTTTGACTTAGCCCCTACAAAATTAGTAGCATTTATCACAAAATATGGTATGACACAAACCACGTCTGCTAATGAATCTCTTGAGAGCTAGCATAATGCTTCTGTAGATAAATCAGATACTACCTCGAGGTGTGTAGCTTTAGTGGCGAAGCAGACAAACACAGCTAAATATGCTTTCTGAAGTGGTCGTCCTCGAATCCGTGTGGAAATGTAAAATGGGCCACAGAAATCTACTCCGGTAGTAGTGAATGGAATGCTGCGTTGTACTCTTTGAGCTGGTAAATCACCCATTATTTGCTGAATAGTTTTTGGTCGATAGTGAAAGCAATGTAAGCATCTCTTTATAACGTGTTTAGCTCCTCCTTTAACACTTTACTTTTTTATCCAGTATTGTTGCCTCGATGCTGCGACTAATGATTGAACTCCATGAAAGTATTTTTTATGCATGTATGTTAAAATTGACAACGAAAAGGGATGGTTCTTTGGAAGCAATATGGGGTGTTTTATTTACCCAGAAAAGGGCACAGTGATTTGAGTGGACTCTTTTGACTAATCTGTCGATTGTGTATCAAAGCTCTAATTTCTTCTTGGAATGCCTGGTTCTGCACACAGTATACTATTCTTCTTTCAGCTTCATCTAACTCAGCGACTGAAAGATCTGTTTCTGCCGTGGCGTCTGACATGATTTCTAAATTGTTCATTTCTTTCTTCCTTTGCAGGCGATAGTTGATTCGGCAAATGAATCGCAATACATAAGCTATAATGCGACGTAGCCGTGAAAAGTGATTGACGAAGGCATCTGTGTGGATAATTGAAAGTTCGGAAGGCAGGCTAACGAGGAGCGCACATTTAACCTTTCTTTGCTCAGGCATAACTGACTCCTCCACTGCAGGTGGGTTACCCGGCGACTGATCGTCCATTTGTTCGAGAAATCTCGGTCCTGTAAACCACATTGATTCTTGTAGTCCTTTGACGAGGCATCCTCTAGAGATAAGATCGGCTGCATTGGACTGTGATGGAACATGTCGCCACCATTCCTTTTCTGTGAGCTGTTGTATCTCGGCCACTCTATTGGCAACAAAAGCTGTCCAACGGCCAGACTCTCCATTAATCCAATGAAGTGCGATCTGCGAATCTGTCCATAAAACAACACGTGACGCAAAAAGAAAGGTTGATTTAATTCGATTGTATAATTTCGCGAGTAATAAGGCAGCGCAGAGCTCTAATCTCGGCAGTGATTGCGTTTTTAACGGTGCCACCCGAGATTTAGCTGACACTAGCATAGTCTTGACGGCCCCCTCCATAGACAGGCATCTTACATACAAACAACATCCAAATGCAGTTAACGATGCGTCTGCAAAGCAAAGAATTTCATACTTTGCATAGGATTTGGAATATACGTACCGCGGTACTCGAAGTTTAGGCACTTCTGATAACTGCTTTCGATACGTTGACCATTCGATCTGGAGGTCTGTAGGAATAGATTCGTCCCAACTTAATTTTTCGGCCCAAAGTTTCTGCATGAGGACCTTCGCTGGCACTATACACGGGCTCAATAACCCTAAAGGGTCGAATAGAGATGAAATTCCAGACAAAACTGCCCGCTTAGTAAATTTATCCGACATGGCGTTTAAATTGCATGTAAATCGAAATTCATCCTCACGTGGATCCCAAATCATCCCCAATGTCTTCACGACTTCTGACTTATCGAATATTGTGCATTTTTCCCTTTCATCTTCCGGAATTGATTCGATGAATTCAATATTCTTTGATGTCCATTTACTAAGCTGGAATCCTGCTGACAAACAAGCTTTTTCAACTTGGCTTTTCAACTCAACGAGTTTCTCTGAGGTGTCCGTACCTGCTATCATGTCATCAACGTAAAACTATTTTGCAAAACATCAGACGTAATGGGTAATTCATCAGCACATTGAGAGCCTAGTTCCTTCAAGCAACGGATGGCTTGAAATGGCGCAGAGGCAGTTCCGTATGTGACGGTATTGACAATGTATGTTGTCGGTGGTTTGGTTGAATCCGTACGCCATAAGATTCCAAGATATTGTCGATCTTCGGGGTGTATCCATACTTGGCGATACATCTTTGTTATGTCTGCAGTTAGTGCATATTTGTATGAGCGAAACTTCATCATAAGGTCGTAGAGCTCGGGTTGAATTGTTGGACCGACCATCAGCATATCGTTCAGAGAGGTCTTGTTGCTTGTAGGACATGAAGCATTAAAGACAACACGCAATTTCGTCGTTGTACTATCGGGTCGTAAAACGCCTCTATGGGGGATTAAATACTTTATGTGTGAATCAGGAAGTTTGCTTTATTCATGTGCCCTAAATCTTCATATTCTTGCATGAAATCGTTGTATTGTTTTTTCAGGGTATCATCTTGTCCAAGCAACCGCTCTACGCGTGCTAGACTTCTAAGTGCGCCAGTACGAGACTCACCTAAACCATTATGATTGTGCTTGAATGGAAGTCTAACTACAAATTTTCCATCTTCGGCACGAGATGTCGTATTTATGAAGTGATGTTCGCACCTAATCTGCTCTTGTGTCCAATGAGGAGCTGCTGGTTCGACCTCTTCCAGGGTCCAAAAATGTTCAAGTTGTTGCGATAGAGTATTCTCTTGATTTCTCACTGCTGTGTTCACTATAAGATTGCTTATTGCCCGATGTTTCGATTCGCAAGTTAGAAGCTTACCGGCTACGATCCAGCCAAACACGGTTTCTTGCAGTATTGGTAATTTTTCGTTTAACTCAATCCGACCTACCCCAAGAAGTTTATAGAAAACTTCAGCTCCTAACAAAACATCTATTTTTTGTGGTTTATAGAATGTTGGATCTGTTAGTTGAATGTTGTTCGGTATTTTCCAATTGTGATGGTCAATTTTAGTCTCAGGTTTCGAAGTAGTAATGGTAGGAATTAACAAGGTATCCATTTTGGTAACAAAGTCGTTGATTCGTGATTTGATAGTAACGGACGTGCTGGACCTCACTCGTGACCGTCGGCCGCCTATACCGTTTACCTCTGTATCTATGTTTTTGTTGGTAAATTCAGCCTTTGAGACAACGCTTCTGTGATGAATGAAGTTTGACTGTGAAGCTGAATCTAATAGGACTCGTACAGGAAAGTCTTGCCCATTCTCATCCTCAGCGTGAACCAAGGCCGTAGCCGTATTATCTGATCGGTTTCTAAAGCTATGGCTGAATGCAAACTTGATGAGTTTTTGTAATCTTGAGCTATAGCATTCGAGTTTTGGTTTTCGGGAACTTGCTGTGAAAGCGAAGATAAGATATCATATCGATGCAAAATTGTGTCGTGAGGTGACAGACAGACTCTACATTTGGAGGATTTACAATCTTTGACTGAATGCCCGTTTCGTAAGCAATTAATACACAAACCCATTCTCTTTATTTCTGAAAACCTATCAACTGCTACCAGGTTCAAAATCGAAGGACATTTAGAGATGAAGTGTTGGGAACTTTTACATTTCACACATTTCGAGCTGGTCAGAAAAGTTGTCAAGGCAGTTCGACGATGGTGGCTCCCTTTAGTTGTTACGTCTACGGGCTTACTATGATCGGAACTGTCACGACTGCATAAATATTGACATCTTAAATTAATGAAATTGGAAAATGCTTCCCAAGTGGGAAGGTTTTCGTATCCTAGTGATTCCTCCCACTTTACCAATGTGGCTCGATCCACTTTTTGTTTACCTAAATGAACAAGAATGGCATTTAGGATATCTTCGGTAGAACCTAAAGCTATGGTTTCCAAGGTATTGCGCCGACGTAAATTCGCGACGGAATTTCGCCGACGTACTTGCGCTATCATTGACGTAACGCAAGTTCGTCGCGTGTGGTTTCCAAGCAAAGATATTTCAGTTAAGGAACAGTCAATTGTCTAGCGAAGTAATCAGAATGAGTTGGGAAAGGGATTTCTTTTTATTCCAAGAGGAAGATGCAGATGAAGAAGATATTTTGTTGTTGAGCTTGATAAGAAGAAATCCTGTAGATGTAATGTTTAAGAAAAAAGTGGAAGAAGGGGCTTATGAAATACTAATTAAAAGACATTTAATGAATAACGATGCAAAGTTCGTTGAATACTTCCGTTTATCACCTCAGCTCTTTGAAGTAGTTTTAGGGTACATTAAAAATGACATTGAAAAAGTTCCATGCAACCGCCATAAAACACCAATATTTCCAGAAGAAAAACTTAGCATAACTTTAAGGTACGTATATTTTACATTATAAAAGTTCAACAAAACAAAGAATAAAAGTAAATAAAAATGAATGACTCATAACATAGGATAATTTTCACATTTTATGAAAAACATTTGCGTAAATTGCTATAGTTCTGCACAAAATCTCAATCATTTTCCGGCTGGGGCTGGCCAAATTGAGTTGATGTAGGTGGAAGAGAAATACAATAAAAGGATGAAATTGGATGTTGTGTCTGTATGTCCTCAAAATCTGAATAGGTTGTGGGTGTTGGAGTAGATGAATGGCTATTACTTAAAATTTCTAATTCCATTTCAGTAACGACATTCAGTACTGCTAATTTTGCCTTTGCAATTTGTGCATCAGGAAATGTTTTCACCGTCGAAGCGATGCTTTCAAAAAACAAATCGACTCCATCCTTTTCCACTTTTGTATTTTTCTCGGTCATTTTTCTCAATAATTTTAATCTTTCCTCTCTTCCTTTTACTATTTCTTTATAAAATATGTCTTGTTTTGATGAGGACTTGGCTGAATTTTGAAACTTTCGTTCACTTGGCTTAATATGACCTATTTGTTCAATTGCAAACTGCAAAATTGCAATAAAAATTTTCGTAAATAAGTTACAAACACAACTACTACTGTATATATTGTTTAGGTACACATTTTAATAATTATTTCAAGTACATTTTTTCCGTAAATTTTTTTAGGTACCTATATGGCAACTGGGGAATCATTGCGATCTTTGGCTTTTCAATTTCGAATAAGTCATTCCTGGATCAGCACTATTATACGCGAAGTCTTGACGAGCATTTGCAACAGAATGATAAAAGATTATATCCCCATGACAACGAAAGATAATCTGAAGAGAGTATCAGAGGATTATTTTGAACTGTGGGGTTTTCCTAATTGCTGTGGCGCTATTGATGGAAAGCACGTGAGGATAAAGTACCCAAAAAATTCCGGATCATCATTCTTCAATTATAAAGAATATTTTTCTATTGTATTGCTTGCGATTACAGATGCCCATTATAGATTTATTAGTGTTGACGTTGGTTCATATGGACGTGAAGGCGATGCTGGAATTTATGCAAAATCTAATATGGGAAAACTTATAATGAACGATGAATTTCCATTTCCTGAGCCATCGACTATCCCAGGCACGCGGATTACATTGCGTCATGTTTTAATTGGCGATGAAGCATTTGCCTTAAAGGAGACTATGATGAAACCATATCCTCAAAGTCAGTCGTCGCACGATATTACAAAAGCTACGTATAATCATCGACATTCGCGGGCAAGAAGGACTACAGAAAATGCATTTGGCATAATGGCTCAATATTTCCGTTTCTTTCATACCCCAATTTCTCTAGCACCTGAAGTTGTTGACAAATTAATTGTAGCAGCCTGCATCCTTCACAATTTGTTGAGGAATTTTAAAATTCCATTTCCCGGTGAAAAAATATTTAATAAAACACAATCATCTTTACCGAAAAGAAATCTTAATGGACTAAAGGCAACCCGGCATAAACAAACAAATTTTGCTGCTAAAAAAACCCGCGAACTACTTAAAATGTATTTTAACAGTAAAACGGGTTCTTTACCGTGGCAAAACAAATATGTTACCAGGTTGAGATAATTAAATATATGTATTATATTTAAAAAATTATACTTACCTTTTTTATTCATTTTTGTCGCAATATCCTGCCAAATATTTTCTTTTATTGACAGGTTTTCATAGCACTTTAAAATTATAAAGAGAATCTATTAATTCATCGTCCTCCTCTTTAGTAAAATACACTCTATTTGCCATGTTTATCACTCCAGCAAACAAAAACGACTACTTTGCGCCCAAGGAATTATGCCGACGCAATTACGTCGGAATCAAAACTCTTTGACCCCAGCGGAATTGCGTCTGCAAATGCGCGCGAGTTATGTGTTGGATAACTCCAACACAGAAAAAAAATTATATATTTTAAATAAAACACTAAGACTGAATTAATGAATTTTAATAAACGAACCAAAATTTGACTATTAAACTTTAATAACAAAACTTGACTATTGAAAATTAATTTTAGATTTTTTGAATTTAACAAACACGAGTTGACGCCTTGAAAGTTATACTGTAAGTGATTTACAAAATCTTATGAAAATATATCAAAGGTAAAATTTAATGTTTGCAATCTGCTGATTAAGTACGTTTATAAAAATGAGAAATTGGAGCGGCGGAAACCGTCCAGACAATTTTCTAAAGAAATATAGCAAAAGAATTTAATGAAGAAATTTAATGTTAATGAACAAGGTAATGTTGATGCTGCATTTAATGTGGGAACGTAACTCGCGCAAGTCCGCCGCGAAATTTTTTGGAAACCATGTATACATATTCCTTGTGTTTGATTACAACGCAAGTGCGCCGGCGGAATTCCGTCGCATTTTTGCGTCAGCGCAATCTCTTGGAAACCGTAGCTTAAAGATTTTAGAGCGCTGTAATGAACGTTAATTGTATCAATAGTGCTTCGGAGCTGTATAACACTACTTTTTGCTGTGGTAGGAATGTTGAATAATTTTGTTGCATGAGCTTCAAAAATTATTGTTTTATTCCCGTATCTGCTGTTGAGGAGTTTTATCGCTTCAGAGAAATTCACATCTCTACAATAACAGTACACAGCCAGAAGTGTCTAAGTGCAATTTTGACGATTTTGAGTTTATTGCATTTTTGTATTCAGTATTTTATTCTTAATCATTATTATAATTCTTGTCTTAAACTGAGCTGTGGTTCCTGAGTTATCCGACAGGCAAAATTGCTTTTGTGAACAATTCTGTATCTAAAAAAATCTTTGAGGGCGATTTTCTCGAAACACATATTTTGCACTTAAGCACTTCTGGCTGTGTACTGTAGATCTGTAATTTCTAATGCTGCAACTGCTTGAAAAGCCTCACCTGTCAAACATGCTCTTAGGTGTAAGAATTTTTCCGTTTCGGTAAGATTTTTATCGTTAATCGCAACTAACTGAAAAGTGTTGATAAAGTTGGTATATTCCACGCAATTACCAGAAAACATTGGCAATTGAACTTTAGGTAGATGAGAGGAGTGCACTTTGGGTGGCATACAAAATGGTTGATTGAGGTTTTCTACTTCTTTTGTTGTGTTCTGCGAATGAACAGCTTTCTCCTTCTCCAGCTTTGCTATTCTTGACAATAAATTGGCTTTGACCTGGTAATAGATGTCTCCTAATTGGCCTTTATCAGCATATGCAGCTTCATCGTGACTATCAATCTCATCCTGGATAGCAACTAACTGTGTAAAACACCGATAGTCTACATTCTAGTTCTTCGATGAGGGTATTCTTCGTGGTGTCCAGAAAAGTCTTCACGCGAGTTAGCGAGCCCTTTGCCGATGCTCGCTTAGTCTTTAAAGTTTTTAAACTCGCCATTCTGTTTTTTTTATTATTATTATGTGAAAGCTCTCCGTATAGCAATCACTTTGGGGTCACCAAAATGTTAAGCGCGAAAATGGCTTAAATTGAAAGACGATAATTATGGGAGTTTAAAAAAGGATTTAATTACAAAGTTTAATTAAATATTTGAAACAAAACATGGACCGACACGAATTCAACGAAATTCTAACAAGAACTGAAAGTAAACGTAAAAATCAAAGGAAAAAAATCATTTTTGTTTTTCAATGCATACTTGGGTGCAAGTTTTACAAAATATCTACTTAAAATTATCCAGATATGTTTAGAGCTTTTTTTGTTAAATGAAGTATGTACAGTTTTCTTGTTTTTATAGTTTTAATAAAATTTTTTTTAAAAAATAAAGATAGCATTATTTTAAGATATTAAGCACTATTTTCAGTTTTCACATGACGGCGATATTCAAGGCGAATGATAAAATTTAAGGCGTTCATCAGACGGCAGGTGCTGCTGCCAGTTTTGCCACAGTCACTGGTATGACTGATGGATAACCTAACGTCTACATAAGCTGATGACTGATGTAATTATCTGAATATTTTGATTTTCATCAATCATGACTGATGGAATTGATGAATGGATGACGCGTGAAATGGACTCCCTTAGGTGTGTCTACTTTTGAAGCTGACTGTATAATACACCTCGTGGGAAGTGTATTATACATATTTTTACTAAGCCGTATGGAAAGGATCAGCTGGTTATTTATAATTTTGGTTCATTTTTTTTTCACGTTAAAGACAATGTTTTTTGTCGGACAACGTATATGGAATGTTTGTTTTTCTATTATAAAATTAAATAAAAAAGAAAAAAGAGGTTACGTATATATGTTTACCCTTCATGAATACGACTTTGACTCGTCGGATGGCGAAATCGGCAAACAAATTTTGTCGAACACATATGTATACCATGTAATTCCACATATTTTTCTTAAACGATCCTGAAAAATCAGCTGATTATTAATAAATTGTTGGAAGCCCATAATTGAGCAGGTTTGAGGTGGTAGACACCACCCTTTAGGGTCCAACATTTTTGTCGGACGAGTTTTATTTCGCACGTATCATCGCCAATAGTGGATTTGAAATTTTAACAATGCTCAAAATGGTGCCCAAAAACGAATTTATAATGAAAAAACAGCCTCAGAAAGTCAGTTTGTTTAACCAAACATATGTTTTTTACTTTATTAATACATTTTGGGGACCATTTTGAATATTGTACGCTTTTAAAATCCACTATATTTTACATGTACATGATAGTACAACTTTGAAGAATCCATGGACCAAAAGGAACGTTTTTACAAGAACGCCTTTTTTTCACAAAAAGTTAAATTTCAAGGGAAGTGTTCATTATTTCGCTACAAAAATTACACCGTTTTTTTCAGCCATTAAGAAGCAATATTTGTACCAAATAGCAAATATGTAAGTGGCGTTAAACAAAAGTTATTAACAAATTAAAATAACCTGATTTTCGACAGTTTTTGCCATTTTTCTCTAAGTTTTGTGGCCTAACCTATAACACAATATACATCAATCGAAAGATAATTTGAATAGCTACAATTTTAAAATTTGATTTTTTTCGATCCGAGGTCACGTTTTTCTTTTATTCGCTAAAAAGCGTTTTTTACACTTTCCGGGATTTTTTAGGTTGGGTTCGCCATTCCAAAATCCAAAAAAGAAAACGCTATCTTTTTCAGAATTTTTTTCCCTATATGACCATATTTTTTGTTTCCTGTTGGCAATTAACGCAAAAATTACATGAAGCTATTTTAAATTGATTGGACTAGGTACTAAAATACGGTGTCTCAGCTGTGGTCATGTTTGGTACAGAATTATTTCCTCTGAACACGCCGAATAAAACTAACTTTCTAGAGCCAAACGTAATCAATCGAAAGGCATTTCATTTCCGCACATCATTTCTCCAGATTCTGTGCTCTACAATTCATCTATCTAAATCTACAACTCCACTACTTGTACAAATAATTTGGAGCTAAGGGGTCCTTTCTTTTTTTATTAATTGAAATGTTACAAGAATGTTTCTTCTTCTTCTTTAACGGCTCTACAACCGGGATCCGGTCCTGGCCTCGCGCAACTGTTCTCTCCACCGGTCCCGATTCTCAGCCGATGTCATCCAGTTTGACATCCCTAAACTCTGAGCGTCCTGGTCCACGCCATCCTTCCAGCGAAGGTTGGGCCTCCCTCGCTGTCGCACCCCATAGGTCTTACCGCAGAGAACTTTCCGAGCAGGCTCATCTTCACTCATAAGAGCTAGATGCCCTGCCCACCGGAGCCTACCGAGCTTTATTTTCTTCACAACATCTATGTCGCGATAGCGCTCGTAGATCTCGTCATTGTAGTCTCCGGAATAGTCCTTCCTCACATACGGGGCCAACAATCCTCCGAAGTATTTTCCTCTCAAACACGCCCAAGAGGTTTGAGTGCTTTTTGCTAAGCACCCACGTTTCGGATGCATATGTGAGAACGGGTAGGACCATCGTCTTATATAGTAAAAGTTTAGACGTTATGGTTAGATATTTGGATTTGAAGAGCCTTGACAGACTATAGTAGGCTTTGTTGGCTTTTAGCAGTCGTGCGCGTATTTCTGGTTCCATGCTATTGTCGGCTGCTACTATTGACCCAAGGTAGGTAAATGATTTTACCACGTCAAACTCGTGTTCCGCTACCTTGATTGTGGGACCAATTTTAGGTGTTTTTCCAGACGAGGCCACCATGTACTTTGTTTTGCTTTCGTTAATGTGAAAGTGAGTGAAAGCTTCTTGTACAGCTGTTGTTGTTCTTCCAATTATGTCAATGTCGTCTGCGAAAGCCAGTAATTGGGTGGACTTGTGGAGTATTGTACCCCTTGATATCACGCCCGAATCTCGGATCACTTTCTCCAACGCCAGGTTGAAAAGGAGGCAGGCCAGACCGTCCTCTTGTCGGAGTCCATTATAGATGTTGATTGGTCTGGACAGTGTTCCTTTACTTGGCTTGACACATTGATCATGGTCATCATTTGTTGGGGATGCCGAATTTTCTCATGGTTTTGTAGAGTTCTACCCTGGCTATGCTATCATAGGCGGCTTTAAAGTCTATGAAGAGGTGTTGAATTGAGTTTTGAAACTCTAGACATTTTTCCATAGCCTACCTCAAGGTGAAAATCTGATCAGTCGTTGATTTGCCTGGGCTGAAGCCACACTGGTGGCCTATGATGTTTCTGGCGTATGGGGCCATCCTGTTTTGTAGGATAGCGGAGAATATCTTATACACGGTACTCAACAACGTTATACCGCGATAATTAGTGCACGCTGTGATATCTCCTTTTTTGTGTACCGGGCAGAGGATGCCTTTTCCCCAGTCTTCTGGCATCACTTCCTGCTCCCATACTTGCACAATTAATTCATGAATCGCTTGGTGTAATGTAGGCCCACCATATTTAACCAGCTCCGCTGCGATGCCGTCTGCACCCGAGGCCTTGTTGTTTTTGAGCCGGCAGATGGCTCTCCTAACTTCTTCTATGCTTGGTGGCGGCAGCATAGCATTGTCATCAGATATTGGTGGAGCCTCCGAATCCTCAGTTAGCTCCCTTGAATAGAGAAGATAAGGAACCGAAAATAGCGTAATATACACGGATTTGAGGGAAGCACTTGGGATCAAGAAATTTTCTCTCTAATTCTCTCCCTCCACTTTAACCACAACAACAAAATACATTGACTTTAACCACAACAACAAAATACATTGTCTAACCCGGACATAGGCGTTACAAAAATACAGGGTTAATTAGTCATTTCGACTGAATAAAAAGAAATAGCATTATTAACACCTTAGCCACAGTTACGGGATATAATAACTATACAGAAATTCAATACTCATTATAACCGATAATCTGAGATACTTTTCTTTTGCGCCGGGCTTGGGGTAATTTTGTATGGGCTGTGACCCACCTCCTTTGTTCAGGTTTTGCGAAGGGTCTGCTTCAAACATTTAGCCAAGTGAAGCGTTCTCATCGAGATGGTTGCTGAGAAACGATATCCCTCCCGGGTTTTGAATAAATATAACACAGCCACTGTCCGGGTTAGACACAAATACGTAAAGAATGCTATGCATTAGTGTTGCCAAAATGCTTCCCCGTGTTTAATTGCACTTCCTCGTCTTCTCTATTCAAAGGTTAGCTCGCCCTTTAGCAATTCATGAAAGTGCTCTTCCCATCGCTCCAAGATGCCTTTAGGATCGGTGATCAGATTCCCTTCTTTGTCCTTGCAGTACGTGCAACGTGGTGTGAATGTTTACATTTCATAAAACTACAACTAGTTTACACTAACGAGAAATTTAAGTTTGACCTTACGTTAAAAGATAAAAAGAAAGCAATACTACATTATTAAGCAATTATTTAAAAATTTTAAATCATTTAGATACCACTCAAAAACGTCGACTACGGTGGTTTGGACATGTTTGCCGATTGACCGCTTGCGACGTAAACTTCTCTGGCGAGACCGCATACCCCCGCAGCTGAATTCCGTATTTCCCACGGGTCTTAATATCTGTTTATACATATATGTATAAGCAGTTTATTGTTTATGGATAGAGCTGATCTTCCACCAATAAGCCAATATAGTTTACAGAGTTGGGTCCTTTCTGTGGCCTATTTTTTTCAGTTGTATGGAGTGGATATTTAGTAATATTCAGTTCAACTTTTTAACCCTTCTAACCTCCACCGGCAAAATACCTGACCTCAAAATTATTGTTCACGTGGGAAAATGACTTCCATGGACCTCAACCTATCGACTGACATCGGTTTCAGGGGTGTCCCGATTCAAAGAAAAAAATTATATATTTCTACGCGACGCGGAGCGGTTACGCGAAATTATTCATATGTATATCACCTCGAGGCCAACTGGTATAATAATGTAGGTGTTTCATTTTCCACATAAAATGACCTCGTACCACCTCTTCTGTACTTTTCGGAAACAGTTTTCTACTCAATGAGTTACAAATAGTCCCCACGAAGTACTATTTTTAACCTTTAAATAAAAACCCATAAATCATTTGTAAAACATCGCTCAAGCAAGGGTGTTTAAACTTTCAACGCACTTTGACCTTGCACATTAACCCACTAATGTCTATCGATTGCAAGTCAAGGCTCGATTTCAGATTACTTTCATGATAACATTCCTTCCAAGAAAACCTATATTCGTTGTGGTGTTATGTTTCCTTGGGTACCACCACCGGGTGTCTAATCGGTTTACTGCGAACCCAAAGCGATTGGGAACAGTATTGATCTAACACTTCTTAGTGGAGGGTTTAGGAATAAATTTTTAGTAAAAAAGTGAATTTTATTAATTAAGAACAAGTAAAAAAATATAAAAGTGAAAAATGCCGGTGATAACCCCACACATTCCAGAGGGTCTTATCGAGTTAATGAAAATCTTAGCAAAAAGTGTCTTGAAGGAAAAACCAGAAAATATTCATGAGTTTGCTGCCGAGCATTTTGAAAATCTTTTAATAGAGCAGAATGGAAGCTTGGACAAAGGATATGAAAAATCAAAATCGTGTGAAAAATGCCTGACCAAGAAAGAGAAAGTGTTTTTCGAATATGTTTTAAGCAACCAGCCGAAATTGATAAATGAATCCAACGAGGATGCTTCAACAACACTTGGACAACAATGCGGTGATAAAAAGTTTCACCCTCGTAAGCTCAGTTCGAAAAAACCATCGGAAATTTTGCTGTCAATTAAGGAAGAAGATGAAGGAACACAAAACCCTAGCGAAAAGGAAAAGATTGCCGCTAATATAATACAAAATGCTTTCAAGTCATACATGGAACGTCGTCTATTACTGGAAAATGGACACCCAGCCATCGAGTCGGATGGTATGACTAAGGAAGCTGCTGCTATTATTATACAAAAAGCATTGAAGAAATATTTAGGTGACAAAAATGTTATTAAGGATAATGGGACTGAAGCTACTAAAACAGAAACTCCATCGGAAAACAATAATGACGAAAATATCGATAAACAAGTTATTTCTGAAAATGTGGAAAACTGTACTGTGGTGGATGTTTTGGAAGAGGATAAAAGGAGTCAAAATAAAAATGTCGAAGGAGTTGAAAATGTGTTAGGAGAAAATAAGAACGTTTCAATAGTAGACAATAATGACGAAAATAACGAAATTGATCCAATTTCTAACACCAAGACTCATAAAAATAGTGACGAACATGACCAACAAACAGAGGACATTTCCCGACAAGACACTCTACCAATGGATGAGACTGCAGAAATCTATAAAGGTAAGTTATTATGCAATAATTTGTTATGTCACAATAATATAGGATTAGGATATGTAGTTGCAATATTGAAATACATCTCGTAGTATATATTCAAACTTTATCTAAATTAGACGAAATTGGTACTCAGGAGATTGGGCACACCAATGATTTAGCGCACAGGAATAATGATAAGAACGTGATTGCCATCGAAAGAAATGAATCTGTGAATAATGCCAACAATTCCCAACATTTTGCAACTTTACCAGAAGTAGCACAAAATGAAAATGAATCGACCAACAAAAAGGCCTTGTGGTATGTTGGTGAAGAACCTATTATTACATCTACGGAAGAAACAATGCCATCAAGTCATGTTGAGAAGGATTTAACTAACTTAATAAACGCTAAAAATATTATAAACACACCGGAATCAGCTTTGAGTAAAACGCTTCGAGAATCGAAAGCTGCAGCTAATGATTCAATTGATGCACCTATAATTTATGACTCTTTAGCTTTCAACAATAATCAATTTGGAAATATTTCAGAAATAAAAAATTTCGTTTCAACAGAAATAAAGTCCATTGGAGGAGAGGTCAAGGGTGATTCTATTGGAGCTGAACTAACTTCTGATGCTAATCCTGAATCTGAGGATGCAGTTGGTGGTAGCTCAGAAACTAACCAAGGTCACGCATCAGGGTCTCTTGATGCACAATCAGAAGGAAAACTATTGGTAACTGATGGTAAAGATTCAGAAGACAACAACAATAAAATTATTGAAGATGCACATCAGATGGAAGAAAAAGAGGCGCACATCAGTCCTGGATCACAACCTGAAAAGGAAATCGTAAAATCTTCTGAATCTTTAGAAACGAAAGCCGAATTAGGAAGCGCAATGATAAAAATTGATAGCACGGAAATAAAAGATGACATAGAAAAAACTAATGACGATTCAAAACACTCAAGTAATGATACAGAAAGGGATGAAAGCGCTACCAAGGATGAAAATGTGAACGAAGTTGCTGAAAATAAAAGCATCAATCAATTAGATACAATTTCAGAAAATTCTCAAATGACGGCCATATTACCAGTTGAAAAAAGCGAAAAATCAGGAAAAGAGGATCAGAATGTCACGGACGACGTAAACCTAAAAATTGTCGAAAGCAACGAAATAGAAAAAAAGGCAGATTCACCGACGGGTATTGAGGAACCAGCAATAGAAAATATTGATGAACCAACTAACAAAGCTGATGAAGTTATTGTAAGTATGGAGAAAGAAATATCTAAAACTGCATTGCTGGATCATTTATCAAATACAGAAATGGAACAAGCTCCTGTCACTCAATCTAATAACGAAATCGCAACGGCTTCATCAAGTCAAAATGAGGCAAAAATTGAAACTAATTTGGATGACCTAAATACTTCCAACAACAGCAGTAGAGATGGAAAATCGAGCACACCAGATGCACACAAGCCGGAAATTGAAGAAGCTGGATCAAATATGGATAAGCTTAAAGAAAATATAAATCTCAATTTAGACATACACTCAAACATTGATACAAACCCCTCATCAAAAGAAAACAGTATTGAAGAGAATATCGTGAAGAGGGTGGTGGACCCTGCGGGAAGACAAGTTAGCGGATCTAGTGATGATGCCAAAACTTCTGTAAAGGCTATTGCAAATTACAATAATGATAATATGGATAATGAAGTTGTAGATAGAGCTACGGAATCTAAAGACAAAAGCACACAAGAAGAAGGAGAAGCAAATAATGCCAAGGCGCTTGGAACACAATTTGAATCAGAATCACATCTTCAAAGCAAACTTTTAACAGAAGAAAAAATAGCTCAAGACCAAGTCGACGTATCTGTAAAACAATCGACCAAAGATGCAAGTGAGAAAATTCCAAAAGGGAATGAAAATAAAGGCCATGAAGAAACTGCAAAAGAAACGGGGCAACTTCTTCAAGAGAGTGAAGTTAATAAACAAGTTGGAGACAAGCTTGAGAAGTTGAAATCTACAGAAAAACTTAATCAGAGTGCTGAATCGGATGAAAAAGGCCAGTTGGATGAAAATCTAACGAAGGATAACATTGAAAATCAAATAACTTCTACAGAAAAAGTTGCATCCATAGAAGAAAATATAGAAAATTTTGCTCAAGTTGAGGAACAAAAGGAAATTAATGAACAATCTGAAGAAAAACAGAATACAGATAATAGTGTTGAGTCTTCTTTTGACGATGTTGAAAAATATCAAACTAATGCTGAAGAAAAAATTCCACCCATTGAAGAAAACCCAGAAAGTTTTACACAGGTTCAACAGAGAGAAATTAATGAAGAAAGTGAACAAAAGCAAAATGCAAATGATAATGTTGAACCTCCTTCTGAAAAACAAGTCACAAGTGTCAATGTAGACTCCTCTAATTCAGTAAAAGGCGCATCAGCTGAAAATATAAAAGAGAATCAAGTTGCAAATCAAACTAATCCTGAGGAAAAAATTCAAACCGTGATAAAAAGTGCAGAAAACCCTGAAAATCTTACGAATGTTCAAGAACAAAGGGAAATTGACGAAAAATGTGAAGAACGACGAAATATAAATGATAATATTGAGCCTACTTCTGACAAACAAGATACAAATGACAATGTTGAGTCTTCTAACCCAGTCGAGTCTGCTGAAACTATAAAGGAGAATAACGTTCAAAATCAAACTAATCCTGAAGAAGAAAATGCACAAAATCTTGCAAATGTACAAGAACCAAAAGAAAAGAATGAAAATAATGACAAAATAGGGCTTGCAGAACCCGATGCAGAGAACAACGGGGGCGATTCTGAGGATAAAGAAAATATTGTTTTTGGGGATAAAGAAAATGACAACCCCGAAAAATTAGAAGAGGTAAATATTAATAAAAAACCTGGGGAAGCAGACGATGTCCCTGGTGTCATTGAAAACACTCAATCAATCAAAGAAGATAACAAGACAAATATATTAGAAAATATAGTACAGAACACCAATAATAATGTTGATGAGGCGATTGACAAAGAAAACTTAGCTAGTGAGAGTAGTTCAGAAATTACAGAAGCAAAAGATATTAACATCGAAGAGGAGGAGCCCTCAGTTATTACAGCTGACGGCTTTGATCAAGAAGAGAACATTGCAAACAAATCTTCTGTTGAAGAAAAGTCTTCCGAAAACATAGCCATTTCAAATAATTCAGAAACAGGAAAAGCGGGAGACTGCGAAAATGAAGATGTCAAAGAAGTAGCTGCGGAGGGCGAAATTCAAAAGATACAATCAGCAAATTTAATGGCACATCCAATACCTGAAGAAGATGGTGAATTAAAAAAAGATGTTGGTAATAAATCTCGAACTGATTTTAATTCCTCTAATGATTCTGCAGAATTAAATTTGGAGTCGAAATTGCATTCGCCAACTCCAAAAAACAAAGATGATTCGGGTGATGAAGAAGAAGTTGAAGTTGCAAAACCAAGAGATTATGTAAATAAAAATCTGGCGTCCACAAACAAATCGTCAGCTGGTGAAAACACAGAAACCCCGTCAGCGAGTTCAGAGACTGCATTAAAGGAATCAGACAGTATCGATGACAAAGAGCAGTCTGCAATTCAAATACAAAAAATTTTCAGAGGATATATGACGAGAAAAGATTTGAAGAATAAACCTATGGGTACTGTTTCAGTAGAACCTGAAATTATATCTACTAAAAATGATGGCAACCCTGAAGTAAATGAAGCACAAAAAATAATTGATGCTATTGAAGGAAAACAAAATACACTGATCGATGGGGCAGAAGAAAATGCAGCATTAACCATTCAGAAAACTTTTCGAGGGCATCGCACAAGACGAGATTTGAGCGCACAAATTGAAAGCCACAAACAAATTGAGGAAAATGTAGCAAATATAAGTGATTCAAAGCAAAATTCACTTTCAGATGATATTGACAAGCAGCCAGATGAAGATAAACCAACCCTAGAAATACAAAATAATGGTGAAGGACTCAAGTCAACACAAAGTCCTTCAAATGGAGATGCTATATCTAACAACGAAACTCCCGACGAAGCGAAGCAAGCTGACACTACGAAACAAAATACAGATGAACCTACCTTGAGCGAAGAAGACGCTGCAATGACTATACAGAAGAACTACAGAGGTTACAAAACAAGAAAGCAATTTCAAACAACACATTCAAAAGAAGATTCTTCGAAAGAAAATGGCCGTGATCAGGAAACAGTAACCGAAAACTCCACCGATAAAGATGCGGTTGCACCTGTAATAATTCCAAAAACGGACGACGACGCGAATCAACCTGAAACCATGGAACAAAATCCAGATGAATCTAACTTGAGGGAAGAAGACGCCGCAATGACAATACAGAAGAATTACAGAGGTTACAAAACAAGGAAACAATTAAAAACAACAAATTCAAAAGAAGATTCTTCGAAGGAAAATGGCATTGATCAGGGAACTGGAACCGAAAATTCGACAGATGAAGAAGCGGTTGCACTTATAACGATTCCAAAAACGGACAACGAAACTACCGACGACGCGAATCAAGCTGAAATTACGAATCAAAATACGGAAGAGCCTAGCTTGAGCGAAGAAGACGCTGCAATGACAATACAGAAGAATTACAGAGGTTACAAAACTAGAAAACAACTTAAAACAGCTAATTCAAAAGAAAATTCTTCGAAGGAAAATGGCAGTAATCAGGAAACTGAATGCAAAAATTCGACAGATGAAGAAGCGGCTGCACCTGAAACGATTCCAAAAACGGACAACGAAACTACAGACGACGCGAATCAAGCTGAAACTACGAAACATAATACAGAGGATCCTGCATTGAACGAAGAAAACGCTGCAATGACAATACAGAAGAATTACAGAGGTTACAAAACTAGAAAACAACTTAAAACAACAAATTCAAAAGAAAATTCTTCAAAGGAAAATGGCAGTAATCAGGAAACTGTAACCGATAATTCGACTGATGAAGAAGCGGCTGCACCCGTAACGATTCCAAAAATGGATATCGAAACTACCGACGACGCGAATCAAGCTGAAACTACGAATCAAAATACGGAAGAGCCTAGCTTGAGCGAAGAAGACGCTGCAATGACAATACAGAAAAATTACAGAGGTTACAAAACTAGAAAACAACTTAAAACAACAACTTCCAAAGAAGATTCTTCGAAGGAAAATGGCAGTAATCAGGAAACTGAATGCAAAAATTCGACAGATGATGAAGCGGCTGCACCTGAAACGATTCCAAAAACGGACAACGAAACTACAGACGACGCAAATCAAGCTGAAACTACGAAACATAATACAGAGGATCCTGCATTGAACGAAGAAAACGCTGCAATGACAATACAGAAGAATTACAGAGGTCACAAAACTAGAAAACAACTTAAAACAACAAATTCAAAAGCAAATTCTTCAAAGGAAAATGGCAGTAATCAGGAAACTGTAACCGATAATTCGACTGATGAAGAAGCGGCTGCACCCGTAACGATTCCAAAAATGGACAACGAAACTACCGACGACGCGAATCAAGCTGAAACTACGAATCAAAATACGGAAGAGCCTAGCTTGAGCGAAGAAGACGCTGCAATGACAATACAGAAGAATTACAGAGGTTACAAAACTAGAAAACAACTTATAATAACAAATTCAAAAAAAAATTCTTCGAAGGAAAATGGCAGTAATCATGAAACTGTAACCGAAAATTCGACAGATGAAGAAGCGGTTCCACCTATAACGATTCCAAAAATGGACAACGAAAGTACCGACGACGTGAATAAAGCTGAAACTACGAAACATAATACAGATGAGCCTAACTTGAGCGAAGAAGACGCTGCAATGACAATACAGAAGAATTACAGAGGTTACAAAACTAGAAAACAACTTAAAACAACAACTTCCAAAGAAGATTCTTCGAAGGAAAATGGCAGTAATCAGAAAACTGTAACCGAAAATTCGACAGATGAAGAAGCGGTTGCACCTATAAAGATTCCAAAAACGGACAACGAAACTACCGACGACGTGAATAAAGCTGAAACTACGAAACATAATACAGATGAGCCTAATTTGAGCGAAGAAGACGCTGCAATGACAATACAGAAAAATTACAGAGGTTACAAAACTAGAAAACAACTTAAAACAACAACTTCCAAAGAAGATTCTTCGAAGGAAAATGGCAGTAATCAGGAAACTGTAACCGAAAATTCGACAGATGAAGAAGCGGTTGCACCTATAACGATTCCAAAAACGGACAACGAAACTACCGACGACGTGAATAAAGCTGAAACTACGAAACATAATACAGATGAGCCTAACTTGAGCGAAGAAGACGCTGCAATGACAATACAGAAAAATTACAGAGGTTACAAAACTAGAAAACAACTTAAAACAGCTAATTCAAAAGAAAATTCTTCGAAGGAAAATGGCAGTAATCAGGAAACTGAATGCAAAAATTCGACAGATGAAGAAGCGGCTGCACCTGAAACGATTCCAAAAACGGACAACGAAACTACAGACGACGCGAATCAAGCTGAAACTACGAAACATAATACAGAGGATCCTGCATTGAACGAAGAAAACGCTGCAATGACAATACAGAAGAATTACAGAGGTTACAAAACTAGAAAACAACTTAAAACAACAAATTCAAAAGAAAATTCTTCAAAGGAAAATGGCAGTAATCAGGAAACTGTAACCGATAATTCGACTGATGAAGAAGCGGCTGCACCCGTAACGATTCCAAAAACGGACAACGAAACTACCGACGACGTGAATAAAGCTGAAACTACGAAACATAATACAGATGAGCCTAACTTGAGCGAAGAAGACGCTGCAATGACAATACAGAAGAATTACAGAGGTTACAAAACTAGAAAACAACTTAAAACAACAACTTCCAAAGAAGATTCTTCGAAGGAAAATGGCAGTAATCAGGAAACTGTAACCGAAAATTCGACAGATGAAGAAGCGGTTGCACCTATAAAGATTCCAAAAACGGACAACGAAACTACCGACGACGTGAATAAAGCTGAAACTACGAAACATAATACAGATGAGCCTAACTTGAGCGAAGAAGACGCTGCAATGACAATACAGAAGAATTACAGAGGTTACAAAACTAGAAAACAACTTAAAACAACAACTTCCAAAGAAGATTCTTCGAAGGAAAATGGCAGTAATCAGGAAACTGTAACCGAAAATTCGACAGATGAAGAAGCGGTTGCACCTATAACGATTCCAAAAACGGACAACGAAACTACCGACGACGTGAATAAAGCTGAAACTACGAAACATAATACAGATGAGCCTAACTTGAGCGAAGAAGACGCTGCAATGACAATACAGAAGAATTACAGAGGTTACAAAACTAGAAAACAACTTAAAATAACAACTTCCAAAGAAGATTGTTCGAAGGAAAATGGCAGTAATCAGGAAACTATAACCGAAAATTCGAAAGATGAAGAAGCGATTGCACCTGTTATAATTCCAAAAACGGACAAGGAACCTACCGGCGAAGGAAATCAAGCCGAAACTACGAAACCAGATGAGCCTACATTGAAAAAGGAAAGTGGCTCAAATAGCGATAGAGAAGGTTGTCAAGATGCGAACAACAAAACACAAATAGAACTCCAACCTGAACCAGAACAACAAAATATTACTCAACCCGCAGACTCCACAGAAATAGAAAGAGGATCGGACGCAGAAAATTCCCAATCGCAAAACCAGAAAACTGACGAAGAGGCAGCTTTGACAATCCAAAAAAATTACAGAGGATACCGTACAAGACGTGATGTAAGTCGTAAGCAAGAAATCGACGAGAATCGCAAGGATGTGGATAAATCTACTTTGGACGAGGAAAAGGCGGCTATTGCAATTCAAAAAAATTTCAGAGGTTACAAGACTCGGCAAGATTTAAAAATAGGCAAATTTCCACTTATTAAATCAAACTCCGATGAGGGGAAGCAAGAAACTGAAGTCGATGAAAATGAGAGCATAGAGCAAGCCGAAGAGGATCAAGAAAGGTTAATCGCAAAAAGATTTTCAGCAGTATCTGATACGGGTTTGTCAGATGCTGAAACCGTTAGAGCTGAAAGTAGAAGCACAATCAACGACGAAATATCTGATATTGAAAACGTGGATTTATCTTCATACGCAGATGATTCCTTAGAGGGCATGTACTACAGCCTTCGAAAAAATGAAATAATCTTTGATAGAATGCAAAGGAGAGCATCAGAAAGGAAAAGTTCCTTAGTAGAACGGCAGCTGTCAGGGCATTTCGATAATGCCATGTACGTACCCGTTCAACCCATGAGTGAGCTTCAAAAAGCGAATTCCGCAGAGACTGATGAAGAAACTGTTACAAACGACTCCAAATTTGACGAAAATCCGATTATTGCAGCTAGCAAGAAAAATCAAAACTTTCTAGAAAATATGCACCGATCTAATTCACAACCAACACAAATTATTGAAAGTGACAATGAGGGCGATGCACTACAACAGGAATCTTACGAAGACTGTATAGAAAGTCGCGAGAGTACTCCAATAAGAGATTATCCTAAAGCCAAGAGTTTTGAAAGCCCACTTGAAGCAACCAAGAAGGAATCTGAAAACTTTCTCGACAAACTCCATGGAACAATACAAAACGTAAATCAATCAACAATCGATGAGGATACAACAGCGGCAATACGTAGAAAAATGTTGGCATGTTCAATATCGGAAGCTGACTCTGACTACTGTGAAGTAGCAGAGGAAAGAACAAATGCAATCCATGACGATTTCAACATAAGCACCGCATTAGAGACAGTCACCTCAACTGATACAGATTCGACGATTATTTCAGCCGCAACGAAAATTCAAGCTGGAGCTCGAGGATTCCTGACAAGAAGAAGACTTCGTCGTGCTAGTGTCGGAGCAATATCAACACAGTCAGAAAAGAACGCATCCTTTGGCAATGAGGCAATAGACGAATCCCTAGAGAACTTGATTGAAGAAAATGCAGCTATCAAAACACAACACTCATACAGGGGATACATGCAGCACAAATCTCATACTACACCATCGCCATCCCCAACAGAAGAGACATTTTCGAGCAAATCAAAAGATTCTAACGATAAAGTTATGGGAATAACAGACATAAAATTAGAACACAAATTTAACGATTCCCAAGATGCTGAAATTGTTAAAAATGTTTCCGAAGTCGAAAAGAGTCATAGTGGCAGCCTGACCGAAAATGAGAGGACTGACGATATAACTCGGTCGACAAGCACAGAAGATGAAAGTCCGATTGTTGTTAATTTAGACGAACTAAATTTGGCAGCAAGACGTCTGACGTTACAGCGTGGCGATGCGGTGCAAAAAGACTCTACACCAGAGGATGACGCAGAGAATGCTGCCCAAAGTGAGGAGCACGTGGAAGATGAAACTGAAAATTCAAATATACCTACAGCCGCTGACAAAGGTAATATTTATAGATTAATAAATTTATATTTGATTTTTTTTTTTAATTTTGACTATAAGTTTAGGAAAACGAAGAAGAACGGAGTTAATGAAGCTGTTCGGAACTAGACAACGAACGATGCCAGTTCAGATAGACTCAGAGATATTACGAGTCATCCCAAAGCACTTGCGAAAACGTATCAAAAGCGCAGAAGCACAGAAAAAGAAAAGAAATAATTTACAATAAAATAAAGATCACCCAGAGCACGTGGACAAAATCTGAATCCTCAAGACAAATGATACTAAGCACTTGTTTGTGAATTAAAATAAAAAAGCTAAGAGCTAACGCAAAAATTAATTTTTCATTTGTTATCCCGGCACCTGCCACGTGGGGTGCTGACAGCACCCCATAGAATATTTTTGTCAAATATTTAATATTTCAAGGTTGGCTACACTGCAGAGTATGATGGTAGCTTGCAATTTTGTTATCTAGTATATACATATATATATATGAATATATTTTTGGAGTTTTGTATTGGTTGTCCCTAGTTGAAATGTTACATTATCTTCTGAAACACACCTAGGGTGCCCAGAGATCCCCACGTGGAAGTTTAAGTTTTTAAATTTTAATTGTGTTTCCACAAAAAGGTCAGTAATTTTAATTATTCTTTTAGTCCATGTAAATGGTGTAGACAAGATTTTATTTTTGGGTTGTGAAGGGGGGGGGGGGGTCAGTGTAAGCTTAAGTTTGAGTTTTCGGGGTTTTAACCCCCCACCCCCATTTGGCCAGCATCTCGCAAAATGTGTGCAAATGGTTTTTCCACTATATATCCGAAATGGTACATCTTACAAAAAAATTGCTAGGACACTTTTTGTTTAGAATTAAATTATCTATAATTTATAGCAATTTTTTGGTAAAATGAATAATTAAGAAGTTATAAACCTTAGAACACAAAAATTAGTCACAATATTTTTTTAAATGCTATTTTTTTCCTTCAACTTTAACAAAAAAAAAATAGCAAGTTTTTTTAGAGGGTTTCATAACGAATAATTTTCATTCGCTTTTTCATACTCTTTTTAATTTCATTCACTACGAAAGGTTTTACAGCCGATCCCTAGATAGTTAACATAACTGAATAAAGCACTTTTTTGTGCAGCCCTAAGGGGGCCGCACACTTGTGCGACATTTATTGCATTGAGATATCTCCCGCAATGCGGTAATTACTGCAATGAGATTTGAGACCGTATATTTATGCGACATTTACCGCAAGTTTAAAAAAATTAGTTTTAGTGAAGCTAAAATGCCTGTAATTTGGTATTTTTTAAAGAAACCTTTTAATTTTTTTTAATTCATTTGATTTTTTTTTGTTAAAGTTGAAGGAAAAAAGTTATAGCCTTTAAAAAAATATTGTGACTAATTTTTTATGTTCTAAGGCTTATAACTTCTTAATTATTCATTTTACCAAAAAAGTTCTATAAATTTTAGATAATTTAATTCTAAACAAAAAGTGTCCTTGCAAATTTTTTGTAAAATGTACCGTCTATAAGATATAGTGGAAAATGGGGGTGGGGAGTTAGAATCCCGAAAACTCAAACTTAAGCTTACACTGACCCCCTACACATCCCAAATCTTGTCCTGCATTTTTGCAATGTTCAAGTACCATTTCCATGGACTATTTGGCATTTATGTGTTTAATTAAATTAATTTTAATAAATTAATTAAAAGATTATTTTTTTCCTTAGATTTGTAAATTATTTTTCCTCAGTTTTCTTGTTTTAGTTTTTTCAAGTCGCCTAATGCATTTGTATGAGCAATAAGAAAATCGTCTGAGACGTCTTTTCGAAGAGGTGGAACAGGTTGATACAGGAACGATTGAAGAGTCATCGAATTCTGAATGGGAAGACTCGTAGTATCTTCCGATGAAGAAGATTCCACAAATACCAAAAACGTAAGAACTCTTTTGTGAAAGGATGGAGCCACATGGACAACTTGTTTTTGTATCAAAAACCTCAGAAAATAAAGGAATTCATCGGACGAGTTTTGTTGCATATTAAACTAATCCGGCTCGAAGGACCATATGCTTTTGTTGTAAAAACTTCAAAAGAAATGGAGGAATTTATTTGCCGCATTTGGCTTCTAATTGCCGAACACCTGAATAAAAGAGTACAAATTCAATTAGAACACTTCAATTTTATTTAATAACTTCAATAAATTCGTAATATTACACGTGAATTCAAAAATTTTCAATAATAATCCTGAAAATTAAAATGATTATATAATATGTATAATTGTTAGGATTAGTTAATTAATATGGTTAGTTATTTAAATTCAACAACAAAACAAATTCAATGAAAGAAAAAAATATATAATATGTTATAAATTCAAATCGACGCAAAATGAACATCCACCAAAAATTTATTACACATCCTCAACAACGTTGTAAACTATAATTAGAATTTATCAGTGTTCATCTGATTCACAACCTCATCAACGTTGTAAGCTACAGTTATTAATTAAGCAATTATCGAATTGCATAGAAACCTCTACAAAGTTGATCACTAAATTCGAAACTTTTGTAATTGGAAAATAAATATCGAGAAAAATTGTTGGGGAATTAGACTTCACCAAATCACCAAATAAAGCGAGAGAAAAATATATATGTGTATGTATAATGTATCAATGCTCTGAATAAGGTACTCACCTGATTTCTAAAGTTGGCCTTGAACTTGGTATTATAGGGAGAGAAAACGGAACAAGGATTGATTTGTTGATGGTCCAGTCCCAACAACAAAGGAAAGGTTAGTAATTTTGTTGATGGTCGAGTCCCAACAACAAAAGGAATTTAAGGAAAAGGATAAATTAAAAAAAAGGGTGAAGTTCAACCAACTTACCACGTCGATGATGATGGTCCCAAGAGAGCGATCGCTTCGTGCGCAA
This sequence comes from Thereva unica, assembly GCA_949987705.1. Taxonomy (NCBI): domain Eukaryota; kingdom Metazoa; phylum Arthropoda; class Insecta; order Diptera; family Therevidae; genus Thereva; species Thereva unica. The sequence goes on along the minus strand of OX465283.1, from coordinate 88,499,421 downwards.
CAATTTTTATCAATTTGCTTGAATTCAATTCAAGTGGGGATACAAAAGAAAACCGCAACGTGAAGTGATCTTGCTTCGCTGATATAAGTAGAGATGAGTTTTTATAGGTAGGCATGTGTTGAAGTGATAGGTGTTACCAGAATAAAATTTGAAGGAATATCGTAAATTTTAACGGAATGTTCGATTATAATAAACTTAAAATTAGATTAGTCAATATCGATTACGATGTAAAGTGGTGCTGATTAATTTCCAAGATCGCCAGAGATGATGATGTTGCATGTTAATTAATGTTCACTATAGCCGAATGAACATGCTTCCTTTCCCAAGTGGCTCCGAGCCATGTGTAATTGAATCTTTTCTTTGTGAATTAATGTTATCCATCTGAAATAAAAATGCATTAAATACCCTAACGGTGATTGGACTTTGAGCGGACAAAATTAAAAAGATAACCAAGGGAAATTCCTTGCTGTGAAAGAATTGAACAAACTACAACGGGAAATAGAAACCTTTTATATACTGTGTTTAAAATAGATATGCCTCTATATGCAGCATAGTAATTCATGTATAGCTGCTGAAAGCGATTCGCCTCCTTGTTTGATCAACTCTGCTGGGATGTTATCAATTCCTGGAGATTTGTTGTTTTTTAACGATTGTATGGCACTCTGTAATTCTTCCAGGGTTGGTACATTTGTTTCTCTAGTGTCATCGTTATGTTGTAGACGGATATCTGGTACATGTCTCGTGCTTTCATTTACGTTCAGCAGCTCGCTGAAAAATTCCTTCCCCGCTTCTTTACATCTTCGCTTCCTTCTTTTATTCTACATATATACCGGAGGAGGGTTTGAAGCCTTTCTTGAAGAATTTTTTCCCTGTATTCTTCCCGTGTTTTGTTTTGCGCTAAGTTTTCTTCTGCCCTCAGGATATAATGGTTGAGGAATTGTCTTTTTTTCTTCCTGCAAAAGTTTTTGCGGTTCTTATTGTTCCCTCGTATTTCAATTTCTTGCAATCGGCCTCTCTATGTATATTTTTCTATTTTTATTTCTATAGCTGTTTTACATTCCTCGTCGTACCATTCACTGGCTCTGGCTGTGCGTTTGTAATCAACAGTTTCCTTCGTGACATCTGTCAGTATTGTCTTCAATCCTATCCATTTTCCTTCGACTGTAACTTCATTATTTATATTTCAACCTATCCTTTCTGTTAGAGTTGCCTTGTATCTTTCCAACACAGTCTGTTCCTGCAGGCGATCGGCGTCGAATTTCTTTTGTTTGCTTTTTTCTTGATTGAATCTAGCTTTGACTAGGAAGTGGTTCGATTCATAATTTGCACCTCTACAGGTTCTTACTTGGAGGATACTGGAAGCTCCCCTTCTGTCTATGAAAATATGGCCTATTTGGTTCCAGTATCTTCCGCTGAGAGATTGCCATGTATATTTGTGAATGTTCTTTTTTGGGAAATACATATGTTGACCTGACGATCATATTGTTATTCATCGCAAAATCAATTACACGTTGTCCGTTATCGTTTGATTTGTCGTAGAGACTTCCCTTTCCAATGGTCGGTTTGGGTCAGTTCAATCTTCCAATTTTGGCGTTGAGGTCTCCTATCACCATCTTGATGTCATTGGAAGAGGCCGTGTCGAATGCGTGTTCAAGCTTATAATAGAAAGTGTCCTTTGTTGTGTACGTTTTCTCCTCCATCTCTGCATGTGCGTTTATGATTGCAATGGTAAAGAATTTCGTTCGGAGTCGTATTGAGCACGGTTGCTCACTGATTGGCTTGAACTCTATCACATTATCTATAATTGACTTGTGTATTACGAAACCTACTCCAAAGTGATGTGCTCTGCTGCAGCTGTAGACGTAGCCGTCTCCTATCCATCTGATCTCTTGTAACACGAGTAATTTTATTTTATACCTGCTGACTTCGTCTAATAGTGACTTAACTGCCGCAGCTCTTTACATACTTCGCTTGTTCCATGTTACAAAAATTATTTCCAGGTGATGTTGCCGTAGTCGTAACCGTTTTTCCCGTCCGATCCGAGGCTTTACTTCGGGTTTCTTAACTGATGTGTACAGGGTCCCATAGTGAATTGTAGCCCATCGGATAAGGTGGCCCAGCTATACTCTCGAGCACTGGGTACGTCCGTCGTGGGTTTGTAATCCAAGGGCCACCAGCGAGGAGATGACGGTTCGATTTTGTCCCCCAATAAGCATATTTATCCAACATGAATTAGTGAAGGGAAGGCTTTATTAACTTCCCAGTATAGGAAGTTATTGTAATCGGTCCGAAAATCGAAATCGAAAATTTCAACGTATTTTCATCTTTCAAGGTCTCAGGAGCATTTTAAGCAAAAAATTGGAAGGAAGTATGTGTGTGTGTGTATGTGCGTACGGATGTGGTCATTTTTTCCTGCACGATATCGCGCGAACCAAAACTGATATCGACTTCGTTGAGGTGTCGTTCGAAGCGTATCAACCGAAATATGATCTGAAAAGATTTTCATGAAATTCGGTCCAGCCGTTTTCTTGTTTAAGCGACGTAAGTGATTTTTGTACCTGCACGATATCGCCCGAACCACGAAAGATATTGACTTACTTGAGGTGCCGTTCGAAGCGTATTAGCGACAATATAATCTGAAAAGATTTTTATAATATTCGGTCCAGCGGTTTTTTGGTTTAAATGACTTAAGTGATTGTTGTACCTGCACGATATCCCGCGAACTATAAAAGATATCGACTTAGTTGACGTGCCGTTCGAAGAGTATTAACCAAAATATGATCTGAAAAGATTTTCATAAAATTCGGTCGAGCCGTTTTTTTGTTTAAGCGGCGTAAGTGATTTTTGTACCTGCACGATATGGCCCGAACCACAAAAGATATTGACTTACTTGAGGTGCCGTTCGAAGCGTATTAGCGACAATATAATCTGAAAAGATTTTTATAATATTCCGTCCAGCGGTTTTTTGGTTTAAATGACTTAAGTGATTTTTGTACCTGCACGATACCGCGCGAACTAAAAACTATTTCGACTTCATTGAGGTGCCGAAAAACATTAACACATCAATTTTATATTCATTTTCGTCATCCTAATCTTGTAGGTGCGCACATTTAGTTTGACATTTTAGCGAAAATATTGATAAACAATTGTGACAAATTCTCAGTATTATACATATATTCTATATTGCCTATTGTTCATTTATTATTAAAATATCCAATCATAATATTCAACATCCATCATACTGGGAAGTTGATCGTGTGGACCGAAAGGGTCGAACCCACATCCCAACTAGTTTGAGTTACTGTACATTACTGGGTCTATTCATTCTAGACGTCAAAACATGGAAGATTTGTGGTCAGTAGGTAGGTTGGAAATATAAATTTTTAAAACAACAATAAGCCTTCATCGGTACTTCATGCTAATAAAATGTCTTCGATATGATGACATAGACACATGGAATGAGAGACGTAAATAGACAAACTTGCCCCAATTCGAGAAATTTTCATAATTTTTCAATATAACTACGTAAAAGCTTATTCATTATCTGAATATTGCACAGTTTTGGAGCAACTACCCAAGTTAACTTAGCTGAGCTAAGCAAGACAACAACCGCATAAACAGCAATTCTTTAGCACTGTTAGCTAAACTATTTCTGCTTTTTGGCTTAGCTAAAATGAGGAATGTTATTATTTTCATATGGTATGCTAGGAACGGTGCTAAGTTAATAGCTCTAATCTAACAGAGTAAAAGTAGCCCATTAACATTTGAAATATATGTAGGCCAATAACCTGTAGTCCCACATATGGAGATCAACGGTGATTTCCACTAACACCAAATTGCGGCTGTTCAACTCCAACGTTAAGGCAGTTCTTTTGTATGGTTGCGAAACATGGAAAGTCACCCAATTCATAACAGGGCGCCTACAAGTCTTCATCAACAGATGCCTTCGTCGTATCCTAAAAATCCGCTGGCAAGATATAATTTCAAACGAAGAACTATGGCGCCGTGCCGGCCAAGAAAGGATAGACGACCAAATCAGGCGAAGGAAATGGAAGTGCGACGCGAAAACGAAAATCTAGCCAAACAAGCCCTTGAGTGGAATCCGCAAGGTTCCCGTCGAGTAGGAAGACCTAGAACAACGTGGAGAAGAACCCTACTAGAAGAAGCTGCAACAACTGGGAGATCCTGGTCGGAGCTAAGAGCTGTCGCAAAACAGAGTCCGCTGGAGGACCACTGTTTCCGCCCTATGTCCCATGAGGGATTAAAGGAGTTTAAAGAAGAAGAAGAAGAATAACCTGAAGGACCGTATGCAGTGTCAAACAGTGCACATAACATAGTAATGCGGCTAGCTCAGCCGATTTTGGGTTCTGGGAGAAATATAACTGGAGATTATTGGTTTTCAAGGATTCCACTTGCGTTAGACTTATTACAAAATAAATTGGGGTATGTGGGGACAGTACGTAAAAATAAAAGAGAGCAACCGAATGAGTTTGTACAAAATAAAAGCAAGGCAGCTAGAAGTTTAGAATTTGGAGAAATAAAAATTTGGTGATGTTGTCTTCAATGCATTTAGAAGACAATTATATTGACGAGACAGGAAATAAGAAGCTTCCGAATATCATTACATGTTGTTAATTCGATGATCTCCAGTTAATAAAAATAAAAAACAACACCACTTTTGTAATGTTAGTTTTTATTGTTGATGAACAGAAAAAAAAAACAAAAACCAAAATCGAAAACTTAATAGACAATTGATATAATTTCGGAGCACACTATTCAGTTTAGCACTATTGAACATACAATCGACTAGAGTTCGAATTGTACTACAAAAAACTAATTTGTTAACTCTGCCTTTTTTTGACGCTCCACTCAACTCTCGGAAATGAAAAACACCCAACGTTAACAATAATAATAGTTTTATTAAGAAAATATTACAAAACTTGCAAGAAAGTCTTTGTCCTACTCTACTCTAACTCTCTGACACAACACTCTAAAAGAAACAAAAACGTACTAGATTAATTCATTCTTAGTAATAAAATGCCGGGTTAACATTCGGCCATCCTTATAACATTTCACCCTCGAATTTAATTCATAACATAGTCGTCAAAATGTTTGGTTTTCTAGTTTTCCTCTTTGTGCACTTCGAAGATGAATGTGCATCACGATTTGCAGTCTCTTCGTTCGATCGTTCCTCCATCTTGTCTTCCATCTCTTGTTCATCCTCGTCGTCATCCAGATCGAATACATTTAAATTAATTTCGTCATGGCTATCGTCATCATCAGGCACACCGAACATTTTCACATCTTCATTCGCCACTACTCCACAATAACGCCTCTGCGTCCTCTGTACCTCGGGTATGTCCTGTACTCGGTATCTGTCATAGAGTAAAATCTCAGTAATTATAAAAGGACCTTTAAAGCTCGCTTGTAACTTTAGTGAATCCCCGATTGCCCTCGGAATTCTTTTAATCATCAAAACGTCTCCTACAACAAACATTTTTGCCTGACATCGCTTCGCATTAAATCTCTCTTGTTGCTTTAATTGATCTCTTATGATTGATTCAAGAGTTTTTTTTCTGCTTATCTCTATATCCGATTGATTATCGATAGTATATAATTCATCTTCAATTGGAGAACTATTGGGATCTCTCGGTTGATATTGAAACAATAGTTGAAACGGAGTATTTCCGATAGCTTGATGATAAGTGTTGTTTAAACTCCATTGGGCTGAACTGACATGTTGATCCCAATCTCTTCCATCGTCTCTTTGGGACAGAGTGGCCAGCATCGGTGTTATTGAACTATTAAGCCGCTCCACCTGTCGTTCGCTCTCGGCGTAGCAGGCGCATTTCTAACATGTAGGTATATCCAGATCTCGACACATTTTCTCAAATTTTCCTCCAGTAAAAGCGGTTCCTAAATCGGTAATTGTTTTCGTAGGTCGTCCGAAACGTGAATAAAAGCTTAAGAGCTCTGGCGGTGGTTATTGATTTCGTACTTTTTACTGGCCTCAAAATACAGAACTTCCTAAAGCCGTCAACAAACGCCAATACATATGTATTTCCCTGCGCACTTTTTACAAATGGTCCCAAATGGTCAGCATGTACAACATGGAAAGGTATACCAACTTTGTCAATGGAGTGCAATAACCCACTCTTTTTTCCTCCAGGAATTTTGTGATACAAACAGTCAACGCAACTACCGATATAATTTTTGATATATTTTCTCATACCAGGGAACCAAAATCTTTCTTGCATTTTCTTTACAGTTTTATCAACTCCGTGATGCCCAAACTTATCATTGTAATTTGACACCATTCTCCACCTACACTTCTTAGGAATGTAAAATCCTCCGGAATCCTCGGAATTAAGTCTTCTAACTTTTTCATTAAAATTGAAATTTCACGTTTTCTTTTACATATTTTTTTATTTTTTACTTTTCAGTACATTTTTTAGTTAATTAAAAGAATTTAAAAAAATTTTTTTTTAACCATTTATTTTATTTAATAAATTAGTCAAGGGACAGGCTAATAGTGGCAAAATTCTTAATGAATCGCTGAAAGTAACTAGCAAGGCCCATAAATTGTCTGAGTTCATGGACATTACGCGGAGTCTTGAAATTAAGACACATTCAATCTTACTAGCACTTGGCTCAATCATGCCGTTTTCTATCGAGTATCCGAGAAATTCTACCTTGTTGAAAAGGAATCTATATTTGCTATATTTAATTTAAGATTTGCTCTCTGCAATACTTTTAATACTATACATATCTAAATTTTCAACTGCATCGTCCTCTGTTTCAGAAGGAATCACAATGTCATCGAAATATGCCAATGCTATAGTGAATCTCAACGGACCTAATACTTTTTTAATCAGTTTTCGGAAAATTGCCGGACCATTACATACACCAAAAGGTAGCCTCAAAAACTCATAATGGCCGTCTAGCTGTCATTTTTCTCGAAGTCTTTGATACAGGAATTTGATAGTAGCCACTCTTCATATCTAAAGTAGTGAACCACAATTTATTTGCTAACCTATCAATCTGATCACTCATAATCGTTAGAGGATATTTAATTTTCTTCGTAATTTTATTCAAGGCTCGATAGTCTATGCAGATTCGCCTATCATCCGTTTTCTTCTTGACTATCAAAATTGGGCTGGCGAACTCAGACTCGGAATCAACAATTATATTTGCTTGTTTCATTAATTCTATTTCTTCTCTTACAAATTCCCTCTCCTTAAAACTCAGCCGGTATGGGCGATATGTGACCGGAGTGTAATTAGTTAATTCTATGTCAAACTCTAACAAACTGGTCAATCCTAACTCGTTTAGATTTTCCGCAAAACAATCTTTATACATATTTATTAAATAATGTTAATAATTTGTCAGTAGACTCATATGATGAATTGGGACCTATTGCAATTTCACATTGATTAATTGTTGCTCTTATAATGACCTCTCCTTTATTATACGTTATTGGTTGCTTAGACGGATTTATTATTGGAACACAAAAACTATCATTAGAGTTTCGCACAACGCAATTTGGTACAAACGATCCTCCTCTATTATTACCACCTTCTAGGAATAAATCAACAAATAATCCTACATTAGCACAACCTTCAATACAGCCCATGTGATTGGGGGGAATAACACTTGCATCTTTTGCCCAAAGAGCCACCTTTACTTTTGGTAGAATAGGAATGTTGAAATTTTTAAGGCACTCATCATTATACTCTTCGGCACTGGCATTATTTGTTTCAAAAATTCTAATTACATTACCTTTCTTTACCACGACAGTGTGAGGTTGTTCCGTAAACGCCTGTCCAATAAGTACAGGAATCTTTAAAGTTTCATCTGGTACCACATAAATATCAACTATCGCCTTGGCTTGATCCACCTGTAACTCCGCGCTAAATACACCTAGTGGCTGCACAACGCCATTACCTACTCCTCTTATATTCAAGTTATTTTTCAATGGTGATATATTGAAATTAAAATTTTCTGCTGCTGATTGTCTCATCATGACGCATTTACTACCAGCATCTACATATATATGATGGAATGATATTACCATTTATGTATGCATCTTTAAAATATTTGGCAATGCAATTATTCGTCGACTGGTTTACATTGGAACTAACAGTAGTGAAACTTCCCTTCGGAATTGCGTCTGATTTATTCACATTTCCCATATTTGGTTTCAATCCGTGGCATTGTGTTTGACTATGCCCAATTTCTCCGCATCGGAAGCACTTTATGCTTGATGTGCACTTATCTTTAACATGTCCTAATCTTCCACACTGAAAGCATTTTACCACCTTCGGTTTTGGGCATCTACTCGACATGTGACCCTCTTCACCACAATTATAACATTTAAGCTTCGTATCGGTAAGGTTTTTCCCTGGTCTGATATTTATATTAACCGCATTCAATGATCCTCCTCTCCTTTTAAAATTTTGTTCGCGCCCTAAAACAGATTGATATTCTTTTATATTAAAAACTAGGAAAAACCCGCGTGCCTTGCAACGCCTACTCGAATTTTCACAGATATCTCTTATTTACACTTATTAATTTCCACTTTAATTTAAAAAATCACAGATTGGGAAAAAAAAATAAAATTCAAAATTATCTCAATAAATTCACGCTAAATCACCAAATCAATTAAAACAATTTTTTTTCTATAACCAAGGTTAAACTGCTTCGTCACAAAATCACTTCGTTACGAAACAAAACTCGATCATTCAAAGCCTTCTTCAAGACTAAAGTGTTGAATGAAATACTCTAGCTTCCTTTAAAGTGTACCGTTACAATAATTGGCAGAACCTTGTTTTAAATATCCTATTCATAGACTTCTTTTTAACCCATCATAAAAAACAGGTACTCGTTTTTTTATTGCCATTCCTGGAAGGCCGAATTTTCGACCCAAAACAATACCTGAACATTCACCTGTTTACCTAATTTCTCTTGTAGGATAATATGGCATGCGACTTTTGTATTTACATTGTTGGCGGTTTCCTTTTTTAATATTGTAAATTGTCTACTGAAATTGAGGTTTTGGAAGTTCCCTTTGCTATGCATACTTCTTTATTTCTATAAAATGGAATCCCAATTACGGCTCGCTAGTATATGTATATCAACAAAATAATTTTTTTTTTCGAGTGAAAAAGAAGCCAGAATCAGAAAGAATGCGTACCTATTATTACAATCAATAAAAGTCCTTCATAGCGAGGAAAGTCAAAAAGTGGAAGTCATTTTTAAAAGAGTCGAAGTTTCAGAAGGAGTAGTATTTTCAAGGCCGATAATAAATATCGATGGCTGCCTTTCGAAACCTTATTCTACTGTCGGATCAGACTGAAAAACCGAAGGCGATAATCGGGAAAAATATATCCCTGATAGAGTACAAACTTTTTATCATTGCAATTGTAGACCTGAAAGAGCCTATTTAAATATCGATTGTTCCGTGAATGTTTCCTATAAAACGATCAGGATATTTTTTGGAATATCTAGATATTTAGATACAGGTCTGTCAAGTATACAATTCGAATGATCACTTGCTTTCCTTCTCCTATAGGTTAGACTAAAAAGTAACCCGGTAGTCGGACACGATAGTCGGTACCGATAATCGTATCTGATAGTCGTATTCGCCTAAAATATGGCCGCAAAAGTATTAAATCTTTTTGTGAAATTCCCATTGCAATACATACAGCCAACAATTTTAAAAATGGGTTTTGAAATCACAGACAGACACTCCAATTATAATTATATAGATAGATAGATAGATAGATAGAAGATCGATAACCATATGAAACAGAACTATATTTTTAAATCACAGACAGACACGCCATTTACATTTATATAGATAGATAGATTTGAATGACGCCGCTCAGGTAATAGTATTCTACTTGTCATATCCTTTTGTTTGGTACCCATATCGAGTGGGTTGTAAAGAAAAGGTGAGTCCGGCATAGTTGGTCGCCATTTTGAATTTATAATGACAAAAAATAGGTAATTGTACTCTAATTATCATCCCCTTTCATTTGATACCCATGTCGGGGATCGGCGAGCCCAATTGCGAAATTCACCCGCCATCTTGGAACCGCCATCTTGATTTTTTTACAAAGTGGTCAGATTACATTGTCACCCGAACTAAATATATGTGCAAAATTTGAAGTTGAACGGTTATATGGAAGTGGGTCAAAATCAAGTTTTAAGTTTTGTCTACATACATACATCCATACATACATACAGATAGAGCTAATATAGCCTAAAACATGCTCGCAAAAATACTGAATCTTCCAGTGAAAGTCCCATCCCGATCGGCCCAGCCTAAAACATGCTCGCAAAAATACTGAATCTTCCAGTGAAAGTCCCATCCCGATCGGCCCAGCCGTTTCCGAGATTACCGCGGCCAAACAGACAGACATACAGACATACAGACATACAGACAGACAAAAATTTTAAAAATAGTGGATTTTGTTTTAATTACATGTAAATAACCAAAAAAACTTAAAAAAACATAATTATTTTGAAATTACAGACAGACACTCCAATTATATTTATATAGATTATTTCATTATAATCTGTATGATTCTTTTGCAATAGAAATTTTTTTAAGCCGTGCGACCATAACCCCAAAATACTTTCTCTTCTACCGTCTTCAAATTCCAAAGCAAGCGGATATTGGCGGAGGATATTGGCGAAGGGGCGGATAGTCCAGTCAAAATAGACGAAAAAACGCCATAATTGGAAGATAATTCCGAAGTTGCTGAAAATTGGAACAGCCGTTAAAAACATTATTATACGTAAGCTGTAGAGACTGCCACGCGATTGGGCGGCTGCAAACTTTTTTATTCAAGGTCAAAGGGTCAAAATATCAGTTTTTTGCAAATATCTGCTAAACCGTACGTCTTATCAGAAAATTGTGTTTACAACGTTTGTAGATTAGGCGATTATCTACAAAAAAGTATATTATACATTTTCTCGTAGGAATTGCCATTTCTGAGATATTGTCGTTTTAATAAGTTAAAATACTCATATTCTATCATTCCCGACTTGTAAAGGTCATCAGAAGTTTAATAAATTATTTGTTGGAGTACGCGGCTAATATTTTCAGGGGTGATTCCTGGATATATTTGGAGAAAAAAATTGTTCTACAGAGGGCGGCTATCTCCACTATCCACTAAGATACAGGGTGATTAGGGAAAAAATGTTGTTTTTTTTTTAAATTTACTGAAATTTGAATAACTCCTAAAGTAATTATCATAAAGTAGCCTAATTAGGCTCATCTTTTAGGTAAATGTGTATTCTTTAATTTGGTGTAAAACATAGCAGCCTGAGTGACTCCGTTCAAAAATATGTAGGCTCAAACAATGCTTAGAATCTAGACCTGGCAGATTTCTTCGTTTTTCTCAGAAAATTCGTTACTAACAGTACATTTTTTTTTTGCTTTTCTGATGCACCAAACTATTACCTACAATATTTCCATATACAATAAGTGTTTATTTTGGGTAGTTTTGTAGGTAGTAGTAGTAGTTTTATCGTGTTTTATCGTGAACAAATAAAAAGTTACTCGTCTTTCAACTGCGGCATAATAGCATTGGTTTGAGCCTACATATTTTTAAAAAAGTTTGCAGCCGCCCAATCGCGTGGCAGTCTCTACAGCTTACGTATAATAATGTTTTTAACGGCTGTTCCAATTTTCAGCAACTTCGGAATTATCTTCCAGTCAAACCTCTAATTTGACTGGACTAGGAGGCAATGGAGGGCAAGCTCAACTCCCATTTTTTATGCGCACTGGGATTATCGTTATTGTGGGCATATGAAAATTCGTAGCCGATGCCGGTTCACAATGTCGATGGGTGAGGGGGTTTATATGCCGAAGCTAAGGAGGGAAATAAACTTCATGTTCGATTCATCAACTAAGCATATGTTGGGTTTTTCGTGGGCATAGGAAAATTCGTAGTGTTTATTGTGTGCTGTGTGGGTTTTACTTTATGCAAGCCAATTTCTCTCACTCGTAGTGTAATATCATAGAGGCGACAAGTTTTTAACTTTAAAAAGTGGCAATATACTGTATTTTAACACTTTTTACTGTACGTGGATTACCAGTGATAAGTTAGTGATCTGCATGAATAAATTAAAAGAAATTGATAAGGTGACCATTTTTGTTTAGATTCGTGGTGGTTTTTTCGTTTTAATTTAGAGACAAAATGTTGGATTTATGTGTAATGGAATTAAAAGTGAATTTAAAATGGTTAAAAATTATTATGGAATGGTTATTAAAACATAAGTGAAAGTACCACCCAGCATGAATAACAATAACTTTTGAACTATTTCCTACACATTTTTCTGCCCTAATATTTTTAAAAATTATTCTATAATTATATACACTTTAAATTCACTTTTAAATCAATAACCACACAAATTCAACAATTTTTCCCTAAATTAACTCAACAAAACCACGGCGAATGTAAACAAAATTGGTCACCTTCACAATTAAACCATTAAAACATATTGATTCACTTAATTTTATGAAATTGTTGTAATTCAATCACTGAAACACTAATCACTGGCAAACCACGTGCAGAAAAAAGTGATAAAATTCAATATTTTATTACAACTTTTTACTGCAAAAATAAACTTGAAAACTTGGCTCCACTATGTTATTATTACACGAAAAATGTCATCCATTCAAGCAAATGTTAGACCGACTTGAAATGAACATGTAGCACGCTGCTCTAGTGCGCTTGCCATTTTACCAGCCTCGGCCACTGACATATAGAATGGACTGCTCATCAGAAAATTTTCATGGCACCAATTCGTTCCATAAGTGACAAACCTTTTTTCACTGACATGTGTACACGTCAGTAACTTTTGTAAATAAAAATATATCTTAAATTAATATTTGCTTAAAAAATAATAAAATCAATCTTTGCTTAAAAAATAAATAAAATTTCGGTGATATTACCTTACCCTTTTTAAGCCTTTCTTTTCATCCTTACTAATATTATAAATGCGAAAGTAACTCTGTCTGTCTGTCTGTCTGTTACGCTTTCACGCCTAAACCACTGGACCGATTTTGATGAAATTTGCTACAGACATACAGAATTTGGTCTGGGACAGCAAGAAGTGCGGACGTCTGCTGGTCCGGTCCCTATTTTCGCGGCGTGAAGTGCAATAAATCAATAAATAAAAAAAAATCAGAAAACTTTAAAACAGTGAAAAGTGAGAACATCACAGAACCACAAAACTAGTGAAATAAAAATAAAAACAAAAAAGGGGACAATAGAAATTCTCGCGCCGCAGTCAAAAGCCTTCACCCTTCAACAGACAAGACACGCGACCGACGAACAGCAGAAGTAAGTACCTTGCTCCCCCTACCGAAACCCGAATCCCGGACCAGCAAGTGTCGCACCCGAAATCTGTCGGTCGATGAAATTTGTCCCGTCTCAAAAGGCATAACACTTTGACGCGAACAAATTTTATCGACTCTGATGGTTGCGGCAGATGTAATTTCGGAAAATATCTCAGAGAATGTGTCGAATGAGCCCGCGCAACCGAAGTCCCGTTACAGGTCATGCTTTGTTATTGACTTTTGTAACATTCGTGGACTTCATGCGAATTTCTCTTTTGTTGAGTGCCACTTATCTAATTATAAACCCCCAATCTTCGCACTGAGTGAAACCCAAATATCACCCGATAATGACTTAGGTCATTACCAGGTGTCGGGGTACACTTTAGTGCACAATCTCTCCCCCCATAGGGGTACTGCCATCTATGTTAGGGATGACGTGGTGTTTAGGGCTCCGATAGCCTCTTTATAACAAACTCAGTGAATAAATGCGACGTTAGAGAAAAAGACTGCAAGGTTCACTCAATACTTAACAATTTATTTCAATTATTACAATCTGCTTATTAACTAAAATTTATTGTTCTAATCCAATTTTTCGATTTTTTATTGTACAACCTTTAAACACAGCTTTTCTCCTGCTTCGAAGTTTTCCTCTACGTGTGGATGGTCTCGACTGTAGAACCTTTGTTGGTAACAGCTTTCTCCGGGTATTTGGTACTCCTAGAACTTTGCGTGGTCACGATGGTAGATCTCCCTGATAATGGTGGTGCGGAACTTTGCTGAAAGTTAAATTGCGTTAATAAAGATATTTGCATTAGCTTCAGGGCAACTAATGCAACCAAGAATTTATATTAGCCCAATACAGCTAATATAATCAGAAATTTAGAATTTATATTAGCCCAATACAGCTAATATAATCAGAAATTCACACTAGCTTCAAAACGTCTAATGTGACCGAGTTGAGATCGCTTCGATTTCTACCTCAAATTCGTATAGAAGATCAAGAGTGATCTGAAGCTTTGGGCAACGCGCTCCGGTATTTATTTGCTCCACTGTAATGCGTCAGTGGGACCTGGTGGGGAGCTTTAGAACTTGTTGTGGATCGTGTTTCCTTAGCGGAGCTTGGTGGGGAGCTTCAGAACTTGTTGTGGATCGTGTTGCCTATGTGTGCGTCAGTGTTGACAATTGTTTATGTAATGGTGTCAAGTTGGAGACTGACATTTCTACTATCAGCTGTGAGGTAAGTATCTTGATATTTGATTTTAGTGAATTTTATTTTAATTTGTTATGTATTTTAAGGTTTTCATGGGAGCTGCAATTTTATGCGGAGGTGGAGCGTTGGGTTATGCTTTTCTTGGTGTTGTCAGGTTCGTATTTTATTTTATGGGAATTATTTCTTTGTGGTGATTTTATTCTCATTTTAGGACGGATGCTGCCGGTTGTTTACCTTTTGACTGGAGGGATACGGGGACTCTTTTAAGGTAAGTATGTTTGAAAATATCTATTTTATCAATTGATAATATTTATATTTTTAGGAACCTCTTCCAAGATCGAACATCCTCCGGGGCCTTGAAGCGTTCGCTTCAATAGCTGCTTGTTAATAGTTATAGTGTTTCCTGTAACATCTGATATATGTTTTGCTTTATTTAATAAAATACACAATTTTAATGATATTGGTTGAGTTTTATTTAACAAGTTTGAATTCAGGTTTACTATTCAGTTCTTGAGCTTGTTGTTGTTTTTTTTGCTTTTTTTGCAGGCCGTTGGTGGAGTGCCCTTGTTGGTGGGGTTTCCCTGGGGGATGAAGTATCACCTTACACGTTCTTTCTTTGTTTAGGGTAAATCGTAGGATTTTCCCTTCGAACTGGGTGCGATAGGATGTTTTGGCGTTCATAATTCTTGTCCATGGTAGTGGAAGGGCCTTAATTTTCTCCCATAAGGCGGGTTCCACTATTACATGGGGCGGTGGTTGGTTGAGGCGTATTCGATATTCTTCCAGGATGATTATTTTTCGTGGGGTAGGTGGCATTTGCATTGATCCTGCAATTCGTTTGTACTGTCCTGGATCTGTTGATACTTGGAGGGTTTCATATTGGTACTCAAAGTCAGATAGTGCATACTTTGCGTTATTTCTTGAGACTTTGTACTTGGCTTGTACTAGCTGAGACTCGATCTGCTTCCGTTCTACATTAACGGCATCAGTGGTCGAGTTTAGAAAGTTAGTTCGTTCACGGAGTCTTGCGATTTCATGGGTCGATTTCTCTAAGGCTTGGCGGAGTTCATTTAGTTCGAAGTTCAATTCTTCTTGCTTAATGAGTGGACTTTGATGTTCTTTCTGCGCGTTTTTTAGTATATTTGAAAGTTTCCGTTCACGTTTCGTTGTTCCAGTATCGATATATTGGCTAGATTTTCGAAATGGTAACTTTTGTAGTGTACCTATTCGAGGGCGAGAGTCTTCGAGTTTCTCAGTTTGACGACATAATGATTGAAAATGTACATCTTTCTTCTTTAAAAGACGTTCATTGTCTGAGTGAAGTTCAGTAAGTTGCGATTGGAGATCGGTCGGTCCTTGACGGGTTGTCGAGTAGTGGGGTTTTTCAATCGATTTGTCCTGCAGACAGGCGACAGATATTTCAATACTTGATGAATGTTTATTCCAATCCGGAGTAACGCCTGGAGTTCCATCAGCTTCACGGTTATTTGGAAGCGTTTCTGATGCTGAGCTATGCAGCCGTTGAGAGTCCTGTTGGTGTTCCTCATTGGCCGAAAAAAGGGGATTGTCGCGTAGTTGTGACATCTCTGAATGGGATTTTGATAATTCAACGATATGGGCTTCAAGGGACATATTTACTAGTGTTAATCGTTCTGAGTGGGTTTGTAGTTCTTGCATCATAGACTGTTGCTGCTGCTGTAGTTCTTGCATCATAGACTGTTGCTTCGTTGCATCTCTTTGTGGATAAAGGTTAATCTCGGTTAAATTCCTTTCAGCCGCTGGGTGACAAGTTACATCTCGTTGGTCGATTAGAGCGGTTTTCTTCCTAGGTTTTCGTACTGCAATAGAATCCAAGACCTTGTCCGAAATGCGCTTCTTCGAGCCCCGATCGGATTTATGTTTGGACGATTTACAATTTTGGTTCAATTTATCTTTGGATCCGTTTGTTCTTGCCTTCGTCTTTAAGCTGATTCCATCCAGTCTTGATACCGATGTAGAAGATTTCAGTGGCGAATGATGCCCAGATGTGATTGGCTGTTCTGCGGCAGGAGGGTTTTTTGATCCCGAAGTACCTAGCGTTTTGCGAGAGACTGCTACGGAGTTGAGACTGCGATGTGATGAGGGTCTCTTCAGAATCGGAGAGGCGTTCGGAGTTCCTTTAGTAGTGGCGAAGTTCCTGCTGACAACCTTGCTGCTGTTGTTGTTGATGCCGTTGCCGGGGGGTTTAGTACTAGACGAAACTTTGCTGACCACTGGTGACACTAAATCTGGCGAACACTTTGGCTTTCTTAGGATTCCGCTACTGAGAGGTGTACGAATAGGTTTTGGCTTACGGAGCGGATTCTTTGCACTGGTTTCCGTTGTGGGCGTTGAATTCTGCGTGGGACTATTCTTTGGTGTTGAGTAGAGTTTTGTTTGAGGATGAACAGGAACAGACTCGATATGCTTCTGGCGAACTAATTGCTGACTAAATCCTGGCTTGTGTGTAGACGTTAGCCGATTTCTGATGTTGGACGGACTGTCCGTGAGTGGAATGCCCTGCTGTTCACGTCTGAGTTCTGCTGTTGTGGGGACTTCTTCAACACGTTGCAATTTCTGGGTTTGTTGACTGAAACTGGTTAAAGACAATATTGATGTAAAAGAATTGATCGGGGTCGAGTTGCTGTCCTCTTTAGATGCTTCTCCACTTAATATCCAGCCAAGGATCGTATTTTGCGCGGTAGGTTGACCTTTCAGACCTCTGCGGATGTCGGGTAGGAGGAGTGATCCGTAAATATCTGCACCAAGAATGACGTCGATGCGGCCTGGAAGATTAAATGTAGGATCAGCCAGCTTGAGCCCTTGTACATGATTCCACTGGGTTGACGTGATAGGTTGAGATGGCAATGGATTGGTTAAATTCTTGAACACTAACGCTGTCACATCCATCGTAAAGTTGTGTGATGGAACTACTACAGCTGTTTCCACCATGGTCTCAGCTGTCCCAACTTCGGCTTGTCCTACTCCAAATATTGGAGCGGTGATACGCCTTTTGGGCAACGCTAATGTTTGAACGGCGTGTTCCGATATAAATGATGACTGTGAGCCTGGGTCAAGGAGTGCTCTGAACGTCCGCTGTATACCATGCGTTCCTTGCAATGTTATGAGGGCTGTATAGAGAAGGACTTCTTTATGTGATGAAGAATGCAGCGCGTTTATCTGGCCTTGCGGTATAGCAGTTTGAGCTGTAGTAGTAGAATCAAGTGAATGGAGATTCGTATGGTTCGAGCTTCCCTCAGAGTTTGTGGGATTTGGAGATGTCGGCATGGTGGGATTAACATGTAGAAGCGAATGGTGTCTTTTTTTGCAATGGATGCAGGTATGTTTACTAGGACAGGCTGAAGCATGATGTCCGCGTCCTAGGCAGTTAATACATAGACCACTATGTCGCACGATGACGTTCCTTTCGGCGAGAGGAAGCGCGATGAACTGTGGACAATTCCTCAGTGAATGGTCCGTTCCACAATGCGCACATGTAGAAGTTTGATTAACGACGAATGACTGAATTCTAGGGATAGATTTGCTTTGCTGGATGCTTCTAATTGGGTTTGATTTAGTTGAATCGATAGCCTCCAGTGTACGAAAGCGAGTTTCTAGGAATTGCTTTAGAGTGTCGAAAGAGGGTAGCTTATTATCGCTGGCGATTTGTTGTTCCCAGAGCTGCAAGGAGTCTCTAGGCAATTTCCTAGTCACGATATAAATTAACATTAGATCAAAGATATCTTGTACATCTAGATTTTGTAGATTTTGGACACTTTCCGTGGTAGTGTCGAGTAATCTTTTCACTGAATCGGCGTTTTCGCTAGCTTGGGCCTGGTTAAACAATTTATCGAGTTGAACGTGTACTAACATTCTTTTATTGTCAAACCGTTCCTTCAAAATATTCCAAGCTGTCTCATAATTGAGGTCGGTGATTGCGAAGCCTTGAATGAGTCGCGCAGCCTCACCATGGGTACTTGCCTTCAAGTAATGTAGTTTTTCGGCATTAGACAAGTTTCTCTTATTATGTATGAGGGCTACAAAAAGATCGTGGAATGACGTCCACTCGGCATAGTTTCCGGAAAAGCTTGGTAATGAAATGCGAGGGAGCTTTAGCGAATTATTTTCTCCGGGATCAATATTTGCGTTTGATCCAGGGGAACCCGATGGAGCACAGTTTTGGATAGGAGGGCTGGTTTTCGAAGTTTCTGCTGATGATATCAGGTCTTCTAATTCACCCACGTGAAGCAGGTAGACTTCCTCTATTTCCATAAAGGTTGGTCCTGATACATAGTCAGCTACGGCTTCGATGGGTTTTTCCTCTGCAGCCGCATTTAGCAGGGTAGAATGATTAATTGAAATTTGTTCCCACAACGAATTTACGCGAGCAAGACGCCTTTTAAGATACTGGGTCGTCTTCCGTGTTTTCGAGTCCTTTCCGTAATTTCGAAGGGAGTTTTGTAGATCCTCAACTAATAATTCTTGTTTTTTTATAAGTTTATCCATGATTGGATTCAGCGATAGTTCGACAATAAATTCTGATTAAGACTTTGACGATGCAGGCAGTTCTCTAAGTCACACTAAATCACTGAGTATATTTATTATACCGGAATCTTGACTATATCCGGCTCGAAGGACCAAAATGTTTAGGGCTCCGATAGCCTCTTTATAACAAACTCAGTGAATAAATGCGACGTTAGAGAAAAAGACTGCAAGGTTCACTCAATACTTAACAATTTATTTCAATTATTACAATCTGCTTATTAACTAAAATTTATTGTTCTAATCCAATTTTTCGATTTTTTATTGTACAACCTTTAAACACAGCTTTTCTCCTGCTTCGAAGTTTTCCTCTACGTGTGGATGGTCTCGACTGTAGAACCTTTGTTGGTAACAGCTTTCTCCGGGTATTTGGTACTCCTAGAACTTTGCGTGGTCACGATGGTAGATCTCCCTGATAATGGTGGTGCGGAACTTTGCTGAAAGTTAAATTGCGTTAATAAAGATATTTGCATTAGCTTCAGGGCAACTAATGCAACCAAGAATTTATATTAGCCCAATACAGCTAATATAATCAGAAATTTAGAATTTATATTAGCCCAATACAGCTAATATAATCAGAAATTCACACTAGCTTCAAAACGTCTAATGTGACCGAGTTGAGATCGCTTCGATTTCTACCTCAAATTCGTATAGAAGATCAAGAGTGATCTGAAGCTTTGGGCAACGCGCTCCGGTATTTATTTGCTCCACTGTAATGCGTCAGTGGGACCTGGTGGGGAGCTTTAGAACTTGTTGTGGATCGTGTTTCCTTAGCGGAGCTTGGTGGGGAGCTTCAGAACTTGTTGTGGATCGTGTTGCCTATGTGTGCGTCAGTGTTGACAATTGTTTATGTAATGGTGTCAAGTTGGAGACTGACATTTCTACTATCAGCTGTGAGGTAAGTATCTTGATATTTGATTTTAGTGAATTTTATTTTAATTTGTTATGTATTTTAAGGTTTTCATGGGAGCTGCAATTTTATGCGGAGGTGGAGCGTTGGGTTATGCTTTTCTTGGTGTTGTCAGGTTCGTATTTTATTTTATGGGAATTATTTCTTTGTGGTGATTTTATTCTCATTTTAGGACGGATGCTGCCGGTTGTTTACCTTTTGACTGGAGGGATACGGGGACTCTTTTAAGGTAAGTATGTTTGAAAATATCTATTTTATCAATTGATAATATTTATATTTTTAGGAACCTCTTCCAAGATCGAACACGTGGCTTATTATAAAATATTTTTAAGCACGACTTCAGATTTTAATTATCTTTGGATTAAAATCATTTTCAAAAGCCACGTCATATTTTTCTGCTTCCTATACAGAAGTCCTAACATAAGTAACGAAGCCTCCATTTCATCATTTGATACTATTTCCGAACAAATCTCGGGATTTTTGTCGCCCAACCCTGAGTGTGAAATTATCGTTGCGGGTGATTTCAATGTTCATAACGCAAACTGGCTGACTTACTCAAATGGCACCAGTGTTTCTGGCAAGGACGTCGAGCTCTTTGCAAACACCAATAATTTACATCAAATTGTGGATCATCCCACGAGAGTCCCTGATGTTGCCGATCAAGGAAACTATCTCCTTGATCTTTTTCTCACTTCCCATCCAGAGCGATACTCCGTAGAAGTTGATTCACCTCTCGCCAATTCGGACCACTGCTTAATTAGCGCTAGCTTCCCATTCGAATTTCCCACCCTCCCAAACCAGTTAGGAGAACTGTATGGCATTATGGGAAGGCCAATTGGCTGGGGCTTACTAATTTTTTCCAATCTACTGACTGGAACCAGTGTTTCCGTATTAAAAACGTCAACTCTGCCACTATCCGTATCACTAGAATCATACAGGCAGGAATGCATTTGTACTTTCCTCATTCTACTAAATCTGTGAAGGCTAGGCCCAACAGATGGTTTAATCAGGAGTGTATGAATGCAATCAGAAACAAAGAAGCCGCCTTTCGAGCTTACCAGAGCTCCCCGAGTGAACCGCTCCGTGAAGAGTATATAAAACTAAGAAATTCCTGTAAAGTCACCATCAGGAACGTCAAAAATTCATTTGACAGTAAGTTGAGAAGTAAACTCTTTAATGCAACTTCTGGTAGCAAAAACTTCTGGTCCTTGGTAAGTTCCATAAAGAAGAATTTCACTGCATCTACAACTCCTTCATTCATTCACGATAAGAAGGTGATAACAGACAGAATAGCCAAGGCCGATTTATTAGCATCTCTGTTTGCTTCAAATTCTTCCCTATCCGAAACTGATGCGCTACCCCCAGTTCTCGAGCCCAATGCTCATTTAATGGACAGGATTTTCTTCAGGACTCGCGAGGTGTACAGGTGCCTCAAGGAGCTCGATGTCAACAAATCCACTGGACCCGATAATATACCCTCTATCATCTTAAAACAATGCGCGTCACCTTTGGCTAAACCTCTGCGCAAACTTTTTGCCCTATCATACTCCTCCGGAGTTTACCCAGACTCTTGGAAACTTGCCCATGTTCAGCCAATTCCGAAAAAAGGTGAAGCCAGCGACCCCTTAAACTACCGCCCAATAGCAATTACTTCTATTCTCTCCAAAACCATGGAGACGATAATCAACAAAAAGCTTATGGGATATCTAGAATCCAACCTACTCTTAAACGGCAGACAATATGGCTTCCGCCAGAAAAGATCCACTGGCGATCTTTTAGTCTGTCTTACAGAACACCTCAGCCGTAGTCTGCATGGATCCGGCGAGTCTAGTCTGGTTGCTCTAGATATCTCCAAGGCTTTCGATAGAGTTTGGCACTCAGCCCTGTTAGCCAAACTCAAAGCTATTGGAGTCGACTCACTTCTACAGAAAAGGATCAAGAATTTCCTTTTCCGCCGTTCAATCAAAGTAGTATTGGATGGCGTCAAATCCGCATCCCACCCGATCTCGGCGGGGGTCCCCCACGGGTCAATCTTATCACCGGCCCTATTCCTTATCTTTATAAATGACCTTCTTTCAATCCCCTCCAACCCACTTCTCAGCTTCGCTGACGACGGTACTTTACGGTACTCGTACAGCTTCGATACAAGGCAGACTCATGCCAGATCCTGTCTTGATGATCGCGAACGTATGTCCAACTCTATTAATAACGACATTGAACTCATTCTTGAGTGGGGAAAGAAGAATCGTGTTTAATTCAACCCCGCCAAAATCATATACTGTCTTATCTCCAAAAAGAAGTTCAACACCCCTCCACCCTTGAAAGTGAATGAAGTTCAACTAATGGCCGAACCATCCTTACACATCTTAGGCGTGACATTAGCCAAAGACTTGCGATGGAATGACCACATATTCCAAATCGCCAAACAAGGATCTCAGTGCTTGGGATTTCTTAAGAGGTGTAAGTTCCTCCTCCAGCCATCGGCCCGTGCTGTTATTTATAAATCCTATATTCGGCCTCTTCTCGAATATAACTCCCTCGTTTGGGGCGGCGCTCCAATAACCACCTTGGCGTGGTTAGATAAGGTCCAAAAAAAGGCCCTTAAATTAATTGATGGCGATACCGCTTGCTCCACCATCGACCCCCTCAGCCACCGCAGTCAGTATTTCCGAGCTCCTACAACATCCAAGAGTTCAAACGCAGGGTTCATCACCACCTTCTTCAATTCCCTCCCGTTCCTTTACAACCCCTCCAACCCCCTCCCCGTACTAACCTTACTGCTAGACATTGCACCATGACGTGACAAATGACATGACGGACTAGTAGAACAAAGGGTGATTCCTGAGCTTAGCACTGCCACATAAAAAAAAGACATAGCTTAGACCTTGGAGACGGACATAGGCAACTTTTTATGGAGAAAAAAGGGTTGAAGGGGGTGATATGGGGTTCAATAAGTTGTAAGAGGATTTTTTTTACTTTTTTTCTATTGTACAAAAAGTAACTGACTGACAGACAACGCACAACCTAAACCGCTAGAGCTATAGGGCTGAAATTTTGACAATGCATCCCTAGCGAGTGTGAGAGAGTGTATCCCTATAATGACGTGGACATCCACTAAGAGGCGATTACTCGCTTTCCCAAACCCATATCTCAAAAACTATTAGTTCTACATAAATTTCGTATAGGACATTTTTATGCAGATTTATCTCACGAATCTTTACTTAGCCAAAAATTGCATAAAACCGATAATTTACGAGATTTTTGAGAAAAACTGATTTTCGTGACCTTTGACCTTCCATAACTCGAGTAGCCGGTCAGTTAACTTTATGGACTTTTGGGAAATTATTTGTGAGCCCAAAATAAAGAGAATCCCGCTGATAAATCTCCAGTTGCATTTATTCAGAGGTTTGGCCCTTTTTTTGTATAAAGTGACTGGGCTATTTCTCCTGCTCGTTCTCTATACAATAATTATCGTCGACAATACTGGCTTCTTCGGGATCTATGTTGGCAGATCGCAGTAGTTCCTGGTTAGCCATGGTCCTGGGTATGCGCAACTTGTCCAACCGGTTATGTGTTTTACTCCTAAAGATTTTATTTATCTGTGGGAACATGCTTCCGCTGCTGGATTGTATAGCACGAATCTTTTTGTTCCAGTACAGATTCACAGACTGTGAGAATTGTTGTTTGAGAAGTTGTTGGAGGTTTTTCATAACCGATTTAACAGTTACGATCTTCGGACTCCGTCTATCTTGGAACTGGCGTGTAGGGATTTCAGTCTCGTCAGTATTCTACTTTTATGTTTTTGTAGTGCGTCAATTGTAGCGTTCCTGTAACAGTCTGTACTGTTCTGTTTCTTTGTCCGTGGTATGGTTTTGTTCATAGTCTGTACAATGAGGTTGTCCATATCTTTCAGATATGCATCAATCTCATTGTTGGTCAAATTCCTAGATGTGGGAGGTAATAGTCCGTTATTCTGTATTGCCCTTTCCATAGCCTTCTCGAATTTTGGCCAGTGCATCTTCTGGTAGGCAAAAGGATGCACTTCGCAATATTCGAGGAGTTCCATGGAGTCGTCAGGGACTTGTACCTACTGTTATTTTCAGTCCCTGGTGGTCGCTGTCGTACGGCACTGTCGTTAGACAGTTTGTCACGTTTGTGTTTACCCCTAGTACGCCCATCCGAGAGTCTAACAAGCATATATCCAAAAAAGAACCGCCATTTGGGTATGATGGCATTTCTGCAGCGTAAAGATTTACTTTTCGCTGAATTCTATTCTGAACCAGCCAGTCGTTCAGCCGGTTGCCCCTGATGTTAGCCGTTTGATTTCCCCATGCCGCATGGCGTGCGTTTAAATCTCCGGCCAATAAGTAAAAATTTTGCTCCGACTCAAGGTGGAGAGTTTGAAACAGCAAGCTCAATTCCTCTATAAATAGTCTGGATTGGGAGCTTTGGGGTGCATACGCAACCTTCTGCCACTGGACAGAGGGAGGTATATAACGCACGCTTCTAGCACCCGAAACTTGGCGATCTCCCTGCTATACATGATCTTGTGTTTAAGAGTGGTCTTTACTAATATTAGTAGGCCCCCACTTTGTGTGGAATTAGGTCTATCTCGCCTAATTACCACATAATCTTTGTAATCCTTTGTGTTTCTCGCTTAGTTTGGTTTCACTAGCAAGAAGCACATCAAGATTTTGGTTTTGCAAAAGGGTCAGTAATTTCGCCCTTCTTTCGTTTTTTATCAGCGAATTGACGTTCACCGCAATGACCTTGATTGTGTCCTCCCTGTGTAAAGCCATTAAACATACTATGATTACATGCATACTTGAAGTCGGCTTCAAGTAGACTTGAAAATCATGTAACCTCAGATCGACTTCAAATCAAGAACATTTAACTGTCAGTTCAAGTACAAGTCAAGTCCTCAGTCCGGCATGTAATCGTAGTAACAGCTGGCGAAGGGCGAAGCAGCTGGCGTTGGGCGAAGGACATTCCAGGTACAACAAAGTTTTTATACATTTGCCCCTTATTGGGCCTCTAGCTGTTCTTTACGCGCCTTAATACGTTGCTTGAACTCTGCATATTTAGGGCATCCTCTATAATTAGCAGGATGTCCATTAGATCTGCAAAGTACACAGAACAACTTGTTTTTATCCACGACCTTTTCCCTCCCAAGAGGGCATTTGTCTTGGTTGTGGGTTTTCTCACATTTGACGCATCTAAAAGCCATTTGGCAGTTTTTGCTTTTTGCCAACTTTGGTTCGCTGTGTGAGATTTGGCATGATTTTTATTTTACGCCGCCGTTTGTGTACGTAACGACGTTCACAAGTTCCTTCACCGCCACTGCTTATAATTTTTTGGCCTTCTTGGTCCTTGCCTTTATTTTTCTGCAATGATTTTGCATCACTATCACTAGTGCCCGCGGCACTTTTCATTTTTTCTGTTTGAGACATGCCACTTTCGTGTACATGCTCTGCACTAAGTCCTTTATCTACAACTTCGTTTATTTTTTTTTCTTTCGAATTTTTAAAATTTATTATGATATTTAACCTTCTTATGAAAAAATGTAAAACTTTATCACGCACTGGACTTAAACCGTAAACACTCTAACACCGGGGTTCTTCACGACCTTTGATCTGCAGGCACAGTCTGTTTGCTCTTGGCAAGAGTACAAACGAGACTCGAGTTACGAGTTTCGCCTAAGATGTGTAGGGAGGGGTCGGGCATTAGCTCAACTTTACCCACGGTCATGGATGGAGAGATGCTGAACTGTTTTGTTGAAATAAGACAGAACTTGGTTTTCGTGGGGTTGAATTCGACGCAATTCTTGTTTCCCGACTCTAGAATGAGTTCAATGTCGTTATTAATGGAGTTGGACATTAGTTCACGGTCATCAAGACAGGGTCTGGTACGTGTCTGCCTTCTATCGAAGCCGTAAGAGTAAAGCTGAGTACCGTCGTCAGCGAAGCTGAGAAGTGGGTTGAAGGGGATTGAAAGTAGGTCATTTATAAAAAAAATAGAGCAGGTGATAAAATTGACCCCCGGGGGACCCCCGCAAAGATCGGGTGAGTTTCGGATTTGAAACCATCCAATACTACCTTGATTGAACGGCCGGAAAGCAAACTCTCGATCAACTTCTGTAGAAGTAAATTATCAGGTCCAGTGGATTTTTTGGCATCGAGCTCCTTGAGGCACCTGTACCCCTCGCAATTCTTGAAGAATACCCTGTCCATTAAATGGGCGTTGTGCTCGGAAACAGAGGGTAACATATCAGTTTCGGGTAAAGAAGAATTTGAAGCGAACAGAGATGCTAATAAATCGGCCTTGGATTTGCTTGGATTATTTGGACTATCACCTTCTCATGGTGGATAAAGGAAGGGGTTGAAGTTATAGTGAAATTCCTCTTGATGGAACTTAACAAAGACCAGAAGTTTTTGCTACCAGAGGTTGCATTAAGGAGTTTACTTCGCAATTTGTTGTTAAACAAGCTTTTGACTTTCGTGATGGTGGCTTTACAGGAATTTCTTAGTTGGATGTACTCTAAACGGAGTTATTCACTCGGAAAACTCTTGTATGCTCGAAAGGCGGTTTCTTTAATTTGATTTCGTTTATATACTCCCGATTAAACCACCTGTTAGGCCTAGTCTTTACAGATTTGGTTGAATGGGGAATGAATAAATGCATTCCCGCCCGTATGATGCTGGTGATACGGATAGCGGTAGTGTTGACGTTTTTATTTCGGAAACACAGGTCCCAGTCAGTAGATTGAAAAAAAAAACTAATAAGCCCCAGCTAATTGGCCTTCTCATAATACCATATAGTTCCTCTTACTGGTTTGGGAGAGGTGGGAAATTTGACAGGTGAATCAAAATCGACGGAGTAATGGGCTGGATGAGAAATAAGAAAAATATCTAGGAGATAGGCCCCATTATTAGCCCAAACTATAAAGATCTTAAGACGACTTTAGATGCTTCTTCAAATCCTCTAAGACTGGATAATTTTCTGTCAAAACGTAATGAATCTTACGTTTTTGACATTTGTAAAAAGTAATAAAAATTCAAGTACCAAATATTCCATTATCCAATACATACATTATCCAACACGGAATTTTATTTCACATAATATTTTTAGTATCTTCTCACTAAAGCCTAGTATCCAGATAGAGTGAAATTTCACTCACTTTTCACTATTCATTCACACGGGATTAATTCGCTACTATGTCTACAAGGTGTCATTGTGATAAATTGTATATTATATTTCCAGTGACTCACAATCAAAAATTTAATCCAAAATTTCCTGTATTCAAAACTCACCAAATATTCGAATAGTATTGAAAAAAAACCTACAATTTGGATATTTTCCGTGTTTCAATACAACATTTAATCGCCAAGTCAAATTCAAATTCAAATTGAAACATGACAGTTAGTCGTGAACTGAAGGTTTGTGGTCTTTTCGTTGCGAAATATTGAAACAGTGACACCTGCTCATCAAATTTTTAACCTGTGAAATTACGCTCGAACTGGATACTACATAGTAAGCGAAACGCTGGCGAAAAAAAATCGCTCTCACTTCACTCACCTTTTTTACATGCATTTAAGATAGGAAGCGAAATTTCACTCGATCTGGATACTAGGCTTAATACTTTAAAACAACAAATTAAATATTAATCGCTCACTAGAAGCGTACACTATCTTAAGCTGTCTTAAGACAACTTAAGGGGGTAGACTACAGTAAAATTTTCAAAAAATTGATTTCTTTCTTTTTTGCTTTAAATTTGAAATCAGCCACCTCGAAAACCACCGAGTTAGAAATTTCATCACAAAATAATCAAGATTTCACGTTTTGGCCAGAAATTTGGGACTCTGTCCCACAGTGCAATGTTCAAACGCGTTTTTCTCGAAACGATGTTTTTCAAAACGGTGTACATGATATCTCAAGATCTAATCAACGAATTGACTTGAAATTTGACACACTTCTTTTATGGATGAGTGCCTCTGGCGTCACGTAGGATTTTGTCAATATCTTGCTTTGTTCAATAATTATTAACAATCATAACATGAAATTTGTGCAAATACGTTTTTTCGGCACAAATTTCATGTTATGATTGTTAATAATTATTGAACAAAGCAAGATATTGACAAAATCCTACGTGACGCCAGAGGCACTCATCCATAAAAGAAGTGTGTCCAAGTGTGAACTTATGCCTCCTGAAACGAGTTGTCTAATAAACCAACCGATGACATGCGCTTTGGTGGAGCGGGGAAGGCTAAGGAAGGCTATGACAGGAGGAATCAGGAATGTAAAGAGAGAAAAAGAGAAGGAAATTGATGTAGGTGGGAAAGTGGAAGGGGCGAAGGACCGTGGGGCTGTTAGTACAGTCAATCTGTAAGTGAGTCTCCAAAAAATGACATACCGAAATTTGACTTGATGAATCGTTAGGGGGCATGTAATGAAGTTAATGTCAAATTTCCGAAGTCCCCCTCCCCCTGTTTTTGAGAAAACCCAAAAAAATTGAAATGCCTTTTTCTCAGAATCTATGGGTTTTGGTGAAAAGTTTATTTAACAAAAATGTAGAGGACATTGTTAACTACATTTTATGTCATTGAAGTGACGTCATCCGACTTGAAATACAAAAATTAGGTGGCGCTGTAGCATCAAAAAAGTGTTTGTTTGCTATTCCCGTTAAAAAAATAGTTTTTTTGTAAAGATGTAAATGAAGAAGTTGTTCGTCACAAAGTATACATAAAATCATAAGTATAACCATTTTCAATTGTTATAAAAAAAATAGTCAAAGGACCCCGCAAACTTCCTATGGAAAAACGGTCTCCGTCAAATCACTTGATATTGTGATATTAGATTCTTCGTACCCTTCTGATGCAAAGTCATCACGGGCACGAAGCACGAAAACTGAAATTTTTAGTCCAAAATGCCCTTTGAAAACTTCGACTTCGGCAGAAAATCAATGTTTTTATGTTTTTATCTTTCAACTAAAGAATAAAAAAATAATCGCTATCACATGTTAGTACGAAAACATTTATAACGACGAAAAAAACTAGTTGGGATGTGGGTTCGACCCTTTCGGTCCACACGATCAACTTCCCAGTATGATGGATGTTGAATATATGATTGGTTTTTTAATAATAAATGAACAATAGGCAATATAGAATATATCTATAATACCGAGAATTTGTCACAATTGTTTATCAATATTTTCGCTAAAACTAAATGTGCGCACTTACAAGATTAGGATGACGAAAATGTATATAAAATTGATGTATTAATGTTTTTCGGCACCTCAATGAAGTCGATATAGTTTTTAGTTCGCGCGGTATCGTGCAGGTACAAAAATCACTTAAGTCATTTAAACCAAAAACCGCTGGACCGAATATTATAAAAATCTTTTCAGATTATATTGTCGCTAATACGCTTCGAACGGCACCTCAAGTAAGTCAATATCTTTCGTGGTTCGGGCGATATCGTGCAGGTACAAAAATCACTTACGCCGCTTAAAAAAAAACGGCTGGACCGAATTTCATGAAAATCTTTTCAGATCATATTTCCGTTAATACGCTTCGAACGATACCTCAACGAAGTCGATATCAGTTTTGGTTCGCGCGATATCGTGCAGGAAAAAATGACCACATCCGTACGCACATACACACACACACATACTTCCTCCCAATTTTTGGCTTAAAATGCTCCTGGGACCTTGAAAGATGAAAATACGTTGAAATTTTCGATTTCGATTTTCGGACCGATTACAATAACTTCCTATACTGGGAAGTTAAAAATTACTTTTTTTATGCAAAATAATGATTGTGATATTTAATGCATTCAAGCGACAATTTGATGGAAAATAATAAAAAAAGAAGCAAAAACCTACATCGAAAAAAATTGATTTTCGGCCGAAGTCGAAGTTTTCAAAGGGCATTTTGGACTAAAAATTTCAGTTTTCGTGCTTCGTGCCCGTGATGACTTTGCATCAGAAGGGTACGAAGAATCTAATATCATAATATCAAGTGATTTGACGGAGACCGTTTTTCCATAGGAAGTTTGCGGGGTCCTTTAAAAAACAAATTGTAGGTACCTCAATGCAAAAAAAGTTCGGAGTCCGGAGTGAGAAAAAGACAGTATTTCAATATTTGGAAAAAATGCATCACGTATTCAACGAATGGTTTACTGTGAATGATCTGAAGCTGGAAACAGATTGCAAGTTCATAAGCGTTCATCAGCGCTGTGAAATGTCAAAAGACGTTCTTAACGTCGAGCGTAAACACATTGAACGGTGATCAGAGTTCGCATGCGCTGGCAAACTTGATGCTTAGAAATAATTTAATGTAACATTTAAAATAAATTAACATAAAATATTAAAAAATAACCACTTTCTTTTTAATTTATAAAACAATAAGTAACAAAACAACCCAAATCACAACACAATCACAACTGCCAGAAACGTCAAACAACGCTGAACTACGTTCATCAGAATAGAAATAGAGTTTGGTCCAGCGCTGATGAACGCTGATAACCATGCAATCTGTTCACTACAATTAGGTTATGTGTATTCATTTGCATTTTGACATCTCTCAGCGCTGATGAACGCTCATGAACGTTCTATCTGTTTCCAGCTTGAAGGTGAAACAAGGGGCTGCAAAGATATAAACGTAAGCGTCAATCAAAATTCTGCACCGTTAAAAATTTAGTACACCTACAAGCAAGACCGCATATATATTTATTTAATCATTTATTCTCGTTTGAATAAGAATTTACATTACTTAGGGCCGGTTTCACAGTGCGAACTTAAGTTTTGCTTAAACTTAAGTAAATTGTCTCACTTAAGTATAACTTAAGTCAAATTCCGTTTCACAGTGCAATTTTTTCTTCTTCTTACTATTATATTTGTTTCTTACGGCGGCACTTCAATATTGTAAATTATGAACTTACAATAGCCGAACTTTACATGTAAAATTTTCTTTTAATCGCGTTTTCCTTGAAATGTACTGGAATCAACTGACATTTGAATTTTCTATGCATTCTGATTTAAGCAAAACTTAAGTCTAGAGAAATGCCTACTTAAGTTACACTTAAGTATATTTTAAGTAGCGACTGTGAAACAGGCATCCATACTTAAGTATAACTTAAGTTAATTTTTATACTTAAGTTTGCACTGTGAAACCGGCCCTTAGAAATACCTTTTCGAGCCTTCCGATTTTTAACCAGCCGCAGTTGCAGCACAACGTTCATCTCCATAATAGTCCAATCAATCTACGGATTCACAATGTTAATTTCCAGACAATTGAAGCCAGGAAAAAATATAGGCGTGTAGAACAATTAATTTGAAGAAAGATAGCGTATTTTTTCCCTAATTTCATTGGCGAACTTAACCTAAAAAATTCGCAAAAGTAAAAAAAAACGGTTTTCGCTAATAAAACAAAAAGTTGAGCTCGAATCCGAAAAATTTAAATGAGAAAGTTATAGGTATTAAAATTATCTTTCAATTAGTGTCTTATACATGGAGAAAGATGCTAAAAACCGTGAAAAATCGCGTCTTTTTCATTTATTTTTTGCTTTTTATTGATTAGACCTAGAAACTTTTTACATGATAAAAATGTTGCTTTTGGCAATCTGAAAACTTTTTTTTTGGCCCGAAATTTTGCAAAATATGGGAGAAATTTCGATTTTTGTAGAAAAAAGCGTTTTCGTAAAATCCTTCGTCTACAGCTCCTCGACCACGTAGGATATTTTTTCGAAGCTCTTTTTCTTCGTTAAGAGTTGTATAGTTGTTTTCAAACCTCGTGAATATGCGCGGGATATATTCCCCAGCTAAGCTCTTAAAAATGTTTAAAAGTTCAGACAAAAGCTTCAGTTAGCTCCTCCTATCAAATCACTTGTTGCCATGTAATCAGTCGCGACTACGTATTGCTACCGGGAGGTGTATCTTTCTGGGACCTCAATGATTATTTAAAAAATTTACAAATTATGACTGAAAAACACCCGTTTTTATATATTTTTTTATTTTAAGGTTTTTATATTTTACACATATGCCACAGAAATAATTTGTAGTTACTAAAAAATACGATATTTGTGTTTTTATCACTTTGATTACTAGATTTTTGACATTTTCCGCCAGTCGCAAGCGCGCTTCTGCCTGGGGAGGTTGTGTTGCTTGCGGCTGCGGAGAAAATTTTCCAGCAATTCTTTTAATTTATTTTAAATTTAGGGATGACAAATATTTAGTATAATTATAGTAAAATTATGCTTATTACGATGGATAAACTGCCTTTGTTGAGCAGGAGTTTTACATGTATTTAAAAGCTCTGCTCAATACATATAAAGATTACTTAACTTTATTCATCCGGCATGCGCACATCCCTTCCCAAATTATTTTGTCGAGTTTTTTCTGCGTTTGTTGCCTTTTTAAGTTAAAAGAGGGGAAATGATAGAACAAAATTTATGAAATTGGGCAACGAGGTGCGCAGAACCCTTCAAATTATTTGTGTCACGGCGCACAGTGGCGAGATATTTAATATTTCACCCAAATTACTCTAGAGGTCGTAATTTTTAAGTTATTGACAAAATTTTTTTTTTTTTTTTTCAAAATGTTCATCTTGAATTAACCTATCGATCCCTCTAGCCGGATTTTGAGATTTCATTTTCGTTTTTTTTTAATTTTTAACAAAAAGTCTAATTTTTTCAAAAAAATACTATTTTTTCTATTCTTCATTTCTATTAGCTCATTTCTTACCACTTGATTTTTTTTGCAATTGATAGTTTAGAAACAAAAGAAGAAACAACCGTCAGACGCCAGTATCGTGGTGGGGGTGGTCGTGGGAAAATGTGAAAGTGGTAAAAAAAAATTCGTCGGCTTATTTCTTACCACTTGAGCATTTGCACAGTTATTGTTTAAGTGATAATAAAAATTATAAAAAAAGTCAGCTGCGTACCTAGTGGGGGATTATACGTCAGTCGTTTGTATAAACCTGTCAAAAAAACACATTTTCTAAAATCATTTCAAATTCAATGAAACTTATACATAAAATTTCTGAAATAATTAGAAGAAGAAAAAGCACAATCACCTGTATGCACAATGGGGGTAACACCGTCAGATGACAGATAAGAAGTGCTGATTGGGTTTTTAACGTTAGCATTTTATAACGTATTCAAAAAAGAAACTGACTATCTTCACAACACAATAGGCCTAACTTGGCCGCAGTGTTCACCATATGGGTTGCCCCCTTATTCCTTAATCTTCACAACGTTATGCCGGCAGCTATCGACAATTTTTTGTGAATATAATCTGTAAACACATTATTTCAAAAGATTTCTTGCGGCTGGAAAACAGCTTGGCTACAATATGATGGATTAAATCCATTTTGTTGTATTGTGAGCATTGTTTTACTAAAAAAATGACCTAGCTGACTATCTTTCCCCCGTTATGTTGCCAGCCGACGGCCAGTTTTTGTTAATATAATCTGTAGACTCATTATTGCAAAAGGTTTCATGCGGCTAGAAAATAGCTTGGCTAAGATATGATGGATTAAATCCATTTTTTT
This sequence comes from Thereva unica, assembly GCA_949987705.1. Taxonomy (NCBI): domain Eukaryota; kingdom Metazoa; phylum Arthropoda; class Insecta; order Diptera; family Therevidae; genus Thereva; species Thereva unica. The sequence goes on along the minus strand of OX465283.1, from coordinate 88,465,840 downwards.
GTATTGTGAGCATGGTTTTACTAAAAAAATGACCTAGCTGACTATCTTTCCCCCGTTATGTTGATAGCTGACGGCCAGTTTTTGTTAATATAATCTGTAGACTCATTATTGCAAAAGGTTTCATGCGGCTAGAAAACAGCTTGGCTACAATATGATGGATTAAATCCATTTTGTTGTATTGTGAGCATTGTTTTACTAAAAAAATGATCTAGCTGACTATCTTTCCCCCGTTATGTTGACAGCCGACGGCCAGTTTTTGTTAATATAATCTGTAGACTCATTATTGCAAAAGGTTTCATGTGGCTAGAAAATAGCTTGGCTAAGATATGATGGATTAAATCCATTTTTTTGTATTGTGAGCATGGTTTTACTAAAAAAATGACCTAGCTGACTATCTTTCCCCCGTTATGTTGACAGCTGACGGCCAGTTTTTGTTAATATAATCTGTAGACTCATTATTGCAAAAGGTTTCATGCATCTAGAAAAAAGCTTGGCTACAATATGTTGGATTAAATCCATTTTGTTGTATTGTGAGCATTGTTTTACTAAAAAAATGATCTAGCTGACTATCTTTCCCCCGTTATGTTGCCAGCCGACGGCCAGTTTTTGTTAATATAATCTGTAGACTCATTATTGCAAAAGGTTTCATGCGGCTAGAAAATAGCTTGGCTAAGATATGATGGATTAAATCCATTTTTTTGTATTGTGAGCATGGTTTTACTAAAAAAATGACCTAGCTGACTATCTTTCCCCCGTTATGTTGATAGCTGACGGCCAGTTTTTGTTAATATAATCTGTAGACTCATTATTGCAAAAGGTTTCATGCGGCTAGAAAACAGCTTGGCTACAATATGATGGATTAAATCCATTTTGTTGTATTGTGAGCATTGTTTTACTAAAAAAATGATCTAGCTGACTATCTTTCCCCCGTTATGTTGACAGCCGACGGCCAGTTTTTGTTAATATAATCTGTAGACTCATTATTGCAAAAGGTTTCATGTGGCTAGAAAATAGCTTGGCTAAGATATGATGGATTAAATCCATTTTTTTGTATTGTGAGCATGGTTTTACTAAAAAAATGACCTAGCTGACTATCTTTCCCCCGTTATGTTGACAGCTGACGGCCAGTTTTTGTTAATATAATCTGTAGACTCATTATTGCAAAAGGTTTCATGCATCTAGAAAAAAGCTTGGCTACAATATGATGGATTAAATCCATTTTGTTGTATTGTGAGCATTGTTTTACTAAAAAAATGATCTAGCTGACTATCTTTCCCCCGTTATGTTTACAGCTGAAGGCCAGTTTTTGTTAATATAATCTGTAGACTCATTATTGCAAAAGGTGTCATGCGTCTAGAAAACAGCTTGGCTAAGATATGATGGATTAAATCCAGTTTTTTGTATTGTGAGCATGGTTTTACTAAAAAATGACCTAGCTGACTATCTTTCCCCCGTTATGTTCACAGGTGACGGCCAGTTTTTGCTAATATTATCTGAAAACTTATTATTGCGAGTTTCAAGCGACTGGAATACAATGGGGCTGTAATTAAATTGATTTAATTCATTTTTTCTTGGTTTTTCTTATTTATTTCTGTACATCTAATTTTAATTTAATACAAAGCTATTTGGGAGCTAATGCCTCATCTCCAATGGCAAAACCAACCACGAACCAACCAACCAAAGTGCTGCATCCTATTCCTTCCCATTGTAAATTGAATTATCCGTCTCGCTCGTGTTTTGGTCGACATGGGTAACTTTCCGTATGTGTATGTGTTAGTTAAACCATTTGAGTTGCCACATGAAATTCAGCAGCCAATTTAGTACAAAAAATGTCAAAAATCAAGGCATAAATGACGTTTAATTGTATTTGCAATATCCCGCCAAAAAATTTGTCAACAGAAAAGTCGAATCTAGTAATAATAATAACAAAACAGACATTTCTGACAATTCACATCTACAGTGATAGAAATATGTGTGAACACATTTTGTCAGCGAATTCAGCCTACTGGTACGTGGTTGGTTCGTGGTTGGTTTTCTCATTGGAGATTAGGCATAATAACCCATGGTTTTAAAGAAAAAGAAATTTTACATTTTTTACGTCACTTATAAATAAGGTTCATCCTCAGTGGAATCTATTGAAGTGTCAAATTCATGATCACTTTCTTCATAGCTGTCATCACAAGAATCGATGATGGCTTCTTCTGCATCTCCAAGTTCTTCCTCTTCTTCCCCCGCTTGCTTATTTCCTTCTCTGTCCGTATCCTCAATTGTTACAGAATCCGGGTCCTGTTCGGTATTTTCTGTCGATTAACAAAAACTGGCCGTCAGCTGTCAACATAACGGGGGAAAGATAGTCAGCTAGATCATTTTTTTAGTAAAACAATGCTCACAATACAACAAAATGGATTTAATCCATCATATTGTAGCCAAGCTGTTTTCTAGCCGCATGAAACCTTTTGCAATAATGAGTCTACAGATTATATTAACAAAAACTGGCCGTCAGCTGTCAACATAACGGGGGAAAGATAGTCAAGCTATTTTCTAGCCGCATGAAACCTTTTGCAATAATGAGTCTACAGATTATATTAACAAAAACTGGCCGTCGGCTGTCAACATAACGGGGGAAAGATAGTCAGCTAGGTCATTTTTTTAGTAAAACAATGCTCACAATACAACAAAATGGATCATCATATTGTAGCCAAGCTGTTTTCCAGCCGCAAGAAATCTTTTGAAATAATGTGTTTACAGATTATATTCACAAAAAATTGTCGATAGCTGCCGGCATAACGTTGTGAAGATTAAGGAATGAGGGGGCAACCCATATGGTGAACACTGCGGCCAAGTTAGGCCTATTGTGTTGTGAAGATAGTCAGTTTCTTTTTTGAATACATTATAAAATGCTAACGTTAAAAACCCAATCAGCACTTATTATCTGTCAGCTGACGGTGTTACCCCCATTGTGCATACAGGGTATTGTGCTTTTTCTTCTTCTAATTATTTAAGAAATTTTATGTATAAGTTTCATTGAATTTGAAATGATTTTAGAAAATGTGTTTTTTGACAGGTTTATACAAGCGACTGACGTATAATCCCCCACTAGGTACGCAGCTGACTTTTTTTATAATTTTTATTATCACTTAAACAATAACAGTGCAAATGCTCAAGTGGTAAGAAATAAGCCGACGAATTTTTTTTTACCACTTTCACATTTTCCCACGACCACCCCCACCACGATACTGGCGTCTGACGGTGGTTTCTGTTATTAGTCTTGTCTAAACTATCAATTGCAAAAAAAATCAAGTGGTAAGAAATGAGCCCCCAAAATGCAACGCTGCCTCCCGGACTATTCGTGGACTTCATGCGAATTTTTCGTTTGTTGAGTGCCACTTACTGAATTATAAACGTCCAATCATCGCACTTAGTGAAACCCAAATATCACCCGATAATGACTTAAGTCATTACCAGATATCGGGGTACACTTTAGTGCACAATCTCTCCCCCCATTGGGGCATTGCCATCTATGTTAAGGATGACGTAGCTTATTATAAAATATATTCAAGCACGACTTCTGATTTTAATTATCTTTGGCTTGAAATCATCTTCCGAAGCCACGTCATATTCTTCTGCTTCCTATACAGAAGCCCTAACATAAGTAACGAAGCTTCAACTTCATTATTTGATGTTATCTCTGAACAGATCTCGGGATTCTTATCATCCAATCCTGAGTGTGAAATCATTGTTGCGGGTGATTTCAATGTTCACAATGTAAACTAGCTGACTTACTCAAATGGGACCAGTGTTTCTGCCAAGGACGTTGAGCTCTTTGCAGACACCAATAATTTACACCAAATTGTGGATCATTCCACGAGAGTCCTGGATGTTTCTGATCAACGAACCTATCTCCTTTTTTTATTTATGTGGCAGTGCTAAGCTCAGGAATCACCCTTTGTACTACTAGTTCGTCATGTCATTTGTCACGTCATGGTGCAATGTCTAGCAGTAAGCTTAGTACGGGGAGGGGGTTGGGGGGGTTATAAAGGAACGGGAGGGAATTGAAGAAGGTGGTGATGAACCCTGCGTTTGAACTCTTGGATGTTGTAGGAGCTCGGAAATACTGACTGCGAGAGATTATTCCACAGCCGAGTTGTTCTATTAACAAACGAATTCATATCTTGTTGAGTGCGTGAAGGGGGGAGTTGCAGGTGGAGGGAATGAGACGAGTGCGCTAATCTGGTGTTGCAGGTATAAGAATGCCGTGGAGGCAGGAGAGCGTTTAGCTCGGAGGAACAGTCACTATGATAGTAGCGATAAAATTTTGTCAGTGCTGCTACATTCCTACGGTGGCTCAAGGGGTCGATGGGGGAGCAAGCAGTATCGTCATCAATTAATTTAAGGGCCTTTTTTTGGACCTTATCTAACCATGCCAAGGTGGTTATTGGAGCGCCGCGCCAAACGAGGTAGTTATATTCGAGAAGAGGCCGAAAGTAGGATTTGTAAATAACAGCACGGGCCGATGGCTGGAGGAGGAACTTACACCTCTTAAGATCTCCCAAGCACTGAGATCCTTGTTTGGCGATTTGGAATATGTGGTCATTCCATCGCAAGTCTTTGGCTAATGTCACGCCTAAGATGTGTAAGGATGGTTCGGCCAATAGTTGAACTTCATTCACTTTCAAGGGTGGAGGGGTGTTGAACTCCTTTTTAGAGATAAGACAGTACTTGGTTTTGGCGGGGTTGAATTCAACACGATTCTTCTTTGAGTACAATGTCGTTATTAATAGAGTTGGACATACGTTCGCGATCATCAAGACAGGATCTGGCATGAGTCTGCCTTGTATCGAAGCTGTACGAGTACCGTAAAGTACCGTCGTCAGCGAAGCTGAGAAGTGGGTAGTCCTTGATCTTTTTCGGACTTCACATCCAGCGAGGTAGTCCGTCGAAGTAGATTCACCTCTCGGCAATTCGGACCACTGCTTAGTCAGTGCCAGCTTCCCTTTCGAATTTCCCACCCCTCCCAAACCAGTCAGGAGAACTGTATGGCATTATGGGAAGGTCAATTGGCTGGGGCTTATTCATTATTTCCAAGCCGCTGACTGGGACCAGTGTTTCCGAACCAAAAACATCAACTCTGTCGCTATCCGTATCACCAGGATCATTCAGGCAGGAATGCATTTATTCATTCCCCATTCTACCAAATCTGTGAAGCCTAGGCCCAACAGATGGTTTAATCAGAAGTGTATGAACGCAATTAGAAACAAAGAAGCCGCCTTTCGAGCATACAAGAGTTTTCCGAGTGAATCGCTCCGCCTAGAATATATAAAACTTAGAAATTCCTGTAAAGTCACCATCAGGAATGTCAAAAATTCATTTGACAGCAAGTTGAGAAGTAAACTCCTTAACGCAACTTCTGGTAGCAAAAATTTCTGGTCCTTGGTAAGCTCCATTAAGAAGAATTTCACTTCATCCACAACTCCTTCACTTATCCACAATGAGAAGGTGATAACAAACAGCAAATCCAAGGCCGATTTACTAGCATCTCTGTTTGCATCAAATTCTTCTTTTCTCGAAACTGATACGCTACCCCCGGTTCTCGAGTTCAATGCTCATTTAATGCCAAGAGTTTTCTTCAGGACTCGCGAGGTGTACAGGTGTCTCAAACAGCTCGACACCAATAAATCCACTGGACCCGATAATATACCCCCCATCGTCTTAAAACAATGCGCCTCACCTTTGGCTAAACCTCTGCGCAAACTTTTTGACCCATCATACTTCTCCGGAGTTTGTCCAGATTCTTGGAAAATTGCCCATGTTCAGGCCATACCGAAAAAAGGTGATTCCAGCCTTCCCTCCAATTACCGCCCAATAGCAATTACTTCTATTCTCTCCAAAACCATGGAGACGATAATCAACAAAAAGCTAATGGGATATCTAGAATCCAACCAACTTATCAAAGACAAACAATACGGCTTCCGTAAAAAAAGATCCATTGGTGATCTTTTAGTTTGCTTTACAGAGCACCTCCATCAAAGTTTGCATGGATCTGGTGAATCCAGTTTGGTTGCTTTGGATATCTCCAAGGCTTTTGATAGAGTATGGCGTTCAGCCTTGTTAGCTAAACTCAGGGCTATTGGAATTGACTCGCTTCTGTATAAGTGGGTTGAGAGTTTCCTTTCCGGCCGTTCAATTAAGGTAGTATTGGATGGCGTCAAATCTGAATCTCACCCCATCTCTGCGGGAGTCCCCCAGGGGTAAATTTTATCACCGGCCCTGTGTCATCGACCTACTTTCAATCCCCGCCAATCCACTTCTCAGCTTCGCTGACGACGGTACTCTACGTTACTCGTACAGCATCGATACAAGACAGACTCATGCCAGATCCTGTCTTGATGATCGTGAACTAATGTTCAATTCTATTAATAATGACACTGACCTCATTCTAGAGTGGGGAGAGAAGAAGCGTGTTGAATTCAACCTCACCAAAACCAAGTACTGTCTTATTTCAAAGAAAAAGGTACCATCCTTGAAAGTGGATGACCGATGACGTGGTACTAAAGGCCGACCCATCCCTACACATTTTAGGCGTGACATTAGCCAAAGACTTGCGATGGAATGAGTGGAGTGCTTGGGATTTCTTAAGAGGTGCAAGTTCCTCCTCCAGCTATCGGCCCGTGCTGTTATTTATAAACCCTACATTCGGCCTCTTCTTGAATATAACTCCATCGTTTGGGGCGGCGCTCCAATAACCACCTTAGCATGGTTAGATAAGGTCCAAAAAAGGACCCTTAAACTAATTGATGGCGACACCATTTGCTCCACCATCGACCCCTTGAGCCACCGTAGGAATGTAGCTGCACTGAAAAAATTTTATCGCTACTTTCATAGTGACTGTTCCTCCGAGCTAAACGCTCTCTTGCCTCCACGGCAATCCTATACCCGCAACACCAGATTAGCCCACTCGTCTCATTCCCTCCACCTGCAACTCCCCCTTTCACGCACTCAACAAGATATGAATTCGTTTGTAAATAGAACAACTCGACTGTGGAATAACCTCTCGCAGTCAGTTTTTCCGAGCTCCTACAACATCCAAGAGTTCAAACGCAGGGTTCATCACCACCTTCTTCAATACTCCCCCGTACCTTTATAATCCTTAACCTATTCCCCCACCCTCCCTCCCGTACTAAGCTTACTGCTTGACATTGCACCATGACATGACAAATGACATGACGGACTGGTAGTACAAAGGTTGACTCCTGAGCTTAGCACTGCCACATAAAAAAAAATCTACTGTATCTATGGCCACGGCTATTTCCACATGGCATGGACAGTGTAGACCCTGAAATTTGGCCATTTTTAATGGTAGATCTTATGGCAAACTCGATGGGAAGCCATTATGGTCGTCCAGCAAATCTGCCATGAATTTGGCCATAATTTGACGTTTGTTCAAAGAACTATGATGGATAGTTTAAAAATTCGTTTGACTGGGTAGTTTTAGTAGTACGCGTTTTTATAATTCTGATAAAATGGGTGGTTTGGTAACTTTTGTAAAGATATGCCATTTTTCAAATGAAAACTCTGCCATGAATTGTCCACCACCATAACATGGATGTGTAGACGCAGAGGATAGGAAGGGCAGAGGATCCCACCGGGGTCTGTTCAAGATTTACGCTGTATGTATAAGCTATCAGCTGCTTTGTTATGCTTTTCGTGTCCAAAACAGAATAAAAGCTGCATAAGAAGCCGCCTTTTGAGTGTCCAAGATATGAAAAAGCTGCTCATGTAGCTGCAATTTCTTGATCGCACTATAGAGTGTACCAAGAAAGTAGTTGTTGTAAAATGTACCTATGTGTGTGTGTAACTGTCATTTGGAAATAATTAAAATGACTTGTTCAAATGCTTTTTGTTTGGGCTAATGACTAAAAATAAGTTACGGGTTTGATTAAATGTGAAGTAACTGGTAAATCTTAGGTTAAGTTAGGTTGAAATGGCTGTCCCCATCAGGGAGCCCATTAGGCACGCCATTGGGCCCATTGTGATGCCGTTCTATAGAACAATTGTCTGCTGGTAGCACAGCTTTACGTAAATGATTTACGTGATTTACTCCAGTTTTTATTGATTTGATTTTTCAGTTCTTTTCCTGGTGGTGTTTTTCTGATAACTCCGGTCTTCGGCGATATAATATAACTGGCGCAGTCGGTAAAATTGCTATCAAAAAGCAAGCAATCTTGTGATTCGGACATAGTGAAAAACAAAATAGTATTTTGTTAATAAATGTACGAATAAAAAAAAATTTAATAATACAAAAAAAAAACGGTGTTAAAAGAAAAAGCGGGAAACAAAGCAGTGCGATATAAAATTTATAGTGCTGTGCAGAAACAACGCAAAGTAACCAACAAACAGGAATAGAACAAACAACACTGGAGAGACGGAGCCAGCGAAATAGAATTGTGGACGAGTTACGGATGGCGCAACCTGACATGATGGAGCAATGTTTGGCTGTTCTAACAGAACTTCTAAGTAGACAGACTCAGCAACCGTCACTGCGGAACAAAATAGAGAAGGATCTTCGCTATTTGCCTTGCTTTGAAGGGAAAGCTGGAACGTTACCATCATTTATATCATCAGTAGACCGAGCATTGAGCGAATACGGAGATCAGGAACAACAGGCGTATACCATAATTTATAATGGAAAAATCATAGGATCTGCGAAAAATTATTTGGAAACTTTACATCCAGAGTCGTGGGAAGTGTGCAAGGCGCAACTCAAGTTGCAGTATAGACCAACCAAGGACCAGGGACAAATAATGCATGAAATTTCTATTTTGAAAGTAAGTTCTATTATTGATTTTTTAGATAAAATTAGGGATATTGTTATAGATATATCAGAGTGTGCCATATTTAGTGACTATCAAAGTCAAATTGCAAATAATTTAAGCAGTTTTTTAGTGCTAAAAATAAAATAATTAACGGCTGGAGCCATGGCAGCCGAATTAAGTAATAAATACAGTTTAGAACAAATTAGGGAAGTAATAAATAGATATATTGGACAAGACCAATATAATTTAAAATCATTTCGATCCAACTTAACGTTTAGAGAACGACCTCAACAAAACGGACCTAGCAGATAACATAACGGACCTAGCAGATATAACCATTTTTCGCATAATACTAATAATTCCGAGCATTTCCGACCAAATAATTTCAATAATAATAATTCACGAAATAATAATTTCGGTCAGTATCGTAACAGTAATTTTAATCGTTATAGTTCAGGACAGTTTCGTGGTAATAATAATAGAAATAATTTCGAACAATTTCGTAGAAATTTCAATAATACAAGTATACAAACTAGAAACCCACGGCCAAATAATAACAATAATAGTGGACAACCAATGGAAAGATACCAAACAGGGACAGTTCACGCAATTCGACACTCGACGTCGACGTCGACACTTTATGAAAACGACATTAATTTCTTCATCGTTTTTGGGTTCACGTAAGTCGACGCGTCGAATATCGTTTTCACAAAATAACTGATCCCAAAAAGTATGCAATATCCAATGTAACCGTTGTAATTACAATGTTATTTATGACATTTCAAAGTTTGTTTACGTTTCGTTTATTTGAAGTTGGAAGTAGTGCAAGTTTTTATTAATATTTTGTGTGACAATGCGGAGATATTTGATGTTAGAAGGGCAGCCAGAAGGGGAATATTCCCAAAGAATAACTAGGCGAGCCCTTAGAGATTATTTAGATCCCTTATCTCTTCCAGAAAATGCGTAAGTATTGTTAAGCTTTTATAGGAATAAATAACAATTTTTACTTTTAGATTTATTCAGAGATACAGGCTTTCGAAGGAAGCGTTTATTTATGTTTTAAATAGGTTAAACTTACCTGAGGGAACTCGGAGTACCTATATTCCTCCAGTTGCAAGACTTGCCATGACGCTTGTAATATTAGCAACAGGTGGATACCAAAATTTAGTGAGAAATGATTTTTGTACTCTCATCTCAAAAGGATCCATATCAACAATATTTTCGGATGTCCTTTTCTATTTGGAGGAAAATTTGTGTAGAGAGTGGATAGATGTTAAGGAAATGGAAAACACTAAAATATTATTCCTACAAAAATATAAAATTCCCGGAGGTTTGTTTATAAGGCTGAAAGTTTTAGTTTACGGTTTTACAATCAATTTCACAGTTGTAGGCTGAATAGACGGGACACATATATATCTATTGAAACCAACGGAGGATGAATTTATGTTCTTCAACAGAAAAGGCAAACATAGCTTGAATGTTATGATTGTGAGTATAATCATTTTAAGTTACAAAGTAACACTGAAAACGATTTTTTTACAGATTTGCGTCTACAATTTGAGGATTATTGCAATAAATGCAAAATATGGTGGAGCGGCGCATGACGCTTTTGTTTGGAAAGAATCCGAAGAACGGAAATGATCTACACAGAACTAATCGTAAATAATGGATTTTAGGTATACATATTTTGGACAAAAATCTAAAAGTTAGGTAGTTAAACAATTCTTTTGAAAGGTGACAGTGCCTACCCACTTAAGCCATGGTTGATAACGCCATATCGGAATCCCGAGGATGCATCCGAGCAAAGCTTTAACAACGTTCATGCAACAGCACGAAGCACGGTGGAACGTTGCATTGGAGTTTATAAAGGTAATATAAATTGTATCACATTATTTTAATTTTAATGAGGTTTCTGTAGGAGTATGGAAAATACTCTCCGAAGAGAGAAGAGCGAGGTACACACCTAGCAAAGTAGCCAGCATTGCCTATGTCTGTGCAGCCTTGCATAACATTCGCATTCATTACAACGTCAGGAATAATAGTATTACACCATTTAATGAAGACCCTGAATCGTCACCTGAAATTGATGCGAATAGTAATTCTTCCTCAATGGCATCTTTAAGGCGACAAGCGGAAAGGGTTAAAAATAATATTAAAAATTCAATCATATTATAACTTCATTTAATAATTTATTTTAAACTCAAGAAACATTAAACTTAAATCATAAATGTAAATAACAAAATAAAAAGAATTCAGTATCTAAAACAAATATTTCAGTCTTAACTTTGTACACGTCATATAAATATATAAAACTAGATAAACTTCATTAAAAAAAAAGAAGCAAAAAATAAATTCTATTTCAAGGAGTAAAAAAAATTCAAGATTAAAATAAAATATAAAAACAAACACAAAAAATCACATTTCGAAATCTTAGCTCTATTTTTTTATAGGAACGTTTTTGTGACGAAGCTCTCTTCTCGGAGCAGTTTAATTTTTTCCTTCTCGAGTAGCAGTTTATCTCTCTCTATCGAGTTTCGTTCTTTCAGAACTGCAAGAAGTTTTGTGTGGAATTCTTTCCGCTCTTGCAGTTCTTCTTTAAAGAGACTGAAAGCCTCAGGAGATAAATTTTGACCACTCCGTTGCCTCATTGAAGAGTTATTTGTTCTTCCATAATTCATTTCTTCTGTAGGTCTAGGTGGGACATTTTCAGCTTCAAAATCCAGAAGTTGAATCTTCCAATAAGCTTATTAAATTCGCTTCAATATCGTCAACACAGGGTTCAGGTGCAGGTCTACGTTCCACGTTATTGCTTCCAGGCCCATAACTTTTGTCATGTTGGAGCCCTGAAACAGAGGCTTCCAAACCTGCCGCCGGTATTACAGTTTCTTCTAGTGGTGTTAAATTTACAGTTTCGTTCAATCTACCACCAGTCTTGGCAATAGACTTCTTATTCGCCACTAATTTTCTTTTGGTATTATATTTGAAATCTCGCCATACCCTAAAATAAGTTTAATGTAACTGTAATTTTTTTTACTTTATTTGATTCAAATACCTATTGCCATCCATTGGAGTTTCTGATTGGCGGTCCATTTGAATTTAATATCTCGCTTAGTTGGCACCGTAACTCGCTCTTCTTTTTTTTTGCCATTTATATTAGTTTGCAAATAATTTTTTGCTAATGGCTGATGCCTCTCCATCCATTCCACCATAGTTTGCAGCTGTTTTTTATTAGTTTGATTTGCCCTAAAATATGCGTAAATTTTTCAAAAATTATAATATATTTGTAATATACATATGTACTTACATTTTCGACCTGTGGATCCCTAACACATTTGACTAAATAAAAATGCACAAAATTTTGAAGGATTAAATTGTCATTGTTAATTGCAAATTTTTATCATAGATGGCAATTATAGGCTGCGTTCGCATTTATTACTATTTTCCTTCACACATAATAAATTAATTTTAGAGAAATTAACGAATATATTAAAAAACTAACATACAAATAACTGAATTCGACGCCAACTTTGGCCTCGAGAAGATTAACGACACTTTTAAAACGACAAACATAAAACGTCGACTTGCGTGAACCCAAAACGACTTTTAACGCGTCGTTTTCAGTCGACGTCGAATTGCGTGAACTGGCCCAGGAAGTAAATCTATTGGACGACGTTTTTTTATCAATTAGCCTCGGAAGACAGAAAATTTTTTATAATAATAACAATAGAAAACCAACAATATAGTGCTAGGGTAGATACGGGGTCCACAATTAGCTTGTTAAACTCAAAAAGTGTAGGTAATGATATAATGAAAAAATGTTGGGAGAAAGGGTACAAATTGATACTATCGAAGGAAAAGTTAAAGCACCTACGGAATTAGTAAAAACAAAGTGCCCAATCGAATTCAATCAACCCCATAATGCTAGGATGCGATGGGTTAAAATGTACCTTGAAAAGACATATGATTTCTTAATCGATATGGATTGGGTTAAAAATAATGTTAAATATATTGACATAGAAAATAAAGAAATTGTATTAAAAAATGATGTGAAATTACCATTTCTAAGCAAGGTTTTTCAAGAAGAGGTGAATGTTTTAGAAGAGAGTGATATAGAAAATATTAGGCTAGAACATTTAAATGATGAGGAGAAGTTAGGGATTACAAAATTGCTACAAAAATATAAAAAGTTATTTTATAAAGAAGGAGATTCTTTGACTAATACCAAGAGCATTGTGCATGAAATTAAGACCACGACGAATGAGCAAATAAACTCTAAACTGTATAGATACCCACCTCAACATGAAGCTGAAGTTAGAGGGCAACGAAGAGAGATGGATGCGCAGGGAATTATCAGAAAGAGCAATAGTCGATATAGCTCACCATTAATAGTTGTTCCTAAGAAAAAAGAAAAATCGGGAATCCAAAAATTTCGAATTGTAATCGATTACAGAAGACTTAATCAAGTGACAATTGATGACAAGTATCCGCTGCCTAACATTGACAGCGTACTCGACAAATTGGGAAAGCCTCAATATTTTAGTTCGGTTGATTTAGCGAAAGGATATCACCAGATTTTAGTGGCGGAGAAAGACACAGAGAAAACGGCATTTGCGTCTCCAGCAGGCCTTTATGAATATGTAAGGATGCCGTTTGGTTTAAAAAATGCACCTACCACCTTCCAACGGTTAATTAATGAAATCTTAAGAGAATACATAAATAAGATATGCGTTGTATATTTAGACGACATTCTTATTTTTTCAACCACATTACAAGAACATCTTAATTCTGTGGAAAAGATTTTCAAACGTTTAGCTGAACATAACTTAAAAATTCAGGCTGATAAGTGCAGTTTCATGGAAAAAGAAACCAAATTTTTGGGACACACACTGAGTAAAGATGGAATAAAGCCAAATACAAGTAAAATAAATGATATAAATAAAGTTGAACTACCAAAGACAGAAAGACAGCTAAAGAGTTTTCTTGGTATGACTGGATTCTATAGAAAATTCATAAAAGATTACGCCAAGGTGGCTCACCCATTAATTAAGTATTTGAAAAAGGACACCAAAATTAATACTAGAGATCCTCAATACATTGAGGCTTTTGAAAAATTAAAGTTATTGATTGCGTCACCTCCTATTCTAAAATTTCCAGACTATGAAAGGCCATTTACGGTAACAACCGATGCTAGTGAACGTGCTATCGGAGCCGTACTTTCTCAAGTCGGACATCCAATATGTTATGTATCGAGAACATTAAACAGACATGAAAAAAATTATAGCGTAACAGATAAAGAGTTTTTGGCTATAGTTTACTCTGTGAATTACTTTAGACCATATTTATATGGCAGGAAATTCAAAATTATCACCGATCATGCACCCATAAAATATCTTAATTCCAAATACAAAGGTAAAGAATTCTCGCAAAGAAACCAAAGATGGATTCTTAAATTACAAGAATATAACTTCGAAATAGATTATCTACAAGGAAGAGACAACAAAGTCGCTGACTTTTTAAGCAGAGTGGAAAACAGTCCACCTATCTTCTTCTTCTTCTTCTTTAAACTCCTTTAATCCCTCATGGGACATAGGGCGGAAACAGTTGCCCTCCAGCGGACTCTGTTTTGCGCGACAGCTCTCAGCTCCGACCAGGATCTCCCAGTTGTTGCGGCTTCTTCTAGTAGGGTTCTTCTCCACGTTGTTCTAGGTCTTCCTACTCGACGGGAACCTTGCGGATTCCAGTCAAGGGCCTGTTTGGCTAGATTTTCGTTTTCGCGTCGCAAGGTGTGGCCAACCCAATTCCATTTCCTTCGCCTGATTTGGTTGTCTATCCTTTCTTGGCCGGCACGGCGCCAAAGTTCTTCGTTTGAAATTCTATCTTGCCAGCGGATTTTTAGGATACGACGAAGGCATCTGTTGATGAAGACTTGTAGGCGCCCTGTGATGAATTGGGTGACTTTCCATGTTTCGCAACCGTACAAAAGAACTGCCTTAACGTTGGAGTTGAACAGCCGCAATTTGGTGTTAGTTGAGATCTCCGTTGATCTCCATATGCGGGACAGGCATGCATATGCGCCTCGTGCTTTGTTTATTCTGGAACTTACGTCGTTTCTGCCCCACCATTTTCGGTAATAACACTACCGAGGTAGCAGAATTTATTTACCAGTTCCACGTCACGGTTATTCAGCGCAGTCCGTTCAATGGTGTTTGCATTTATCCGCATTTCTTTAGTTTTAGTCGGATTTAGCCTTAAGCCTGCTGGACTACTTTCTAGAGCGCCGACAAGGATGTCATTTATTACTATAAGAAATAGTAAAGGCGAAAGTAGGCATCCTTGTCGTACTCCTGAGGTCACCTCAAAGCTGTCGGATAATTTTCCATTATGGAGAACTCTGCATTTGGAATTGTTATATAGGGCTTTTATCAATTCTATTATTTTATCAGGCAATCCACGTCGCCGTAGTGCCTGCCATATAAAGCTCCTATTGACCGAGTCGAACGCTTTCTCATAATCTACGAAAGCAAGGTAAAGGGGGGATCGGAATTCAGTAGACTGCTCCACTATTATTCTCAAGGTGTTAATATGATCAATACAGGAGCGGCCCTTCCTGAATCCGGCCTTCTGCCTCCTAAGCGTTCGGTCAACTGCCTCACTTATCCTAGATAGTAATATATGGGACAAAATTTTGCCCACTGTAGATAGTAAACAGATGCCTCTCCAGTTGTCGCATATTGTTAGGTCCCCCTTTTTTGGTATTTTGACTATAATACCTTCCGTCCAATCCTCCGGAAAGGTACAGGTGTTCCATGCTATTTCTAGGATTGGCTGAAGCGCATCTGCTATGAGGCTTGAGTCGGCTTTCAACAATTCTGGCGGGATGCCATCTTTCCCAGCTGCTTTACCATTGGCCATCGCATGAATTGCGGTTACTATTTCCGTCTTGGATGGGGCCAGGGTGGTGATTCTTATTGGCTGTGCATTGTTGCTGTCCACCTATAAATGAGGATAATAGCAGTGAATCCAATATGGACCTGTCTGGCACAGTACACTCTGTACAAGAACAATTGTTAGATCACATACATAGGTATAAAGGACGAAATAGTGAATAAATATAAAACCCAAATTATTTTAGCTTATAGTGTAACTAATGAAATGGAGATAATAAATAAAAGAAGGAAACATAGTACATATAACAAAGTACAGCAAATAATAATAAAATTATTCTCAGGGGATAAGAGAATAAAATTTGTAAGGGCTACAAAGAGAGCACAAGAAATTTCGAGGGAAGAAGAATGTCATAAGCAAATATCTCTTTATCACACAGTAGAATCATTGCACAGTGGCATAAATGAAACATATAGAACATTAAAAAACAAAATATATTATCCAAAATTACAGGAACACATTCAGCTTATAATTAACAATTGCGATAAATGTCGGGAAATAAAGTATGAAAGGAATCATATAAAACCATTTTTTAACATTACAGAAACTCCAAATTGCAAAAACGATATCATCCATTTAGATGTTTTCCACTATAATAAACCAACATTCGTGACAATTATAGGCAAACTTACAAAATTCGCGGTAGCTTACTTCATTAATGATAGAAATTGGGTTAAGAAAATTGCCATCATAGAAGGATATTTAGCAACATTCGATAAGCCTACGAAAATAATCATGGATAACGAGTTTAAATCTGAGCAGGTAAAAAATTAGAGAGAAAGGAATTGAAGTGCACTGGACAAAGCCTAATAGTCATATAGGTAATGCCGATGTTGAAAGGTTACACTCCACACTAATCGAAAAAATTCCAGCAATAGAAGGGGATATGTCAGTTGAACAAAAATTGCAAAATGCCCTAAGAAACTATAATAATAGATATCACTCGACTCTAAAAATGACTCCAAGGGAAGCCCATAATCTAACAGATTTCGGAACCTTAATAAATACCGTAAATAAGAAGAAAGTCCAATAAAATAAATAAAAATAGAGAAAAGTATGTATATCGAAAAAAGACAAGTAGGATATATTAAAAATTATAAAAGGTCAAGAGACAAAGATCAGCCATATTTCAGAAAATTCCCATTAAAAGATGTATACGTAATATTAAAAGACCGTATAAATTTTCAGGTGACAACAATAATATTAATGATGATAGGGGCAGCACAAGGGGTACTCCATCAAGTCGAAATATGCAACGAAACTGATACAATTTTACATATCGTAAATACAATGGAAATGGCGTTAATATTAAACCAAATAGAACATAATGTAGGTTATTTAAGGTTAGAAGATAGGCAAGCTTTTGAAACAGAAATTAAGTTAGTTAGAACCAAACTCCGAATAATTCAAAACCCAAAACAACAAGAAAAGAGAAGATACAGAAGGGGTCTTATAAACATTGTAGGAACAGCTAGCAAATGGTTATTTGGTACGATGGATGACGTGGATAGACAAGAAATACTTGAACACTTAGGAACGGTTGACGAAAACGGTCACAAAGTGTTGAGATAAATCAAAGAATTGTCGGATAAAGAAAGCTTGTCGAGAGTTGAAATGAATTGGTGCAAGTGAAAACACTATAATTAAAATTAAAATTAAAAATGTGAATGGAGTTGGCGGCGGGTGAGATTAGTATTACTAAACTTCAAATAAAAACAAGGAAAGATTTGTAAGGCGACGAGAAATTGTGCTCTGTATTAAATAATTAGTAAATTGAGTTTTATTAATCTTGTCAACTTTCAGAAATAAATTATTTTCTTAAAATCAATTGGTCAACATTTCTTGGAGAATCTACGGACAAATTTCATCAGGTTATGGGCCCAGGAAGTGGTGAAACCTCATCTCCAAGGAAAAGTCTGTGAAGAAAAAAAAAACTCGAATTGAAAGGCAGATCGGAGCAGTAACGTCGCAAGTCAGAATTTGAACGGACAAGTCAAGTTAAGGAAAATTAAAAGTCGAGTCAAACGGTCAAAATGGACACCGTAAAATCGCAACTTGTAATGTTGAGTCAGAACTCACAAGGAGTAGTAAACTATGTGCCGTGGAGGTTAAAACTAGATGCTGTTTTGAGAACTAAGAAGTTATATGATGTTGCAACCGGAGTCAAAGTCAAGCCGGAAGGAGCTGAAAATGTCGCTGCAGTTGTTGAATGGAATGAAAAGGACATGGAGGCTCTGCAACTAATTGTATTGAATGTCAGTGATCAAATCGCATACAAAATTGCAAATTGCAAGACGGCAAGAGCAATGTTGGACAGACTAGTTTGCTTGTACGGCACAAAGACAGCGATAAACATGGAAATTTTGAGACAAAAACTTTTTACATGTACTTACGATGAAAGCAAATCGATGGCAGAAAATTGTATGGATATTATGTCCATAGGTGATGAACTAAGCAACGGTGGTGAACCTGTGCCAGAATCATGGATGATGACTAGAATTTTGAAAATGTTGCCAGCGAGACTCGCTCATTTTCGTACGTCGTGGGATAACGCGCCAGCAGCCGACAGAAGCCTGACTACCATGATCGAAAGACTGAGACTCGAAGATGATCGTCAACACGATGAGACAGGTGAACTGGAAGTGAGCTCGATCAATGCACTTCTAGTGAAGAAAAACAAAAAGCAGCCAGGAAAACCACAGAACAAGACTGAGAAGGGACAAGCTAATTGTTACAAGTGTGGTCAGAAGGGACACTTTAAAAAGGACTGCACGAACAAACCCTGTGCCAAATATCTGGCATACTGCAAGAAAATGTACAGGTGCAACTCGTGTGGACAGAAAGGCCATTTTGCTAAAGAATGTACTCAACGGCGAGATGACAGCTCAGATTCACCAAGTTCACGCAAACCTCCCGTTGCCTGGGTGACAGCTAGTTTGAAAACGTCCGATCTGGACAATCAATTGAACCACCCGGAGGAAAGGATGTCAGCCTGGTATCAAGACAGCGGCGCAACGCAACACATGACCTCGCGTCGAGAATGGTTCAACGAATACACTCAACTGACAAACCATGTGTCTGTTCTCCTGGGAGATTCATCTGAAATAGATGGCATAGCAGTCGGGACAGTGGAGTTGGAAGCCTTTGACGGGAAAGAGTGGTATCCTGTTGTACTGAAAAATGTCCTGCATGTACCTGAATTGAAATTCAACTTATTCTCCGTGAGTCACATGCTTGATCGAGGATTTAAGATGAAATCTGACAAAGAAAAATCAGAATTTGTAACGGCTGATCATGGAATCACTATTGGACTGGCGAAACGAGAAGGAAAATTGTACAAGATGATGCTGAGAAAGAAAAAGGAGCAACTGAGTCTGGCGGCAGTGTCAATCCGAACTTGGCATGAAAGATTAGCTCACCAAAACGTGAAGTATGTACGAGATGCATTGGACAAGAAAGGAATCAAGTACGTGGACGACTGGAACAACTATCTCTGTACAGGTTGCACTTACGGTAAGCAGCATCGTGGCTCTCATCCCCTCGACGAGAAAACAGCAAGTCAACCACTGGAGTTAGTCCACGTGGACATGGGTGAGATGGACGAACGTTCGCTAGGTGGCGCCAAATATTTTCTTCTATTTAAGGATGATTTCTCGCACTTCCGAACCGTTTTCTTTATGAAAACAAAAGACGAGGCACCGGACAGACTGGAGAAATTCGTGAAGATGGCCGAGAATCAACTGGGAAGAAAATTGAAAGTTCTAAAATCCGACCAAGGAAAGGAAATTAAAAATGCAAGGACAAGAAAATTTCTTGATGACCGTGGAGTGTTTCACACACACTCAAATGTGTACACACCGCAGCAAAATGGGCGAATTGAACGAGAAATGAGGACCATCAAGGAAGCAGCATTGGCCACTCTACTTGCAGCAAATCTGCACTCAAAACTTTGGGCCGAGGCAATTTACTACGCAGTATTTACGATAAACCAGACTGGGACCAGTACAGTGAAAGGAAAGTCACCTGCAGAATTATGGTATGGAAGACAGATCGACTTGAATAAACTAAAGACTTTTGGATGTGAATGCTACGTATTGATTCAAGACCACAAGAGAGGTAAACTGGATCCAAAGTCGGAAAAGGGATATTTTGTAGGCTACGACGTGGAGTCACCAAGTTATCGAGTGTATCTTCCACGCATCAAAGAAATTGTCAGCTCTGGAAATGTGAAATTCGATGAAGAAAAGGAGAGAAGTCGAACTGAAGTTGAGACTGTAGCAACCGACCTGCAAATTGAAGTCAAGGCTGAAGAGCAAGAAGAAATTGAAAATGAAGAAGAAGGGCCATTCTCAGACGAGGACAGAGGAAAAGAAGAACGAGTCGAGACAGCACCGAACATACCAGACAGAAGACAGCTACGAGACCGGAGCAAGTTGAAAGTTCCCTCGAGGTATGGCTACGATGTGGCTGGCTATGTAAGAGGTGGAAGCAATGAAGATTCAGCCCTGATAGGTGACATCGAGGACATCTCGGTCGAGATGGCGCTGAAAGACGAAAATTGGAAACGAGCCATGAAAGATGAGTATGATTCCCTGGTCGTGAGGCAAACATGGAAGCTGGTGGAGTGCCCTGAGGGAGTCAAACCCTTGACCTGTAGGTGGGTTCTTCGCGTGAAGGCTGATGGTAGGTTGAAGGCAAGGCTTGTAGCTCGAGGCTTCGAACAAAGAGAAGGCATTGATTACGAAGAAACGTTCAGCCCCGTTGCTCGCTACGCCTCCATCCGCCTCATCCTGAGTCATGCAGCATCCGAGAAGTGGAAACTGATGTCCTTCGACGTGAAGACCGCATTTTTGTATGGCAAGTTGGAGCAAGTTCTGTACATGAACCAGCCAAAAGGGTTCGAGGACGGTTCCGGACGAGTGTGCCAGTTATTCAAGAGTATTTATGGACTGAAACAAGCGCCCAAGCAGTGGAATCGTGAAATCACAGGATCATTTGAAGAAATCGGGTTGTTCAGCACTGACGATGACCCAAGTGTCTTTTATAATAAAGACAGAAGCATTATTGTAGCATTATTTGTCGACGACGGTTTGGTTGCTGGAAAGGACGAGAAGGAGATTTTCAAACTTCTGGAACAAATCAAGAAAAAGTTTGAAATCACACACTGCAAAACCATCCCGAAGGAGTTCTGTTATCTCGGTATGGAGCTGAAAGTTGACTCGGACAACATTTCCGTGAATCAACCAAAGTACGTGGAGAAAATCTTGCGAAGGATGAATCTTGAAAACTGCAACCCAGCTCCAACACCGATTGAACCAGGTATGGTAACAAAGAAAGAGGAACTTGTGAAGGATGAGAAAGTGTCAGTTGGAACTCCCTACCGTGAAGCCATTGGCAGCCTACTTTACCTCGCAACCGTGTCAAGGCCTGACATTAGTTTTGCTGTAAATTATTTGAGTCGACAATGCTGCAACCCAATGAAGAGCCATTGGAAAATGGTAAAACGAGTATTTCAATACGTGAAAGGAACTCCAAATGCAGGAATTCGTTTTGGAGGAGACAAAATCTTCAAAGTGTTCACTGATGCAGATTTTGGAGGAGAAAAAGAGACGATGAAATCGACTAGTGGAGGACTGATTCTTAGGGGAGGCCCCCTAGTTTGGTATTCACAACGGCAGAAACTTGTGGCGACCTCGACAGCAGAAGCAGAATATCGTGCAGCATGTGAAGCAATCGACGATGTGTGCTGGATGCGAAGATTGGCGACTGAACTCAAGATCCTGCAAGATGATCAACCCTTTCCTTTGTTTGTTGATAACAAGTCAGCTGTTCATATGTTATTGAACACCCACGAGGGTAAGGTAAACAAAGGAAAGAAGCACATTGAAATAGCACGTAAGTTTATTCAACAACATGTTGACGTGACTGTGTCTATCAAACATGTTGAAGGTACAAAACAAATCGCCGACATTCTGACTAAACCTTTAAACAAAAGCCAGTTTGTAAAATGTCGTAATTATTTGATTGAGGAGGAGTGTTGAGATAAATCAAAGAATTGTCGGATAAAGAAAGCTTGTCGAGAGTTGAAATGAATTGGTGCAAGTGAAAACACTATAATTAAAATTAAAATTAAAAATGTGAATGGAGTTG
Source organism: Thereva unica (assembly GCA_949987705.1). Lineage (NCBI taxonomy): Eukaryota > Metazoa > Arthropoda > Insecta > Diptera > Therevidae > Thereva > Thereva unica. Next base: position 88,443,932 of record OX465283.1, on the reverse strand, counting down.
GCGGCGGGTGAGATTAGTATTACTAAACTTCAAATAAAAACAAGGAAAGATTTGTAAGGCGACGAGAAATTGTGCTCTGTATTAAATAATTAGTAAATTGAGTTTTATTAATCTTGTCAACTTTCAGAAATAAATTATTTTCTTAAAATCAATTGGTCAACATTTCTTGGAGAATCTACGGACAAATTTCATCACAAAGCGATGCAGAACTTGAACAAACAAATAAAAATTAATGAACACTTCAACAAAACCTTATCCGACCTAAGGACAATAATAGTAAATGATCGAAACAAAATTTTAGGTAGGTATATTTAACTCCACAATTGAAGAGTTAAGAGAAATAGATTATAAAATTGTATTTTTAGATCAAGAAACTAAGTTACGATATATTGAGAATAAAATTAATCAAATACTATGTAGATAATATAATGGCAACCAAAAATAATGTAATCCACCCAAGTATGATAACGTTAGAGGAAATAGAGTCATATGATATATATTTTTATAAACTAAGATTGTTAAAAGCAGGAATTATGGAGTATAAAGATCAATTTCTTATATTTGCTACTAGCATAAAACCCGTGTGCCTTGCAACGCCTTTAAATAAAAACTGTTTATTATGTGCAATATTTTCCTTAAAAAAAAAAAAAACTAACAAAAAAGTCAACTGTTATTATTCTTAAAAAGGGTTTATTATATTGCATTTTTTTAATAAATATGGTAAACAAATTGCTGCGTATATCACCTTTGCTCAACAAATCTGCAAGTTTTGAAGCAGAGATTGGCATGTTTATGTCATCAATAGAAGTGACATTTTAGGGTTTGACGAAAGTTCGTTAAGTTTGTTCGCCTATTTACGTGGGTGCAAGAAATTATGAAGCAATCACAAATGAATATTAAATAAAGTGAATTTCGAGTCATTAATTTCTTCCTGATTATAGGGATGCACTGTCAAAATTTCAGCCCTTCAGCATCAGAGGTTTGGGTTAACCCCATTTCATCCCCTTAGGGGATGAATTTCGAGTAATCGCCTCTTAGTGGATGTCCACGTCCTTATAGCGATGCACTGTCCAAATTTCAGCCCTATAGCTCCAGTAGTTTTGTAACCCCATTTCACCCCTTTAGGGGATGAATTTCGAAAAACCGCTTCTTAGTGAATGCCTATAGCTTTAGCGGTTTGGATAAACCCCATTTCACCCCCTTAGGGGATGAATTTCGAAAAATCGCTTCTTAGTAGATGTCCACATCATTAGAGGGATGCACTGTCAAAATTTCAGCCTTATAGCTCCAGCGGTTTTGAGTCCACGCCACGCCATTATAGGGATGCACTGTCAAAATTTCAGCCCTATAGCTTTAGCGGTTTGGATAAACCCCATTTCACCCCCTTCGGTGATGAATTTCGAAAAATCGCTTTTTAGCGGATGTCCACGTCATTATAGGGATGCACTGTCAAAATTTCAGCCCTACAGCTCCAGCGGTTTGGGTAAACTCCATTTCACCCCCTTAGGGGATGAATTTCGAAAAATCGCTTTATAGTGGATGTTAATGCGAAAACTGTTTCACGACCTTTTTGACCCGTAACTGAATCTGCGATCACGATGGTCACGGTGTCTAAATACCACAAATAATGATCAAAACTCCACCTTTTCTTTAAAAACTTATTTAATATAATTTAATCAAATAACTAATATAAATTAATCTAACTAACAATCCAAATTCAAAACTCAAAAATCAAAATCAAAAAACTCAAGAAAAAAATCCAACCAAAATTTCAAAGCTCGCGCGCGTGTTAATATCAAAAAGAACTGTGAGTGGTTTTTCTAGTATTTTCCTAGTATATAAAGTTATTATACATTATTCATAGGAAATTGTCCAAACTTTCTAATTTTTTTAAAAAAATATTGGTTTATCACGTATTTTTTGGAGAAAAAGGTGGTTTTAGTTGAAATTTTAGTGAAAAAATAACAAAATTTTGACAATTCATAACTCCAAAAGTTGGTAAGATAGGACCATTGTTTTTACCGCTGTAGATAGGTGGAGGAATTCTGCGTGCACTGGTACCATAACCATGAAAATAGGTTATACGGTTACAAAAATACAGGGTGATATGTAAAACTTTAGCAAAAAACTTCAAAACGCCCTAGCGGCTAAACCGTTACGATTCCCCCCCACCCATACGATTTTTTGTTCGTCTATCCAAGACCTATCCACAGCCGGCCGCTTTGTAAGTTTATGTGGGACACCCTGTATATCAAATGCCTACGTGATTTCGGCAAGCTCGCCGTTACATCGAAAAATTCCCCTTATAATTTGCTTATCCGCTCCATCCACCATTCGCTCTTCGTTGGAGCTTTTAAGAGAAGTTTCGATCGAGAGCTTTTTCAAATTGGTAAAGCTCACGATCGATAGCTGTCAAACTCAGTTTGCAAATTTGTTAGTGTGATGGATGGATCAAATAAGAATTTTACAAGGGTAAGTTTAAATAATATAATTAATTTAATCTTATTTTATAGTACTAGGAAATACTTTGAACTAACTAACAATATAATCTAATCGTGATGTGACTTTCTGTACGTTGATGTTTCTGTTCGTGATGTTTATATTTAATGTTTACATTTAAGTGTTGTTTATGTCAAAATGTGAGGTTATGTGTTTGTTTACAAATTTGTTCGTATTTACATTTATTTGTGTATTTAATTCTACTATTTAATAATAATACTATTTAATACTACTTTTATTTATTGAATTTTAGGTTTTGCGTTCTCCTGGTCGTCCCTTCCTGGCCTTCATCATTACAGCAGCATATTACCATCGTTCAAAAGGTGAGTGTTATTATTGTGATGAACTTTTATTAATGTTTCCTGTTCTTTGCCTTTTAGGTTGATCCTGAACATACTCCCGGTCCTTGAATCCTGTGGATTCGAAATAAATGCCTACAACGATAATTTTTAGTTATGCTTCTACAAAGGTATAACTTAGTTATATTGGGAACAAAATTTAAATGATGGGAAGTAACAAGCAGGCATTATGGAAAATAGAAAGTAGAATAATGGAAAGGACAAGGACGGGAGCCATGGTATGTAACTGTGCGTTAGGTTAAGATGTTGTGACTTCAGTGTTGTTTTCGGTTTCTTTGGCGGTCTCGTTTTGAAGTGGCAGCAAACAAAGTTTTGCAATCGGGCGTTTGAGGATGGTGTCTTTTGTTTTTATTGTGGCTACCCTCACTAAGTTGTCCGCACCAGGATGGGTTTCCACAATCCTTCCAACGAGCCATTTTGTTGGAGGCAACCTTTGATGATCACCATTTGTCCCACTTCTAAGTTTTTTGATTTTCTAACCACTTGGGCCGCTGCTGTAGTCGGGACAAATATTCTCCTTGCCACCTCTTCCAAAAGGACTGTGTCAAATGCGTTAGGTGCTGCCATCTTGTTAGTGAATTGATTTTATAGTCTAGCGTGGACGGTTCGGGTAGTGCCAACGGAGCATCATGAATTAAGAAGTGACCCGGCGTTAGCGTTGTCATGTCTTCCGGATCGTCGGTTACTGGTGTAATCGGCCTCGAATTAAGACAAGCTTCAATTTGCACCGCTACTGTCGTGAACTCCTCATATGTCAAGGTTGTGTTGGTTAGAATTCTTTTTAGGTGGTATTTTGTAGCCTTGACCCCGGCTTCCCATAAACCCCCGAAATGGGGTGATGATGGAGGTATGAAGTGCCAATTAATCTTCAATGGCGTACTTAATTGTGGAATTTCATCCTTGATTTTACTTGGGTATTGATTGCAGTCCTTGTCTATTGTTCTTCTGGTTCCAACGAAGTTGGTGCCGTTATCCGAATAGATGTCAGAGCACATTCCTCTTCGGCTAATGAATCGTTTCAACGCTGCATAAATTGCTTCCGTCGTCAAATCGGATACGACCTCGATGTGTATGGCTCTGACAGCCAAACAAACAAATATTGCAAGGTAACCTTTGTAAGATTTTTGTCCCCTGAACTTGGATGCCTTCATGTTAAAGGGCCCACAAAAGTCTACTCCAACATGGGTGAATGGACGAGACATTCTAGCTCTAGGGCCAGGTAAATTCCCCATCAATTGGGTTAGCGGTGCTGCTCTTTGCTTGAAGCACGTTATACAGCGGTGTATTTCTAATTTAATGGCATTGCGGGCGTTCACGATCCAAAACTTTCTTCTAATTAACCCAATCATCAACTGTGTGCCACCATGCAACGTTTTTGCATGCATATCTCTAATTATCAGTGTCGTAAGATGATGCTTAGGGCCTAATATTATTGGATGTTTCTCGGACCAAGAAAGGTCTGAAGCTTCCAAACGTCCACCAACTCGCAAAACACCATCCTTATCTATAAATGGCGATAAGTTTTTAATTTTTCCTCCCGTTATGCCCACGCCATTATAGGGATGCACTGTCAAAATTTCAGCCCTGTAGCTTTAGCGGTTTGGATAACCCCATTTCATCTAGCGGTTTAGGTTGTGCGTTGTCTGTCAGTCAGTTACTTTTTATACAATAGAAAAAAAAGTAAAGAAAAAAAAATCCCCTTACAACTTATTGAACCCCATTCCACCCCCTTCAACCCTTTTTTTCTCCATAAAAAGTAGCCTATTTCCGTCTCCGAGGTATAAATTATGTCTGTAGCAAATTTCATCAAATTCGGTCCAGTGGTTTAGGCGTGAAAGCGTAACAGACAGACAGACAGAGTTACTTTCGCATTTATAATATTAGTAAGGATTTGTTACATATTGTAATACTTGATTAACTCATACTAACACAACCCCATAGAATGTACAGTAATGTTAGGAGGCGTAAGCGATGATATATCTAGGCAGTCAGTTCTCGCACGACCGCCATACAATAATGTAATACTGGTAATATTTAGTGGATTGGTAATAAATGAAGTATATTGAAAATGCCCTTTTAATTGATATTATCAATTGGCGATGAGGATGGGATAGCACAAGTTTCAAGAATTAAAATTCACAAAAAAAATGGTTAAAGTGAAAATACTTGTTAAATAGATATCAAATACGGAGTACTGAGTTTAGTGTGAAAACCGCGTGGCAAAAACGAAGTTATAAAAGTGCCATTTACGAAAATGGGATTAATTGGAAATCTAGAAGTTTTTGTGCCCGGTGAAGATTTCAGTGTTTACGAGAAGCGTTTTCAACAACTAGTGAAAATCAATGAAATAACTGAGGCAAATCAAGTGCCGCTATTCCTAACGTTGGGTGGCGGCGAACTTTATAAAACATTAAAAAACTTGTGCTATGCGGCAGAACCAGAATCTAAGAAGTTACAAGAATTAGTAAAGCTTCTAAGAGATCATTATGCTCCACAGACGCATAAAAGGACAGAACGCATAAAATTTTATTCGGCAAATCAATGTGTTGGCGATACAATTAATGATTATATTATCCGGTTAAAGGAACTTTGGGTAAATTGCAAATTCGAGAGTTTTCTCGATGAGGCATTATGCGATAAATTGATAACGGGAGTATATGACGATTCTCTCAAACAAAAATTACTATCAGAGCCTGAGAAAAAAAAGTTTGAGGAGTACTGTAATTTAGCAGTTAACTATGAAATGGCGGAAAAGAACAGCAAAACGTGCGAGCCAGGAATACATAAGCTTTCGCATACCAATACAAGTGACACTAAGAGAAAGTATACAACTACGTCATTAGGCGATGTGCGGAATAGAAAGAACGTAAGCAATAATTCCCATTATTATCAGCGTGAACAAAATCCAGTTAGACGTCGCGTCAGTTCGGTAAAGGTCAAGAGGTCGACAGAGTTAACTCGGGGCTCCAGTGTACAAAAAATTGTTTCAGATATAACAAAAGCCACTATGTCTCGTGTCCAGCGGTGCAATGGCAGTGTTATAAATGTAGAAAATACGGACATGTAGCAGCTGTGTGCTCAAGAAGAGTCAATACCATCATGTATGAGTACACGTCACCAGTAGCAGTTTCTATTTTGAATGTTGAGGGCCACCAAATTCCCTTCGAAATTGACACGGGATCATGTGCTACCTTAATAAATCATCAAATGTTTGAAAATAAGTTTAGATATAAGAAACTATGTAAACGAATTCCTAAAATTTTTTCTTTTTTAGGTGATAGAATTGAAATAATTGGAAGTTTCTCTGCGGAAGTGCAATACGTTGATAGGAGACATGTAATTAAAATTTTAGTTGTCAAGGCGTTTCCACCATGTAGAGCAATCTTGGGAAGAGACGTACTGGACATTATTATACCTGGTTGGAGATCATTGTTGCTAGAAAACGCAGCAAATATTGTAAGTGAAGTGCGATCAAGACCAAATAATGAAGATATTTTTGAGGTAATTAAAGAAAAATTCCCTAATATTTGTGACAAGAATTTAAAAATGCCGATTGTGGGTTTTAAGGCGAACATTAATCTAACTAAAGCAGATGAACATACACGTCCTATATTTTGCAAAGCGTATCAAGTGCCATATAAGATTCGTGAAAAGGTTATTAACGAAATTGAAAAGTTAGTGTCGCAAAATATACTTGTACCGGTAAAATCTTCCCAATGGGCATCACCAATGTTCGCGGTGCCTAAGCCAAACGGTGATGTACGTTTATGTGTGGATCTAAAAAAAACTTTAAATAAATTCATTGACATTGAACAGTATCCCTTACCGCTACCGGAAGATTTGTTTGCAGGCCTAGCAAATTATAAATATTTCGCTGTGATAGACTGCGTGGGGGCATATCTTCAAGTCCAAGTGGACGAAAAATCTCAAGATTTGCTGACCGTTAATACCCCTAAAGGGTTATTTAAGTATACTAGATTGGCGTTTGGGTTGAGTAGTAGCCCGGCGATTTGGCAGTCGATAATAGATCAGATATTGTTAGGGACAAAAGCCATAGCGTATTTAGACGATATTTTGATTGGGGGAGAATCATATGAAGAATGTTACGAACGATTAATGGAAGTGCTAGAACGGTTAGATAAACATAACGTCCGAATTAATTTAGAAAAGTGTAAATTCTTAGTTCAAGAAGTTAAGTATTTAGGCCATGTAGTGAAGGAAGGAAAAATAAGCCCCACTGATGAGAAACTCGAAGCAATTGAAAAGGTGCCAGATCCTAAAAATAAAACATCCCTACAGGCTTATTTGGGTCTCTTTAATTATTATTCTCAGTTCATACCAAACTGCTCGTCTCAACTAAGGGTTTTATATGATCTATTGAAAAAGGATGTTAAATTTAGATGGTCGGAGTTAGAAAAATCCTGTTTTGAAAAGAGTAAGAAACTTTTAAATAGCAATGCAGTGTTAGAATTGTACGATCCAAGAAAAACGATCGTGATCTCAACAGACGCCAGTCCCTTTGGAATTGGGGCTGCCCTTAGTCATTTAGTGGATGGGGTTGAAAAGCCGGTTAGATTTGTATCAAGATCTCTCACTAAATGTCAAGCGAATTGGAGTCAATTAGAAAGGGAGGCCTTTGCCATAGTGTTTGCGGTGAAGCATTTTCATAAATATATCTATGGGCATGAGTTTATACTTCATACCGATAATCAGGCACTTACTGAGATCTTTAGCCCCTCGAAAAGTACCCCAGCTGTGGCGGCAGCAAAATTACAAAGGTATGCAGTAACATTAAATATGTATTCATATAAGTTTGCATCGTAAAGCAAAGTCTATGTCGCTTGTAGATGCGTTATCGCGCCTTCCCTTGCCCAAAACCGTGGAGGATTTCGAAGAAGAAAATTCGATCAATTTTTTGAATTATTCAAATGAGTTACCGATAAAAATCGAAGATATAAAAACCGCTATGCACAGTGATGAACTGTTATGTGAAGTCAGGAAATTAGTAAAGTATGGTTGGCCAAAAAGGGTTCAGGCAGAAATTGAGCCATTTTTCCGTGTTAAAAAAGAGTTAAGTCTAGAAGAGGACCTCATAGTGTATAGACAGAGAGTAGTTATACCGTCAAAATGCAGACCATTGTTACTTACGAATTTACACGAATCCCATATAGGTGTCGTTAAAATGAAGCAATTGGCGAGGCAGTATATTTGGTGGCCGGGTATTGACGTCGACATTACGGACCTCGTTAAAAAGTGTGAACCATGTCAGAAAACTCAAAATGCATCTACAACTACCACTAGTTCTTGGGTGAAAACACAGTATCCACTTCAAAGAGTCCATTTAGATTTTTTTTATTTTGGGGCTAATGTTTTATGAGCCTGAAGTTCCGAACGTTCGATCGAACGATTTTAGAAAAAAAAATTAAATTTTGAATTTGACTATCGGACCTTAAAAAACAAGTAAATAATTGTTTTTTGATACCAGACAGACAGTGGGGGTCTCGAAAAATATCATACCTAAATTATTAACCCCGAATTATAAACCTACCCCTAACTCACCCCCTAAAAATGATTTTTTTTGAAAAAAATAGTTAGAGGTCGAGTGCCCCGCTGGATTTTTGTGGACTTGTTAAGGGTGGTGCTAGTAACCACCACCAAAAATCTGAAGTCCATATCGTGCACGGGCGATACCCCTAACTCACCCCCTAGATATGATTATTTTTAAACAAATAGTTAGAGGCCTAGTGCCCCGCTGGATTTTTGTGGACTTGTTAAGGGTGGTGCTAGTAAACACCACAAAAAATCTCAAGCCCATATCGTGCACGGGCGACACTTTTAAAACATCCCCTAGAAATGATTATTTTAAACACAATAGTTAGAGGCCTAGTGCCCCGCTGGATTTTTGTGGACTTGTTAAGGGTGGTGCTAGTAGCCACCACAAAAAATCTCAAGTCCATATCGTGCACGGGCGATACCCCTAACTCACCCCCTAGATATGATTATTTTTAAACAAATAGTTAGAGGCCTAGTGCCCCGCTGGATTTTTGTGGACTTGTTAAGGGTGGTGCTAGTAACCACCACAAAAAATCTCAAGTCCATATCGTGCACGGGCGATACCCCTAACTCACCCCCTAGATATGATTATTTTTAAACAAATAGTTAGAGGCCTAGTGCCCCGCTGGATTTTTGTGGACTTGTTAAGGGTGGTGCTAGTAACCACCACAAAAAATCTCAAGTCCATATCGTGCACGGGCGATACCCCTAACTCACCCCCTAGATATGATTATTTTTAAACAAATAGTTAGAGGCCTAGTGCCCCGCTGGATTTTTGTGGACTTGTTAAGGGTGGTGCTAGTAATCACCACAAAAAATCTCAAGCCCATATCGTGCACGGGCGACACTTTTAAAACACCCCCTAGAAATGATTATTTTAAACACAATAGTTAGAGGCCTAGTGCCCCGCTGGATTTTTGTGGACTTGTTAAGGGTGGTGCTAGTAACCACCACAAAAAATCTCAGGTCCATATCGTGCACGGGCGATACCCCTAACTCACCCCCTAGATATGATTATTTTTAAACAAATAGTTAGAGGCCTAGTGCCCCGCTGGATTTTTGTGGACTTGTTAAGGGTGGTGCTAGCAACCACCACAAAAAATCTCAAGCCCATATCGTGCACGGGCGACACTTTTAAAACACCCCCTAGAAATGATTATTTTAAACACAATAGTTAGAGGCCTAGTGCCCCGCTGGATTTTTGTGGACTTGTTAAGGGTGGTGCTAGTAGCCACCACAAAAAATCTCAAGTCCATATCGTGCACGGGTGATACCCCTAACTCACCCCCTAGATATGATTATTTTTAAACAAATAGTTAGAGGCCTAGTGCCCCGCTGGATTTTTGTGGACTTGTTAAGGGTGGTGCTAGTAACAACCACCAAAAATCTGAAGTCCATATCGTGCACGGGCGATACCCCTAACTCACCCCCTAGAAATGATTACTTTTAAACAAATAGTTAGAGGCCTAGTGCCCCGCTGGATTTTCGTGGACTTGTTAAGGGTGGTGCTAGTAACCACCACAAAAAATCTCAAGTCCATATCGTGCACGGGCAATACCCCTAACTCACCCCCTAGATATGATTATTTTTAAACAAATAGTTAGAGGCCTAGTGCCCCGCTGGATTTTTGTAGACTTGTTAAGGGTGGTGCTAGTAACCACCACAAAAAATCTCAAGCCCATATCGTGCACGGGCGACACTTTTAAAACACCCCCTAGAAATGATTATTTTAAACACAATAGTTCGAGGCCTAGTGCCCCGCTGGATTTTTGTGGACTTGTTAAGGGTGGTGCTAGTAACCACCACAAAAAATCTTAAGTCCATATCGTGCACGGGCGATACCCCTAACTCACCCCCTAGATATGATTATTTTTAAACAAATAGTTAGAGGCCTAGTGCCCCGCTGGATTTTTGTGGACTTGTTAAGGGTGGTGCTAGTAACCACCACAAAAAATCTCAAGCCCATATCGTGCACGGGCGATACTTTTAAAACACCCCCTAGAAATGATTATTTTAAACACAATAGTTAGAGGCCTAGTGCCCCGCTGGATTTTTGTGGACTTGTTAAGGGTGGTGCTAGTAACCACCACCAAAAATCTGAAGTCCATATCGTGCACGGGCGATACCCCTAACTCACCCCCTAGAAATGATTATTTTTAAACAAATAGTTAGAGGCCTAGTGCCCCGCTGGATTTTTGTGGACTTGTTAAGGGTGGTGCTAGTAACCACCACAAAAAATCTTAAGTCCATATCGTGCACGGGCGATACCCCTAACTCACCCCCTAGATATGATTATTTTTAAACAAATAGTTAGAGGCCTAGTGCCCCGCTGGATTTTTGTGGACTTGTTAAGGGTGGTGCTAGTAACCACCACAAAAAATCTCAAGCCCATATCGTGCACGGGCGATACTTTTAAAACACCCCCTAGAAATGATTATTTTAAACACAATAGTTAGAGGCCTAGTGCCCCGCTGGATTTTTGTGGACTTGTTAAGGGTGGTGCTAGTAACCACCACCAAAAATCTGAAGTCCATATCGTGCACGGGCGATACCCCTAACTCACCCCCTAGAAATGATTATTTTTAAACAAATAGTTAGAGGCCTAGTGCCCCGCTGGATTTTTGTGGACTTGTTAAGGGTGGTGCTAGTAACCACCACCAAAAATCTCAAGCCCATATCGTGCACGGGCGATACTTTTAAAACACCCCCTAGAAATGATTATTTTAAACACAATAGTTAGAGGCCTAGTGCCCCGCTGGATTTTTGTGGACTTGTTAAGGGTGGTGCTAGTAACCACCACCAAAAATCTGAAGTCCATATCGTGCACGGGCGATACCCCTAACTCACCCCCTAGAAATGATTATTTTTAAACAAATAGTTAGAGGCCTAGTGCCCCGCTGGATTTTTGTGGACTTGTTAAGGGTGGTGCTAGTAACCACCACAAAAAATCTTAAGTCCATATCGTGCACGGGCGATACCCCTAACTCACCCCCTAGATATGATTATTTTTAAACAAATAGTTAGAGGCCTAGTGCCCCGCTGGATTTTTGTGGACTTGTTAAGGGTGGTGCTAGTAACCACCACAAAAAATCTCAAGCCCATATCGTGCACGGGCGATACTTTTAAAACACCCCCTAGAAATGATTATTTTAAACACAATAGTTAGAGGCCTAGTGCCCCGCTGGATTTTTGTGGACTTGTTAAGGGTGGTGCTAGTAACCACCACCAAAAATCTGAAGTCCATATCGTGCACGGGCGATACCCCTAACTCACCCCCTAGAAATGATTATTTTTAAACAAATAGTTAGAGGCCTAGTGCCCCGCTGGATTTTTGTGGACTTGTTAAGGGTGGTGCTAGTAACCACCACCAAAAATCTCAAGTCCATATCGTGCACGGGCGATACCCCTAACTCACCCCCTAGAAATGATTATTTTTAAACAAATAGTTAGAGGCCTAGTGCCCCGCTGGATTTTTGTGGACTTGTTAAGGGTGGTGCTAGTAGCCACCACAAAAAATCGCAAGCCCATATCGTGCACGGGCGATACTTTTAAAACACCCCCTAGAAATGATTATTTTAAACACAATAGTTAGAGGCCTAGTGCCCCGCTGGATTTTTGTGGACTTGTTAAGGGTGGTGCTAGTAACCACCACCAAAAATCTGAAGTCCATATCGTGCACGGGCGATACCCCTAACTCACCCCCTAGAAATGATTATTTTTAAACAAATAGTTAGAGGCCTAGTGCCCCGCTGGATTTTTGTGGACTTGTTAAGGGTGGTGCTAGTAACCACCACAAAAAATCTTAAGTCCATATCGTGCACGGGCGATACCCCTAACTCACCCCCTAGATATGATTATTTTTAAACAAATAGTTAGAGGCCTAGTGCCCCGCTGGATTTTTGTGGACTTGTTAAGGGTGGTGCTGGTAACCACCACAAAAAATCTCAAGCCCATATCGTGCACGGGCGATACTTTTAAAACACCCCCTAGAAATGATTATTTTAAACACAATAGTTAGAGGCCTAGTGCCCCGCTGGATTTTTGTGGACTTGTTAAGGGTGGTGCTAGTAGCCACCACAAAAAATCTCAAGTCCATATCGTGCACGGGCGATACCCCTAACTCACCCCCTAGATATGATTATTGTTAAACAAATAGTTAGAGGCCTAGTGCCCCGCTGGATTTTTGTGGACTTGTTAAGGGTGGTGCTAGTAACCACCACCAAAAATCTGAAGTCCATATCGTGCACGGGCGATACCCCTAACTCACCCCCTAGAAATGATTATTTTTAAACAAATAGTTAGAGGCCTAGTGCCCCGCTGGATTTTTGTGGACTTGTTAAGGGTGGTGCTAGTAACCACCACAAAAAATCTCAAGTCCATATCGTGCACGGGCGATACCCCTAACTCACCCCCTAGATATGATTATTTTTAAACAAATAGTTAGAGGCCTAGTGCTCCGCTGGATTTTTGTGGACTTGTTAAGGGTGGTGCTAGTAACCACCACAAAAAATCTCAAGTCCATATCGTGCACGGGCGACACTTTTAAAACAACCCCTAGAAATGATTATTTTAAACACAATAGTTAGAGGCCGAGTGCCCCGCTGGATTTTTGTGGACTTGTTAAGGGTGGTGCTAGTAGCCACCACAAAAAATCTCAAGTCCATATCGTGCACGGGCGACACTTTTAAAACACCCCCTAGAAATGATTATTTTAAACACAATATGTAGTTAGAGGCCTAGTGCCTCCATGGATTTTGTGGACTTGTTAAGGGTGGTGCTAGTCCTAACACCTTCCTAACACCTTTATTTGGGGCGGTGTATTAAGTACATAAGGCTAACAAAGAAATGAAAACAAATTTAGAAAACAGCTAATGCAATGAAAGTCAACTACCACCTGGCACCGTCTTCAAAAATGATTCTTCTTTCTATATCCATTCTGATTGGATTAACCCTGCGTGTGTACACTGGGTCTTGGAAGGAACAGTTAAAATTTGAAACTCACATTTTCCTCTCATGAATAGAAGGCGAACTTCAATTACCTCCCCAATGCTTTTAAACATATGACTTTGGCAACTTGTTGGCTATATAGTAGACCCCAAGTAAGTACCCCAAAATTTTTTTCAGATATTTTGTTTGATAGCCGAGAAAACTTTGAAAACCCGGCCGTTCCCTCAAAGACCTAGTGTACACACCATGTCTCGGAAAATATAGTGTACACACGCAGGGTTAGTGCTGTAAAGAATTACAAACAATTTATTTAATCTTTTCTGGTGGATTACGAGATTGTTTTTTTTTTAAGTCGGTCACTTTAATTTTACTTTCAATCAGACAAGAGTTTATGTCATCACAAAATATACAATAGACTTATTTTAAACATGTGGCAACAGGAATAATTTTTTTATCCCTGCTGTCAGTAAAGAATATTCGATTTCCTCTGATAGGATTGTTTAAAAACAACTCGTAAGTCTCTGTCCGGTTACTTTTGGGAGTCACTGTATGTATTTAAAAATAATAAACACCCTAGCATCCTAGTATCCACGAAAGCCACTCTTTTGAGCATTATGTCTTGAAGAATATTGTTTAATTAATTTTGTTTTGTTAGTAATGAGATAATTTTTGAACTAATTACTTAATAGATGATAAATCATTTTTCTAAGACAAATTATTATCAATTTGGTATGGTTTATAAAATGCTACAAATATTTGGCTGCTTTTCGGCCACTTTTTTAAGGTTCGGTATTCGGCAGAATAAAAATGAACAAACGACTTGCCAGGATGAGCCTGAAGTTCCGAACGTTCGATCGAACGATTTTAGAAAAAAAAATTAAATTTTGAAACTGACTATCGGGCCTTAAAAAACAAGTAAATAATTGTTTTTTGATACCAGACAGACAGTGGGGGTCTCGCAAAATAGCAACCTACCCCTAACTCACCCCCTAAAAATGATTATTTTTGAAAAAAATATTTAGAGGCTTTAGACCCCGCTGAAATTTTTACCACGCGTTAAGAGGGATGTTAATAGATTCCAGAAAAAATCCCAAGTCTATATCATCGTCGGAAGCCACCCTTATGCCACCCTGAAGCCACCCCTAGGGGTGATTATTTTAAAAACTATGGTTAGAGGCTTTAGACCCCGCTGAAATTTTTACCACGCGTTAAGAGGGATGTTAGTAGATTCCTGAAGAAATCTCAAGTCCATAACATCGTCGGTCGCCACCCTTATGCCACCCTGAAGCCACCCCTAGGGGTGATTATTTTAAAAACTATAGTTAGAGGCTTTAGACCCCGCTGAAATTTGTACCACGCGTTAAGAGGGATGTTAATAGATTCCAGAAAAAATTCCAAGTCTATATCATCGTCAGAAGCCACCCTTATGCCACCCTGAAGCCACCCCTAGGGGTGATTATTTTAAAAACTATGGTTAGAGGCTTTAGACCCCGCTGAAATTTTTACCACGCGTTAAGAGGGATGTTAGTAGATTCCTGAAGAAATCTCAAGTCCATAACATCGTCGGTCGCCACCCTTATGCCACCCTGAAGCCACCCTGAAGCCACCCCTAGGGGTAATTATTTTAAAAACTATAGTTAGAGGCTTTAGACCCCGCTGAAATTTTTACCACGCGTTAAGAGGGATGTTAGTAGATTCCTGAAGAAATCTCAAGTCCATAACATCGTCGGAAGCCACCCTTATGCCACCCTGAAGCCACCCTGAAGCCACCCCTAGGGGTGATTATTTTAAAAACTATAGTTAGAGGCTTTAGACCCCGCTGAAATTTGTACCACGCGTTAAGAGGGATGTTAATAGATTCCAGAAAAAATCCCAAGTCTATATCATCGTCGGAAGCCACCCTTATGCCACCCTGAAGCCACCCCTAGGGGTGATTATTTTAAAAACTATGGTTAGAGGCTTTAGACCCCGCTGAAATTTTTACCACGCGTTAAGAGGGATGTTAGTAGATTCCTGAAGAAATCTCAAGTCCATAACATCGTCGGTCGCCACCCTTATGCCACCCTGAAGCCACCCCTAGAGGTGATTGTTTTAAAAACTATAGTTAGAGGCTTTAGACCCCGCTGAAATTTGTACCACGCGTTAAGAGGGATGTTAATAGATTCCAGAAAAAATCCCAAGTCTATATCATCGTCGGAAGCCACCCTTATGCCACCCTGAAGCCACCCCTAGGGGTGATTATTTTAAAAACTATAGTTAGAGGCTTTAGACCCCGCTGAAATTTTTACCACGCGTTAAGAGGGATATTAGTAGATTCCTGAAGAAATCTCAAGTCCATAACATCGTCGGTCGCCACCCTTATGCCACCCTGAAGCCACCCTGAAGCCACCCCTAGAGGTGATTATTTTAAAAACTATGGTTAGAGGCTTTAGACCCCGCTGCATTTTTGCACACTTATTAAGGGTGGTATTAGGAACTACCACAAAAAATTTCAAGTTGGTAACATCCCCGGGTGACACCCTTAAACCACCCCCTATAAATGATTATTTTGGAGCAAATAGTTACAGGCTTTAGACCCCGCTGCATTTTCGCACACCTCTTAAGGGTGGTATTAGGAACTAAAACAAATGGTGCTTTGGAAATATAGTTAAAGGCCTCACCTTTAACCACCACCTCAATGCTAACTAGATATAAAAAATTAATTTAACTAAAAGCAGTAATTGAATCAACTAATACTCGAATGAAGTAATGTGACGTGAAATATTTGGCGGAAAGATTTAAATAAAAGTGATGCAATGTTATGTAAAATAATATATCGAGGGTTTCCTGCCAGAAGGGCGTATCCACAAAATCGCGATTTTGGGCGTATAAACATTATTAAATTTTTTACGGTTTGTTTTGACAAAACTCATCAAGCGAATAAAAGTATCCAAAACATACGCCTAAAAACATTTATTTTCGATGATAAGCAATATGAAAAAAAAAATGCACCGATTTTTGAAATGTTTTTATTGAATCCTCTAAATCCATGTTTTGGTTGATACGCCCATCTGGCAGGAAACCCTCGATATGGATCTAAAAATAATAAACACCCTAGCATCCTAGTATCGACGAAAGCCACTCTTTTGAGAATTATGTCTTTAAGAATATTGTTGAATTAATTTTGTTTTGTTAGTAATGAGCTAATTTTTGAACTATAATTACTTAGTAGATGATAAATTATTTTTCTAAGATAATTTATTATCAATTTGGCATGGTTTATAAAGATGCCAGAAATATTTGGCTGCTTTTCGGCCACTCTTTTAATGTTCGATATTCGGCCGAATAAATGAACAAACGACTTGCCAGGCGACGGTGACGGCGGCGGCCTGCGGCAGAAGTCCCCATCCCCATAGTAATTTCTCCGCGCCGTCTGATGTTTATGCCAGTGCAAATGTTGTTCCATGTATTTTAAATGTCACCGCCACCCCTAAAATTTCTTTGTAGGTTAATCCACATTATGCGGCCGAATACCAAATCATAACAAACGCACATATCACTAAAAATTATATGAAAGGAATCCAAATTTCATCGGAAAAGCAACAACAAAAACAACAATACATATTATAAAAGGGGCTCCGGACCGGAGGACAAATTTCTTGAGAAAAGCAATAAAAAACAAAAAATCGAAATCGAGTGGCTGCAAATCGTTTATGGAATTGCGCGCAATTGTTTTAACACCGGAAATATTATTGTAGTATTAAGATCACATCTACAGTGATAATTTTTCTATGCTCGAAATGTTTGCGAATTCGGGGCTTCGGCCCAGAGCGTGGCCGAATATTCGGTGTCTCTAGTTCAGATTGAATTAAAAATTATATGAATCGCTAATGCCATGTAGCCAAAAGTTCTTTTCTGGAGAACCGATCATAACAGATATCAAGTGGGTTACATTTTACCAATTGGGGCTGAATTTCAAAAACCCTAAAAAATAAAATTTTTGGTCATAATTCCTCTAATATCATTTTCACTTTCAACTTGCAAAAGTTTTCACGGGGGGAAAAAACCATGAAACAATTTTTTTTTGTATGTATTTACAATACAAAAATGTGCAACAAACAGCGCCTGGCCGGGGGATTTGTGCCGTGCCGGGGGATTTCTCGCCCTGTCCAGACTTCGCGCCCTCAAACTTTTTTATAGAAAAAATGCGCCTAAACAGGTCATCAATTCAGAATTTCATTCATAAAAGAAAAGGGTCGTAAGAAAATTGCGTCGCAGTTTATGTTTTCAATTTTTCTGAACGAGTTAATGCTCCTTCTATTCTTTAACGATGGGTGCGCACGATGCAGATAGATATAGTGCGTTCTTTCTCTGTCAAAAGCGATTCTTAACGAGCACTTTTTGCTTAGTTTGACAGACTCGGAGTACGGTGTCCGCGGTTGAGGGGGGTTCGTTATTCATAAAGGGGTCGCTTCCGGATGATTTCTATAGATTTAGATCTGCTGAATCCGAAAATGCAAGATATTTTTGCAAAATCTCGGTCCTTCAGCTAGAAAAGATTATTTTTAACAAAAGGGTGTTCGAGGGGGTGGGTTTATATTCAATGTATATTTAATAATATAAGCATTGAAAAACTATTATTTTTTCTAGAATTTTTCAACTTAATTATAAGAGTCCATAAATTTGACTTCAACTAATATGCATACTTACATACTGGCGATATGAATTTTCCGTTCCCTAAATTTTATGAAATGTGGTAACCAGTTTTTATTTTTCCTAGTAGTCTGTAAAAGTGCCTGCGAAGGTAAGGCATATTTGCGGCTACCTTTTCACTTTCATGCGGCTTTTGGGTCCCACTATCAGACCGAAAACTTGAATTAAAGTGAGTTAAAACTTTTTTCATCATTCTAATTGTACACCTCAGAAAGCTCAATCTCAATATCTATATTCACCTAAATATATCCTCACCGTACTATAGGCAATTCGTTTCTTTTTGGCACGATTTGGCACTTAGCTGACGCTGGATATTTTATTTAAATCGAGCTTTTTGGGGATTTCAATTGTATTGATAAAGAAAGTTTTCACTCTAATATGTTTGTATACATTTTCTACTCCGATTTTCGAAATGCAGATAGTCTTCGCAAATACTATCATTCCTGCAGGTTTCATCCTTTCAGAAAAGTTCACCACTTTTTGACGGTCACAGCTCGGGCTGTTAAGAACTTTTATTGATTGCTTTTCTGTATGTTTATAATCTCGAAAACGGGTAATCCGATTTCTATAGGACTTTAAGAGGTAGTATTTCTGGACATATTTTGAGCCTATTTCTCACTCTATTAAAAAAATATTTTTTCAGACTATATATAATTTAACAATAATAATTTTAACAAATTTCATAGAAACAAAAAAATTGTAAACACAAACAATCATTAGAAAACAGGGTGGCGATTATTCTGGAAATTCTGGAAGTCAGGGAAAAGTCAGGGAAAAAATGTGAAAGTCAGAGAATTTCGTTTATTGTAAAATTAATTCAAAAATCATTAATGTTCTCAGGATTAAATTTAAAGTTTTAAGCGAAAATAATACAATATGGCAATATATCGACGGTGAAGTAGGTACTAATACCTCGTAACCCACATTTATAATAAATTGTGGGTTTCGAGGTATTAGTACTTCATCGTCGATATGTAAATATTATATGCTGCCATCTATGGAACAGTAGGTCATT
The DNA here is from genome assembly GCA_949987705.1 of Thereva unica. NCBI lineage: Eukaryota > Metazoa > Arthropoda > Insecta > Diptera > Therevidae > Thereva > Thereva unica. The sequence goes on along the minus strand of OX465283.1, from coordinate 88,424,867 downwards.
TGTTCTACGAATTTAAGGTCAATTCAAAACGTCATCACTGCAGAATTCACCTTCAAACTTAAATTTGAAGTCTGTAACTTAATTTTGTAGGGATGCGGCAATGAAGAGTTTTTGAATTTACCAATACATATATTTTTATCTTTGTCATACCCACATGTAAAGAGAGCTACATATAATGAGTACCAACCAACGAGTTATTACTGCTCGCTGGTTTTACCAAGGCAGTTTTATGTGTAAAAGAGCGACATCGAGCTAAGAAATTGAGCGGAGGCAATTCCGCAATCAGCAATGTATTCTGATCGGAATCATTGATATGAGCGGAATCAAATTGATCGGATATGTATTAGAATATCCAATACGATTTCAATAGGGAATACAGCTTCGCATTTAATCAATGCTTTGTCGGAGGGTACTTCATCGTTGACTTAAAAGAAAATCTTAGAAATATCTATGGACGGGCCAAACATCATCGCATTCTTCAGAAGTCTCTACATCTTTAAAAATGTACCGGCAAGGCGCCAAATTTATTCTGAATGTACTAGCTCGGATATCTTCCCTAAAAAATTCTTCTCCGTGCGTTGGCTTAACAATAGTGATGTCGCTAGCCGTGAATTGAATATGATGCCTCATATATTGAAGTACGTTGAAGAAATGAAGAAGAATCTTCAAATGTCGCCCAAGAATGAAAGTTTCCAGACTATTTTAAACGCAGTTAAGGATCCACTTTTACCAGTTAAACTTACATTTTTTAAATCATTAGCTGAGGAAATTGAGCCATTCATGACTGAAATTCAGTCTGATGCACCGTTTGCCCCTTTCCTGTACTTTACCATTAGTGGTGCAATAAAAGACATGATGGAGAGATTGGTTAAACCTAAAAGGATTCAACTCGAAAAATTTGAATTTCGAGTAATTTAGCTTCAAAGATTTTATCAGAGATACATTTGGGCGTATTTGAGACGTTCTTATATTATATTAAAACAACAAGAGTAAAGGACAGGTTATTCGGCGACGAATCCAATTTTGCCAAAAAAAGTATAATCGCAAAAATTGTCAGTTGAACCCTTCAATTTGAATTTCTAAATATCTCGCTTTCAAATATCGTTCTTTGAATACCCATTGTAAATTGTTCGAACATATACATTTAATATTATAGTATATTATGTTTCATCACAATTGTTTTGTCAGGTCAGGGAATTTTTTAGATACGTCAGGGAAAAGTCAGGGAATTTAGAATCATCAATGGAATCGCCACTCTGGAAAATAACGAGAAACAGCCATAGTCCTTTTCAGAACCAAATCAGTGCTGGTAAAATCATAAGAACACAACACACATTTCTAATGTTATGTATTCCTCTCAACAAAAAATTAAGAAGAAAATGAGAATTGTGTGATGTATTTATTAGATTTTTTAGGTTCTTCTTTCTTCTTTCTCTTCTTTAAGAGCTCCTTTAATCCCGCATGGGACATAGGGCGGAAACAGTTGCCCTCCAGCGGACTCTGTTTTGCGCGACAGCTCTCAGCTCCGACCAGGATCTCCCAGCTGTTGCGGCTTCTTCTAGTAGGGTTCTCCTCCACCTTGCTCTAGGTCTTTCTACTCGACGGGATCCTTGCGTATTCCAGTCAAGGGCCTGTTTGGCTAGATTTTTGTTTTCGCGTTGCAAAGTGTGGCCAATTCCATTTCCTTCGCCTGATTTGGTTGTCTATCCGTCTATTGAAATTCTATCTCGCCAGCGGATTTTTAGGATACGACGCAGGAATCTGTTGATGAAGACTTGTAGGCGCCCTGTGATGAATTGGGTGACTTTCGTTGTTTTGCAACCGTACAAAAGAACTGCCTTAACGTGTTGGAGTTGAACAGCCGCAATTTGGTGTTAGTGGAGATCGCCAAATACAAATCTTTGGGTGGCAAAGATTTTTATTAATTATTTAAGCACGTAATTTATAACATATTTCTTTTAGAACATTTAAAATTTTTGTAGGGCGTTTGTAGGGCACTGAGAATCAAATTTATAGCAAGTTCACAGGCCTCTGACTATTCTTTCCAAAATAATCATTTCGCCTGGGAATGTTATGAACTTGAAATTTTTTGTGGTAGTTTCTAATACCACCCTTAATTGGTGTACAAAATTTCAGCGGGGTCTAAAGCCTCTAACTATTTGTTCCAAAATAATCATTTCTACGGGGTGGTTTTAGGGTGTCACCCGGGGATGTTATCAACTTGCAATTTTTTGGGGTAGTTCTTATCCCCGCCCTTAACAAGTGTACAAAATTGCAGCGGGTTCTAAAGTCTCTAACCATAGTTTTCAAAATAATCACCTCTAGGAGTGGCTTCAGGGTGGCATAAGGGTGGCGACCGACGATGTTATGGACTTGAGATTTCTTCAGGAATCTACTAACATCCCTCTTAACGCGTGTTAAAATTTGCAGCGGGGTCTAAAGCCTCTAACCATAGTTTTTAAAATAATCACCTCTAGGGGTGGCTTCAGGGTGGCATAAGGGTGGCTTCCGACGATTATATAGACTTGGGATTTCTTCAGGAATCTACTAACATCCCTCTTAACGCGTGGTAAAAATTTCAGCGGGGTCTAAAGCCTCTAACTATAGTTTTTAAAATAATCACCCCTAGGGGTGGCTTCAGGGTGGCTTCAGGGTGGCATAAGGGTGGCTTCCGACGATGATATAGACTTGGGATTTTTTCTGGAATCTATTAACATCCCTCTTAACGCATGGTACAAATTTCAGCGGGGTCTAAAGCCTCTAACTATAGTTTTTAAAACAATCACCTCTAGGGGTGGCTTCAGGGTGGCTTCAGGGTGGCATAAGGGTGGCGACCGACGATGTTATGGACTTGAGATTTCTTCAGGAATCTACTAACATCCCTCTTAACGCGTGGTAAAAATTTCAGCGGGGTCTAAAGCCTATAACCATAGTTTTTAAAATAATCACCCCTAGGGGTGGCTTCAGGGTGGCATAAGGGTGGCTTCCGACGATGATATAGACTTGGGATTTCTTCAGGAATCTACTAACATCCCTCTTAACGCGTGGTAAAAATTTCAGCGGGGTCTAAAGCCTCTAACTATAGTTTTTAAAATAATCACCCCTAGGGGTGGCTTCAGGGTGGATTTAGGGTGGCATAAGAGTGGCTTCCGACGATGTTATGGACTTGAGATTTCTTCAGGAATCTACTAGCATCCCTCTTAACGCGTGGTAAAAATTTCAGCGGGGTCTAAAGCCTCTAACTATAGTTTTTAAAATAATCACCCCTAGGGGTGGCTTCAGGGTGGCATAAGGGTGGCTTCCGACGATGATATAGACTTGGGATTTTTTCTGGAATCTATTAACATCCCTCTTAACGCGTGGTAAAAATTTCAGCGGGGTCTAAAGCCTCTAAATATTTTTTTCAAAAATAATCATTTTTAGGGGGTGAGTTAGGGGTAGGTTTATAATTCGGGGTTAATAATTTAGGTATGATATTTTTCGAGACCCCCACTGTCTGTCTGGTATCAAAAAACAATTATTTACTTGTTTTTTAAGGCCCGATAGTCAGTTTCAAAATTTAATTTTTTTTTTCTAAAATCGTTCGATCGAACGTTCGGAACTTCAGGCTCATTTGCCAGGCGACGGCGGCGGCCTGCGGCAGAAGTCCCCATACATAGATTTAATTTCTCCGCGCCGCCTGATGTTTATGCCAGCGCAAATGTTGTCCCATGTATTTTAAATGTCACCGCCACCCCTAAAATTCTTTGTGGGTGGGTTAATCCACGTTATGCGGCCGAATACCAAATCATAAAAAACACACATATCACTATATGAAAGGAATCCAAATTTCTTCGGAAAGCAACATAAAAAAACCACAATACATATTATGAAAGGGGACTCCAGACCGGGGAATAAATTTCTTGAGAAAAGCAATAAAAAACAATCGAAATCGAGTGGCTTCAAATCGTCTACGGAATTGCGCGCAATTGTGTTAACACCGGAAATATTATTGTAGTATTAAGATCGCATCTACAGTGATAATTTTTCTATCCTCGAAATGTTTGCGAATTCGAGGCTTAGAGCGTGGCCGAATATTCGGTAGGTATCTCTAGTTTAGATTGAACTAAATATTTTATGAATCGCTAATGCCATGTGGCCAAAAGTTCTTTTCTGGAGAACCGTCCATAAGAGATATCAAGTGGGTTACATTTTACCAATTGGGGCTGAATTTCAAAAACCCTAAAAAATAAATTTTTTGGTCATAATTCCTCTAATATCATTTGACACCCTCAGAGCAAAAGCGGGCTAAAATAACAAAGAGAGCGAAAACGGTTCGGTTCTTTTTTTTAGCGCAAAAGAGGAATATCTTCGTATTCTTAGAGTAAAAATGGTATAACTATACTTCAGCGCAAAAACGGTGTATCAAAAAACCGAGAGCAAAGGCGGGTTAACTTTTTATTCCGCTTTTGCTCTTAATGAAAACTTATACCGCTTTTGCGCTGAACAAAAATTTAAATCGCTTTTGCTCTCAGTAAAAGCGTCAATTATGTTTTCATCACACTCGGGTTGAAAACGCTACTTTTGATTTTATTTTTTGAATTCTGCTTTTTCTCCCTTGTAACGTAATATAGAAACTTTGCCAACGCCTGGTCCCAAGCCCAGGGTGTGACCAGACCATTGACCAGAATCGGGAAACCGAAGAAACAGGGCAAGAGACCGCATTTTTCGAAGCGGCACCGACAGCAGCGTATCCATTGCTGGGACGTCCCGCTCGGACCGAAAATACTGTAGAAGAAGATAGTCGCCCTTTCACGCCAACTAACGGACCAAAGAAGAAGAAGAACGTAATATAGTATTTGCCCTTAGAAAAGGATAAAAACTAATATATTAGTTTCAAACACAACTTTTGAAGTTGTCTTCGTCTTTGAAGTTTTAAACGCAACTTTTACTTGTTTGGAGTAATTGATTTAGATTGACAGCAACGTACATACTTATATAAATCTACAATACCATTTATACATTTAGAGTAATTTAATGTAGAAAAATTAAATATATAGTACAATATTTCTCTGTTAAAATAGCGTATAGTAGCAAGAATGTAGTGCTTCCCATTCATATGTTACGGCAGCTCTCTAGTAGCACAAACTTTGTACTCCCAATTTTTACTTTCTTTTTCTCAAGTTTTCTATTGGAAAAGTACTCCGCACCGTTTGTATGGGAAAATGTTAATTCGGTTAATTTTCTTTAAATTTTTCAGATTTATAGTTCTCAACATGTAGACCAAAAGTCTCAATGGAAACATACTCCAACCCCCGTCCCGACCAAAACGCACCTCCAAGGGGCTAGGGGTATATAACTGATTTCTGAATGTAAAAGAATTTATTTAACCAATGACACAATGAATATCGCCGGTGGAGGGGTTTGTTATGAAAGGTGGTAAATGCCGGAGGTGAGCTTCGGGGGTAATGGTTTGTCTGAGAGTAAAAATATGTTGGTTAGCAAATACTCATGATCAGTTAGAGAGATAGAGTGGAGACTTCTCATATACATGAGGGTTAGATGGTCAGAGGCTGGAGTGTTATTGGTTGCTTACGTGGTAATTTAGAAATCAGAAAAGTCCATAGGATGGGTCGTGGTGGGGGACGAGAGAGGGGAGGGGATGGATGGTCAGTGCTTGAAGGGTCAAAGGGATGGTTGTGTGGTGTAGCCATTGTGTGGACTTCAAGAATAAATTGTTTTACATTCCGAAATCAGTTATATCCTCTAGCCTTTTGATGGTCCTTTTTCGGGAACGGGGGTTTTCGGAGTATGTTCCCATGGAGACATTTGATCTATATATATTGAGAACTATCAGCCTGAAAAATTTCAAGAAAATTCACCCAAAGACATTTTCCCATACAAACGGTGCGGGGTTCTTTGTGGTTTTTGAATCGGGTCACTTGTGAAATATAATACGTTTTTGGTTGTCTTGCATTTTACATTTTGATTAAATGAACAAAATAATAAATGCATTTATATTTTTTCGTTAAATAATTTAAAATATTCAATTATACAGTTATTCAAGAAGTATGTTTACAGTAGTTTTAATACAAGCAATTCCCATTGAATCCCACCTGTTTTACTATCTAAAGCGCCGACAAGGATATAGTTTATTACTATAAGAAAGAGTAACGGCGAAAGTAAACATCCTTGTCGTACTCCTGAGTTCATCTCAAAGGTTTCGGTTAATTTTTACTATATTAACACATTTTTGCTATTTTTGAAACTTTCGTTTTTAAAATTTTTCGAAATTATAAAATTATGAACGTTTATAAATTATTTATTGGCCTCGATTCCCAGATCCGGGCGGAAGTGAGTCCGGATTTGAGACTTTGCGATTCTCAAATCTGCAACCTCAAATCTCTTTTTGACATTTTCCGCGCTTTAAAAGTGTGATCCGCAACAAATTTTCTGCGGATTTGAAACCACAAATGCGCCTCAGATAATCCGACATCGGCTATTTTATTATCGTGGGAGTCTTCACTCCGAATTTTTGATTTAATTGAATCCGCGACTGCGGATTTGAGAATCGAAAAGTGTCAAATCCGCACTAACTTCCGCGCCGCCGGATTTGGGAATCGAGGCCATTGTCTCTAGTTTATCCAGTTTCTGAAATTTTATCTTTAATTTTAGGGTAAGTATTACATTTTTTCCGTTCAGTCATGCCATTATTGAGTAGTTAGATATTGGCCTTTAATTATTAAAAAAATTCAATTTTATTTAATACATTTCACAATTTCAGTTTCAAAATGAGTGCTCTTTTCATTTTGATATTAATAAGTTTCTTTTTTGACAATAATATTTCCAATTCTTCAGTTTTATGTTTGCAATTCTGAATTTTTGAACAAATTTAAATTTTTTTACAAAATACAAAGCTTACTAAGTAAAAAAAAGTAAATTGAAAAAAATCATAAATTGCAAACATTAAGGGTATTCATTTCACTTCGTAAATTCTTCGTATTTGTCGTACTTGTCGTACTTCGTAGTTGTTCGTAGTTTTTGTAGTTCATTTCCATATATTTTTTAACTACGACATTTTGTGTGAAGTAAGAAGCTACTGAGTTTCTAAAACGGCTTCGTAATTTTAAATTGTCGTAGTTGATGTTGACATTTGTCAGCTGTTTTGAATTATTTAATTGAATTTAATTGCTATGAATTTAAAAGATGCCTAGGGAAACATTGAGAACAGCTTTATCGATTAAAGCTTCCAATAATTTTTGTTTTTCACTTTTTCTAGGAATTTTCTCAAAAACCAACCTATTTTGAAGGTAAAAATCACACCTTCAATATTACGAAATATGAAAAAATGACCTACGAAAAATATTCAATGTAGTCGTTCATGTCAATAATTGAACTACGAAGCTACGAAACTACAAAACTACAAACATTTGAAAAGTGAAATGAATACCCTCATTATAAAAATTGAAGTTAGTAATAAAGATAAAAGATAAACATGTGGAAAATTTATGTCAGAAATGTAAAAATCCCCAAATATGTAGTCAAAAATGGGAAAATGGCAAAAACATAAAACTTATCATAAACAATTACAAAGACTTCACACATTCAAGTCAAATCTTACAAACGCAAAAATTCCAAAAATTCCAATTTTATGAATAGAGTTGCATTGTATTTCTAGTAAAGTGAAGAAAATGTGGTCTAAAAATAGATTTCGAAGTAATAATGTAAGCGACGGAGGTAAAATAAAAACTGAGGGCAAAAGCGGTTTAAGTTTTCGTAGAGCGCAAAAACGGTTTAGAGAGTTAATCCGCTTTTGCTCTAAGACTTTTGCCGTTCCGTTCTTGCTCTGAATAATAGTTGAACCATTTTTGCGCTGAAATATTTGTATTCCTCTTTTGCTGCAACATCAAATATAACCCGCTTTTGCTCTGAGGGTGACATTTTCACTTTCAACTTGCAAGTTTTCACGGGGGAAAAAAAGCCATAAAACAATTTTTTTGTATGTATTTACAATACAAAAATGTGTAACAGACAGCGTCTGGCCGGGGGATTTGTGCCGTGCCGGGGGATATCTCGCCCTGTCCAGACTTCGCGCCCTCAAATTTTTTAACCAAAAAATGCGCTTAAATAGGTCATCAATTCAGAATTTCATTCATAAAGGAAAAGGGTCGTAAGAAAATTGCGTCGAAGTTTATTTTTTAAATTTTTCTGTACGAGTTAATGCTCCTTCTATTCTTTAACGATGGGTGCGCACGATGCAGAAAGATATAGTGCGTTCTTTCTCTGTCAAAAGCGATTCTTAACGAGCACTTTTTGCTTAGTTTGAAAGACTCGGAGAACGGTGTCCGCGGTTGAGGGGGGTTCGCTATTCATGAAGGGGTCGTTGAATTTTCCGGATGACTTCTATAATAGATTTAGATTTGCTGAATCCGGAAATGCAAGATATTTTTGCAAAATCTCGGTCCTTCAGCTAAGCAATTATTTTTAACAAAAGGGTCTTCGAGGGGGTGGGTTTATATTCAAATATAATATAAGCATTGAAAAACTATTATTTTTTCTAGAATTTTTCAACTTAATTATACGAGTCCATAAATATGACTTCAACTAATATGCATACTTACATATGAAGATATGAATTTTCCGTTCCCTAAATTTTATGAAATGTGATAACAATTTTTTATTTATCCTAGTTGTCTGTAAAAATGCCTGCGAAGGTAAGACATATTTGCGGCTACTTTTTCACTTTCATGCGACTATCGAGTCCCACTATTTGATCAGACCGAAAACTTGAAGGAAAGTGAGCTAAAACTTTTTTCATCATTCTAATTGTACACCTCAGCAAGCTCAATCTCAATATCTATATTTGCCTAAATATATCCTGACCATACCTACTATAGGCAATTCAATTCTTTTTAGCACGATTTTGTATATAAGATTGTCTATAATGTTATTTATACTTAGCTGACGCTGGATATTTTATTTAAATAGAGCTTTTTGGGGACTTCAATTGTATTGATAAAGAAACTTTTCACTCTAATATGGACATACATACCTACATTTTCTACTCCGATTTTCGAAATGCAGATAGTCTTCGCAAATACTATCATTCCTGCAGGTTTCATCCTTTCAGAAAAGTCCACCACTTTTTGACGGTCACAGCTCGGGCTGTTAAGAACTTTGATTACCTTTCTGTATGGTTATATAATCTCGAATACGGGTAATCCGATTTCTATAGAACTTTAAGAGGTAGTATTTCGATTAAAAAAAAATATTTTTTAGCAAAGACAGACAGGTCGTAATGGGGTATATAGCTGAATAATATATAATTTAACAATAATAATTTTAACAAATTTCATAGAAACAAAAAAATTATAAACACAAACATTAGAAAATAACGAGAAACAGCGATGGTCCTTTTCAGAACCAAATCAGTGCTAGTAAAATCGTCGCGATAAGAACACAACACACATTTCTAATGTTATGTATTCGTCTCAACAAAAAATTAGGAAAAAAAATGAGAATTGTGTGATGTATTTATTACATTTATTAGGATCGCCAACTACAAATCTTTGGGCGGCAAAGATTTTTATTAATTATTTAAGCACTTAATTTGTAACATATTTCTTTTAGAACATTTAAAATTTTTGTAGGGTGTTTGTAGGGTACAGAGAATCAAATTTATAGCACGCTCACAGGCCTTTGACTATTCTTTCCAAAATAATAATTTCTAAGGGGTGGTTTTAGGGTGCCACCCGGGGATGTTATGAACTTGAAATTTTTTGTGGTAGTTCTTAATACCATCCGTAACAAGTATGCAAAAATAATGCGGGGTCTAAAGCCTCTAACTATTGTGTTTAAAATAATCATTTATAGGGGGTGTTTTAAAAGTGTCGCCCGTGCACGATATGGGCTTGAGATTTTTTGTGGTGGTTACTAGCACCACCCTTAACAAGTCCACAAAAATCCAGCGGGGCACTAGGCCTCTAACTATTTGTTTAAAAATAATCATATCTAGGGGGTGAGTTAGGGGTATCGCCCGTGCACGATATGGACTTGAGATTTTTTGTGGTGGTTACTAGCACCACCCTTAACAAGTCCACAAAAATCCAGCGGGGCACTAGGCCTCTAACTATTTGTTTAAAAATAATCATTTATAGGGGGTGAGTTAGGGGTATCGCCCGTGCACGATATGGACTTCAGATTTTTGGTGGTGGTTACTAGCACCACCCTTAACAAGTCCACAAAAATCCAGCGGGGCACTAGGCCTCTAACTATTGTGTTTAAAATAATCATTTCTAGGGGGTGTTTTAAAAGTGTCGCCCGTGCACGATATGGGCTTGAGATTTTTTGTGGTGGTTACTAGCACCACCCTTAACAAGTCCACAAAAATCCAGCGGGGCACTAGGCCTCTAACTATTGTGTTTAAAATAATCATTTCTAGGGGGTGAGTTAGGGGTATCGCCCGTGCACGATATGGACTTGAGATTTTTTGTGGTGGCTACTAGCACCACCCTTAACAAGTCCACAAAAATCCAGCGGGGCACTAGGCCTCTAACTATTGTGTTTAAAATAATCATTTCTAGGGGGTGTTTGAAAAGTGTCGCCCGTGCACGATATGGGCTTGAGATTTTTTGTGGTGGTTACTAGCACCACCCTTAACAAGTCCACAAAAATCCAGCGGGGCACTAGGCCTCTAACTATTTGTTTAAAAATAATCATATCTAGGGGGTGAGTTAGGGGTATCGCCCGTGCACGATATGGACTTGAGATTTTTTGTGGTGGTTACTAGCACCACCCTTAACAAGTCCACAAAAATCCAGCGGGGCACTAGGCCTCTAACTATTTGTTTAACAATAATCATATCTAGGGGGTGAGTTAGGGGTATCGCCCGTGCACGATATGGACTTGAGATTTTTTGTGGTGGCTACTAGCACCACCCTTAACAAGTCCACAAAAATCCAGCGGGGCACTAGGCCTCTAACTATTGTGTTTAAAATAATCATTTCTAGGGGGTGTTTTAAAAGTGTCGCCCGTGCACGATATGGGCTTGAGATTTTTTGTGGTGGTTACTAGCACCACCCTTAACAAGTCCACAAAAATCCAGCGGGGCACTAGGCCTCTAACTATTTGTTTAAAAATAATCATATCTAGGGGGTGAGTTAGGGGTATCGCCCGTGCACGATATGGACTTGAGATTTTTTGTGGTGGTTACTAGCACCACCCTTAACAAGTCCACAAAAATCCAGCGGGGCACTAGGCCTCTAACTATTTGTTTAAAAATAATCATTTCTAGGGGGTGAGTTAGGGGTATCGCCCGTGCACGATATGGACTTGAGATTTTTTGTGGTGGCTACTACCACCACCCTTAACAAGTCCACAAAAATCCAGCGGGGCACTAGGCCTCTAACTATTTGTTTAAAAATAATCATTTCTAGGGGGTGAGTTAGGGGTATCGCCCGTGCATGATATGGACTTCAGATTTTTGGTGGTGGTTACTAGCACCACCCTTAACAAGTCCACAAAAATCCAGCGGGGCACTAGGCCTCTAACTATTTGTTTAAAAATAATCATTTCTAGGGGGTGAGTTAGGGGTATCGCCCGTGCACGATATGGACTTGAGATTTTTTGTGGTGGCTACTAGCACCACCCTTAACAAGTCCACAAAAATCCAGCGGGGCACTAGGCCTCTAACTATTGTGTTTAAAATAATCATTTCTAGGGGGTGTTTTAAAAGTGTCGCCCGTGCACGATATGGGCTTGAGATTTTTTGTGGTGGTTACTAGCACCACCCTTAACAAGTCCACAAAAATCCAGCGGGGCACTAGGCCTCTAACTATTTGTTTAAAAATAATCATATCTAGGGGGTGAGTTAGGGGTATCGCCCGTGCACGATATGGACTTGAGATTTTTTGTGGTGGTTACTAGCACCACCCTTAACAAGTCCACAAAAATCCAGCGGGGCACTAGGCCTCTATTTGTTTAAAAATAATCATTTCTAGGGGGTGAGTTAGGGGTATCGCCCGTGCATGATATGGACTTCAGATTTTTGGTGGTGGTTACTAGCACCACCCTTAACAAGTCCACAAAAATCCAGCGGGGCACTAGGCCTCTAACTATTTGTCTAAAAATAATCATATCTAGGGGGTGAGTTAGGGGTATCGCCCGTGCACGATATGGACTTGAGATTTTTTGTGGTGGTTACTAGCACCACCCTTAACAAGTCCACAAAAATCCAGCGGGGCACTAGGCCTCTAACTATTTGTTTAAAAATAATCATTTCTAGGGGGTGAGTTAGGGGTATCGCCCGTGCATGATATGGACTTCAGATTTTTGGTGGTGGTTACTAGCACCACCCTTAACAAGTCCACAAAAATCCAGCGGGGCACTAGGCCTCTAACTATTTGTTTAAAAATAATCATATCTAGGGGGTGAGTTAGGGGTATCGCCCGTGCACGATATGGACTTGAGATTTTTTGTGGTGGTTACTAGCACCACCCTTAACAAGTCCACAAAAATCCAGCGGGGCACTAGGCCTCTAACTATTTGTTTAAAAATAATCATTTCTAGGGGGTGAGTTAGGGGTATCGCCCGTGCACGATATGGACTTCAGATTTTTGGTGGTGGTTACTAGCACCACCCTTAACAAGTCCACAAAAATCCAGCGGGGCACTAGGCCTCTAACTATTTGTTTAAAAATAATCATATCTAGGGGGTGAGTTAGGGGTATCGCCCGTGCACGATATGGACTTGAGATTTTTTGTGGTGGTTACTAGCACCACCCTTAACAAGTCCACAAAAATCCAGCGGGGCACTCGACCTCTAACTATTTTTTTCAAAAAAAATCATTTTTAGGGGGTGAGTTAGGGGTAGGTTTATAATTCGGGGTTAATAATTTAGGTATGATATTTTTCGAGACCCCCACTGTCTGTCTGGTATCAAAAAACAATTATTTACTTGTTTTTTAAGGCCCGATAGTCAGTTTCAAAATTTAATTTTTTTTTCTAAAATCGTTCGATCGAACGTTCGGAACTTCAGGCTCATAATGTTTTCATGATTATTGTAGACTCCTTCAGTAAATATGTAAATGTGGAATTAATGAGAAAGACGACAGTCAATTGCGTAATAGATAAACTGGAAGATATGTTTTCTACATTTGGGCTGTTTGAAGAGATAGTAACGGACAACGGACCCCAACGGAATTAAACAATGTAAAAATAAGAATAATAAGAAAAAAATCGAAAATAGTTTAGAGATAAGCAAACATAAGTTTAAAAATATGAATTATCTTCCAAATGAAGAAATATTATATAGAAATGTCTTCAATAATAGTTGTAAATGGATTCCGGGTAGAATTAAGAGAAGAATTAGCACCTTAGTCTATGAAATAGTAATAAATAATAAATTAAGAATTGCACATCAAAATCAATTAAAAAAATTTCAGAAAATTGTAATTCCATGTACTAGAAACGCTGACACTCAGAAACCAGAAGAAACTCAGAAAAATAACACACCAGCGTCTAGACCCAAGCGATTTAGAAAAAAAACAGATAGACTTAAGTATGTATAAAAAATTTTGTTAAATTTTTGAAAAGGGGGGAGAATTGTTACATATTGTAATACTTGATTAACTCATACTAACACAACCCCATAGAATGTACAGTAATGTTAGGAGGCGTAAGCGATGATATATCTAGGCAGTCAGTTCTCGCACGACCGCCACACAATAATGTAATACTGGTAATATTTAGTGGATTGGTAATAAATGAAGTATATTGAAAATGCCCTTTTAATTAATATTATCAGGATTAAAATTCCAAAAAGCTATGTAGACCAGTGCAGATAATTTTTGAGAAAAAAAAAATTCTTAGCAGTATATGGAAGGTGGGAAAATTTAGGGTAAATGCTACATAAACAAGGAAAAATCGAGAGCACCGCAGCAGATGACCGGAAAGGGGGCGGGGGAGCCAAAATGTAAGTTTTAGGGGGTTAAACGTGTTTTTTTGCGATTTCTGAGAAAAGTAGACCTCCTATCGAAAAACGTTAAATGTAAACGTTGTAGATAATTAAAAGATCTAGAGCTTTTGTTCAAACCATTTTTCGACATAACCTCAAAAAATGGAGAAAACGTCAAAAACCGAGGTTTTCGTTTATCATTTTTATCTTTCACAAAAATGATCCAATTTTAATGAAATTTGAGGAAAATGTAGATTTTCATGTTTCGAAAAGGCCCAATTTTTTTCAAAGCGATTGGTTGTGTAGTTTTGTTTTTATGACCTTAATTTAAAAAAAAAGGCAGCATTTTCAATCAAAAAAGTTGGCGAACGAATTTTTGACTTTGAAAATTTTGAAGACGGGTTTTTTTTCGTTGAATCCTCTACTTTAAGATGGTGTAAAAAAATGATAAATAGAAAAACATCGATAAAAATTCGAAAAACCAAAAACATCCTTTTTCAAATATCGATTTTTGCGTAAACTTCGCTAATTCTTTCTCTCTTTGACATAAAGCTTTAAGAGTGGCGCAAAACTGTAAATTTAATGTAATATATTATAAGGGAGCTTCATGTAACAGTTTCAGATGTGAAAAAATTTGTTTAAACAATTATTTCGCCCAAGAAAGCAAAGAAAAAATTACAGTTTTAGGCCGGCCCGCGCACTGCTTTTTATTTAATTTATTGCCTAATAAAATGATTTTTTTGAGTTTATGAAGGTAAAGTTAGAAGATTGATCTGATACTACATATTTGATGATGGAAAAATGAAGTACCATTGCGAGTAACTATACTAGTATTCCTTCAGAAGCAGCAAAACCGGTTTTACAAGTTAATCTATGTCTACACTGGTTTTCTTTCAGCTGAAATTGTTTTGGAGGATATTCGTTTGAAATTTTATGACGTTGAAAATTATGAAATTCCCGATTTGAAAGAAGAAAATATTTATAAGGATGTACCAGAAACTTTGAAAACTTTTCTTGATATCATAATAAAGTCTCATAAAATTAAGAATAAAAGCAATCAGTTGAAGTTGGATAAAACTGTCCAACTGCATTATATCATCAGTTAGGCCACGTTCATTTTTGTCTCCCATTTTGTTATGCTTATCTTCAATGATGCATAAGAAATATGCTTCTAAAGGATTAATCGATTCCTTGTACAATTTGGGATTGTGCTCTTCCTACAAAGAAACTTTGCGATTTGAAGCATCTATTGTAAAAGATCCTTTTAATTACAGTTGTTCGGAAGATGCATACATTCGATTCGTCTATGACACTGCCGACCACAACACGTGCACCATAGATGGAAAAACGCCATGGGGGGTATTATGATTGTAACTCCAGCATCGTCTGTTATTTCCAAAAAAACAATTGCTCGATTAAATACGATTCCATCTTCAGAAGATATAGGGAAGATAGGTTTTATCGAATTACGACATTTTGAGAAAAGGGCTGCTGAAGGCTTAAAAGCAATACTATTGAAAATCTTTTTGATAACAATCGTGACGATTTTTATGAAACTTCTATGTTAGACTTCACCTGGTTGTTTTCAAAATTTTCTAATAAAAATAATGTTGGTTGGAATGGATTCATGGAGGAAGCTCATGTAAATTCAAATTTCAGTACGTCAAAAATTATTCCTCTACTTTAGAAAATGGTGCTCGAATGTCGAGTGCTGTGTTCTAAAAGTAAGTTTTAATGTATAAGCCATCACAATACGTAGAAATATTTTTTTTGGCCTAAAACTGTAATTTTTTCCTTGCTTTCTTGGGTGAAATAATTGTTTAAACAAATTTTTTCACATCTGAAACTGTTACATGAAGCTCCCTTATAATATATTACATTAAATTTACAGTTTTGCGCCACTCTTAAAGGAGGTCTACTTTTCTCAGAAATCGCAAAAAAACACGTTTAACCCCCTAAAACTCACATTTTGGCTCCCCCGCCCCCTTTCCGGTCATCTGCTGCGGTGCTCTCGATTTTCCCTTGTTTAAGTAGCATTTATCCTAAATTTTCCCACCTTCCATATACTGCTAAGAATTTTTCTAGTTTTTGGCTTTTCAAAAGCGTATCTGCACTGGTCTAATGTTGTAGTTGAAGTTCAAATAATAAAACCAATTCCAAATTCAGAAAAGCTAGAAATTAAAGAACAAGAAGAATTGATTGCTGAAATTAAAGAAAAATATTTCCAATATGAAAAAGACACTATATTGAAGGACTTGAAATTAAGTAGCTAGCCATTGTATTTTCCAAGATAAATGTTAAAGAAGATGTATAATGAATCTATTTGGCAAAATTGTGATAAAAGAAAATTTAATTTAACTGGAAATTACCTAGTAAACTTAAATAACTGTAGCTTGGGAATAAAGGACATGAAATTTGTCAAAAGGTTCTATTTTCAGAGAAATTCTACTATCCAACTAAAAGTGTTAAGGACGTATATATAAAACCCATAAATTTTGATAAAATAATTTTGGAAAATATGAATAATCCAGAAGAAATTCAGGAACTTAAGTTTCACAAGACCATTATGTACGAAGCCAGTGTAAGCATTTTTACGATGATGATTATTTGTTGTTTATGTGTAATTTTGTATGTATTATGGAAAATTAAAAGAGGAAGAATTCATATTATCAATTTGAAGTCGGAGACTTCTGACTTAAAGCGGGGAGGAGTTATACATCTGACCCCACAACGTGATTTGCAGGAAGTCGCGGTGAAACCGGATGAACCGGACACCTTTTGCATTCCGCCAAAATCCAGACCAATGTCTTGGTAACAAGAATTGCCTTTTGCAATTCTTGCATTCTTAGTTGATAAAGTGCAAGTATCATATTTCTGCTGCACTTTATCAATAAAAATGCTTACTCTAGATTTGATGACTGAAAATTAAATGAAGTCAGTCTGTCGTAAAACTTAACTTAAAGCGGTCGTCCCATGTAAACTCGTATATAGGTATATACATATATATTTCGGTTCATTAAATAAAGTTTTCAAAGTTGTAAAAGAATTAGTGTTTTTATTAATTTGATTTTTCAGTTCTTTTCCTGGTGGTGTTTTTCTGATAACTCCGGTCTTCGGCGATATAATATAACTTGCGTGTTGTATATATATATATATAGGTATATATATATATATATATATAATTACTAATATTATAAATGCGAAAGTAACTCTGTCTGTCTGTCTGTCTGTCTGTTACGCTTTCACGCCTAAACCACTGGACCGATTTTGATGAAATTTGCTACAGACATAGTTTATACCTTGGAGACGGACATAGGCTACTTTTTATGGAGAGAAAAAAGGGTTGAAGGGGGTGAAATGGGGTTCAATAAGTTGTAAGGGGATTTTTTTTTCTTTACTTTTTTTTCTATTGTATAAAAAGTAACTGACTGACAGACAACGCACAACCTAAACCCCTAGAGTTAAAGGGCTGAAATTTTGACAGTGCATCCCTATAATGACGTGGACATCCGCTAAAAAGCGATTTTTCGAAATTCATCCCCTAAGGGGGTGAAATGGGATTATCCAAATCGCTAAAGCTACAGGGCTGAAATTTTGACAGTGCATCCCAATAATGGCGTGGACATCCACTATAAAGCGATTTTTCGAAATTCATCCCCTAAGGGGGTTAAATGGGGTCAACTCAAAACCGCTGGAGCTATAAGGCTGAAATTTTGACAGTGCATCCCTCTAATGATGTGGACATCCACTAAGAGGCGATTACTCGAAATTCATCTCCTAAGGGGATGAAATGGGGTTAACCCAAAGCTCTGATGCTGAAGGGCTGAAATTTTGACAGTGCATCCCTATAATCAGGAAGAAATTAATGACTCGAAATTCACTTTCTTTAATATTCATTTGTGATTGCTTCATAATTTCTTGCACCCACGTAAATAGGCGAACAAACTTAACGAACGTTCGTCAAACCCTAAAATGTCACTTCTATTGATGACATAAACATGCCAATCTCTGCTTCAAAACTTGCAGATTTGTTGAGCAAAGGTGATATACGCAGCAATTTGTTTACCATATTTATTAAAAAAATGCAATATAATAAACCCTGTTTAAGGATAATAACAGTTGACTTTTTTGTTAGTTTTTTGTTTTTTTTTAAAGGAAAACATTGCACATAATAAACAGTTTTTATTTAAAGGCGTTGCAAGGCACGCGGGTTTTATGCTAGTATATATATATATGCTTATATATATATATATATATATAAGAAAGGCAATTGTCGGAGTCTATTGTGGAGTGTGCAATGGAGTTGTGTCCAACTATCCGTAAACGGACGCAGCCATGGATCTCGGACAGCTGTCTGGACCTCGTCGATCAGCGGAAGCGCATGAAACACGTCGACTTTGAGGAATACAGAAGATTGAACAAAGAAGTTCGGCAGAAAATGAAATTGGAACGAGAAGCGTACTGGAATAACGTTGCGGCCGACATGGAAAAAGCGGCGTCGAGGCACGAGTACCGGACGCTGTACCAGACAATCCGCCGGTTAGGCGGCAAAACAACATCAACAAACGACAACATCAAAAAATCGGATGGAACTTTTGTGACTTCGGCCCATGAACGCCTGGAGCGGTGGAGAGCATTCTTCCACCAGCTGTATAACCACGATCCGCCGCAAGGTCCAGCACCCGAACCACCGATTATCGAACAGCCGATGAATCAGTCTCTCGATACCGAACCAACAATTATCGAGGTGAAGACAGCAATAAAATCGCTGAAAAATGGAAAAGCGCCGGGAATAGACCAAGTAACCGCCGAGATGATCAAAGCTGGAGGTGATGTCTTATCACAACGACTTCATGTCCTCATAACACACATATGGCATTCGGATCGTGTCCCTTCGGTATGGAAGAAAGCGATCGTTGTCCCAATTTTGAAGAAAGGCGACAGTCGGGAATGCAAGAATTATCGCGGTATTAGCCTTCTTTCGATTGTCGGTAAAGTATTTACGAAAATAATACAATCGAGGCTACAGAAACATCGAGAGCAAACGAGCCGGGAGGAACAAGCGGGATTTAGACCACATCGAGGATGCATTGATCAAATATTCGCCCTCCGTCAGTTAATGGAAGAAAGAATTCGTTGCGGCAAACGAATTGTCGTCGTTTTCATCGATTTCAAATCCGCTTTCGATTGCATCGATTGGAACAGCTTGTGGAGAGTCTTGGTAACCGAACACGTGCCATTGAGAATCATCCAACTTCTCCAAGCGTCGTACGATGGCTCAACCAGCAGCGTTCGTATTCGAAACGACTTATCCGAGGAGTTCCCGATTCAGACGGGTGTCCGACAGGGAGACGTCGCTTCGCCACTTCTCTTCAACGTTGTGATCGACGCGATTATGCGTGAAGCATTCGATGGACGACTCGGAGTTCAATACGACGACAACAACTTCGTAACAGACTTAATGTTCGCCGACGATAGCGCTGTTTTCGCCGACACGGATGCCGAAGCAACGGACATCTTATACGATATTTCCCGCATCGCCCAATCATACGGGTTAAAAATCAATGCGGAAAAGACCAAAGTGCTCACAACGGATGGATCAAGAGCCAGTGTTCACCTCGATGGAACCCAAATCGAACAAGTTCCAAGGTTCAAATATTTGGGATCATTGGTTGAGGAAACGAAAGTAGCATCGACGGCCGACGTTCACAGCCGTATCGGCCAGGCAACAGCAACATTCGCCTCGCTCAAGTGGTGCATATGGAAACGAGCAAATATCTCCATCAAAACAAAACTACGTCTTTACCGAACGTTGATTCTTCCGATTCTTCTTTATGGATCTGAAACGTGGACACTGCTCAAACCGGACGTTAAGAAGCTCGAGGTCTTCCAAATGCGATGTTTGAGGCAGATCCTCCGCGTCTCACTCCGTGATCGCCTTCGAAACGAGGTTGTCAGACAAAGATGCGATCAGCAAACACTGATCGAAGAAGAAATGCAAAAACGTCGACTACGGTGGTTTGGACATGTTTGCCGAATGGATGATAACCGCTTGCCACGTAAACTTCTCTGGCGAGACCGTCCTGCAGACTGGAGAATACAGCGATCGGCACCGAAGAAAACCTGGTTGAAGAATATCGAGGGTGACTTAAAGAATCAACGATTATCAGTTACCGAGGCTCGAGACACCGCCAAAAACCGAGAAGAATGGAAGCGAATCGTGAATAGAGTTCGGGACCCAGCGGCACCGACAGCAGCGTATCCGTTGCGGGGACGTCCCGCTCGGACCGCCAGCTAACGGATCAAAGAAGAAGAAGAAGATATATATATGTATATATTGACTTGCACCCCCCCTACATATTTGTTTAGCGCTATGTCGGCGAAACGGAGATGGAATTCCGACTTTGCATAATATACTAAACACCTGATCGCGCACTAAAAGAATAGAAAATGTACATATGTACATGTTTTCATTCAAAACGCCATACAAAAATGTGGGACCTGTGAATAAAAGAATTTGTCGAAAGTCTGTTGCTTTGAATGAGCTGTAGTCGCAGAACACCGACGCTTTTCTTGCGAATTCGGAAGGAATACGATTGGAAATTTCACGAAAATTTGCAGCTGCTAAGTTTTTTTGTTCATTCGAGAACCTTGCAGTCTTATCGTGTTCTCCATCTATCCATGCGGATCATTCTGTTGTTTCTCAAAACATATGTTTTGAAATTCATCTACTAGTGATTCTAAAAAATCTTGCGCGCTGTTCGGTTGTGATCGTCCACGGTAAATTCCGATGATACAGATAAACTTTTTTACTGACGGAATGTTGATACAGCGAAATTGCAATGGCCAAATACTAATTTTTTTGTACAGTCGCCATCGGCATGTAAATCGAGGTCCAGTTCATCTGGAAGAGGATCTTTCGCAAGACTTAGAATTTCAACCAAGGTTACTTCTAACCCTATATGTAAATATTCGCCTGGCCAAACAATTTTGATCGCTGGTGATGTTCGAGGTGTTTTGAGTGACAAGGGTGAGTTTTTAAAATGCGTAAAATTTCAGTAGACTGAACATGGTTCATACCAGTTGATAAAAAAGCATGCGCCAATTTTTCAGGAAAAACAAGGTCGTTACAATCTACTTGTCTTTCTGTCTCGGAAACTGTATTCGTCGTATTTTGGAGGTCATGATTTTGTGTATGCCCTTGCGTGGGCGGCTCGTGCAGAAAACGATGCGCTTCATTTTTGCGTGGTTCAAAATTTGTCGTTCTTGCAGTTGGCTCTTGCAGTAACAGCTCGTCTACGGGAAGAAATGTGACGTGTTTCTTCGTTTTGCGTTCTTGCAGTCCTTTGGGTTGCTTGTTGAACATTGCGAATTCTCTCCAGAGTTCTGTTCGCTACTCTATATTTTTTTTCGGATTGCACATTGTTCCCAAGGTAGCGTACGGTTTCCTTGCTCGCCAATTTATTGAAGAATGGTGTTTTGTTGGAGCCATGTTCCTGTAAACAAAAAAATTTATAATACAGATTATAATAAGCTGATCAATCACTACTAATCTGTCGTTAAGTGTTTCAAAATCATGCAGAGCATAGAGGGTCATTGAGAGCATAAAGAATCAAAGTGCACCATAGACAATTATTTGTAACAGCATATTCAAAAGAGTCTTTTGTAAGTTTCAAAAAACAAATTATACATTGTCAATATATGGTCATTGTATATTGTTAATTCCTATTGCCTATATATTGTCAATTACTCCACAAAATTCTATAAAATTGCTGGTGATTGGGTGATCTATTTTTGAAACGTTATTTACAAATATGTTGTTTGATATTTCTTTTCAAAAAAACACCATAATTTTGCATATTCAATTGAAGCTAAGTTTATACAAAATTATAAGAATGAGTCAAAGATCAAATTTCAGCCTTTTCACTACATCAACTTTTTTAATTACAAAAAAAGTGATACTAACAACATCGATACTAATAGTATGATTAATCGACCCCTTCCACTTCGAGGTGATGCAAGTATATTTGCTCTTATCCTTCTCCGTCACGCTATTAAGATGAAGTCCCGTTCAAATCCTGAATATGTTTCGGGAAATTCCGTGAGCCTTGCACACAACTTTGAGTTCCAGCTTCTTATTGACAGGCGGCGGCAAACATTTCAGTTTCTCGTGCACCCTCAAAGCAGCCGGTTCCGAGTAAATCGACGCGAACCCTTTGGTGAACACTTCGCACGTGTAGATTCCTCAGTCTGAAAGTTGAGCGTTGCGAAAATGAAAAGTTACGTTGTCATGATGGTCAGAAACGTGATGCCTGGCTGAACCGCTGAATTCTTTCAAGCTGCTGACAGAATTTCGCTCAAACGCGGTGCGGACATTGACAGATAGAGTAAAGTGTGTGTATTGCAATGCGAACTAACGAGATGTGGCTTGAGCACTACGCACACACCGCGTAAGTTGCTTTACTTTCTACTTCTTGCGCGTTGCCGCGCGGTCCAGTGTAAAAAAGTTGTGTGTGTGTTGTGTTTTGAGTCGTGTTTTGGTGTTGGTGGGCATTTTGTTTATGTTTTGAATCGTGTGCTGGGGATGGGGATAAGACATTTGTTGAATTTCATAATTATTTCGAAATTGTGGTGATGAAATTAGTACCTAGAACAAATACAAGTCCTGTAGGATAGAAAATTAATACGCAAATCATACAGCTTTTTCAATTTATTTCGTATCACGTCCACTTGCCACTTTGATTTTTAGGTTGTGTCAAAGTCTGAACGCGACACCAGCACGGCGACTTTGTGTCAGTGAAAAATCCGCGCACACCGCGAAGCCAATGTCCGCACCGCCTTTGAGCGAAATTCTGTCACCAGCTTCAGTGGTTCGCCGCCGTCTTTGAGCCATCGGACGTGAGTTACAGGTGCTGGTTGGCCTTGATAGAAACATGTCAATGTTGCTGATTTTTCCTCCATTACGTCTAGTGATTCAGGCGATTTTGTAATTGAAGGTTGTGCTAAAAAACAACTTTAACTTTGACACGTCAGTTTGAAACTCTCAAGCCTAGGTGCAAATTTGTTTCTGTAAAATTAAACGATTAGAAATTATTTTGTGAAATTGGAGGCTGTTTAAATGTGTCTTCTATTATTCAAACCTTGAAATAGGTTTCAAGACCAGTTGTCGAACATCTCAAAAAAAGTATTATGATAAACATGTTTTCCAATGTTGTCCAAGACGGATTGATTGTTGAAAAGACGAGCAATAACAGTTCCAACATAGGAAACAAAGGTGCAATTTACATACTATCTTGTAATTGAAAATAATCAAAGCAACCTAGATGACAAAATGTTTGATTTGACAGCCTACTACAGCTGTCTCACTTTTTTAGAGAATTTTGTTGTGGAAAGATTTTTACTTGAGACGGAGAACTTGACAATGGTAATTGAACCTTACAGTCTATGGTGTACAAATGCATTTGCCATTGTTGGGATACAGGGTTGACAAAATAGCTGGTTCTCTCACGATGAGGTAGTATGTGATAAACACGAATATTTTCAATGATGATATGATTCAATTTTTCATACAATACCTGAATTGTTTGACTGAATTTCATTAATTTGATTTCTCCGCTACGGAGCACTTGTAACAACAGCGTGGTAAATAAGTGAGGTTAGTGCGTTCCGAAACCAGCTTATTTCTTTCCTTCATCTGGTGCGTTCAGCACAATCTAAACGGCTCTTTCTATCGGACCGACAAAAAAAGAAACAAACAAATGAAGATTAAGCCGGCTCTACACGATGCGGTGAACGCTTGATTCTAATGTTGGCTCGAATGATTGAGCCAAATGGACTCGACGATTAGTATGGCAAATGTCCTGCTACACGGTGGAGCGGGCGTTTGATCCAATGCAATTGATTCAAACGTTCGCCAAGATATGTCATTACTCTTTAATGATAATTATTAATAATAATTTCTTTAATAATAATTATTAGTAATATAAATAATCAATTATTAACTAATAATAATACACATACATACATAATAATAAACATACATACCTGTCAAAACCCAAATCACAGAATGAACTGATGACCGAATCGTGTAGCAGTGTGCCAAATGTCTTCCAACTGTGGGGCCGAGTGGGAAAAAAGTGTTTGACTTGTCCCAAATACCGACAACAGCCCGAACGTGTCCAAACGCGAACGTTGGACGGTTGACATTGGACACTCGTAGCTCGAGTATCGGCCACACGATGCGTCCTACCATCAAGCGTCCAACGTTGGAAGGTGTTCACCGCATCGTGTAAAGCCGGCTTTATTCTAGACTCATTGCAAGTCTAAACCAAAGTCTAGTAATAACAAGTCTTTCATCTTCATACAAAATTCTCCCCGTTAGTTATGTGCGTGCATATATGAACATCACTGCTAAGCAAAACTCAACGCATACTTCATGAGCTCGGCGAGACAAAGCCAGATTTTCCCTCTTCGATCAAGTATGCAGAACAGAAAAGGAAAGACAATTGAATCAGCTGTTTTCTTTCATAAATCAAAACAAACGAGCAAATATTCACCAAAACACCCCTAGTTTATCCCCAATAAAAACTCATAATAGTTTCCGCTGTTTAGTTGGATGCAAACGCGTATAAAAATGTTGCATTCTCTCTCTGATAGTCTGACATGGTCATTTGAAGAACTTGGGCAAATAGCTGTTCGCCTTTCACTCATTAGCCATATGAAGATGAAAGACTTGTTAATTTCTAGACTTTGTAAATACAAACGTTGACAGTCTATCATTTGCTTTCTTTCGAACATCCAGCGAACCATCCAGCGGTTAATAACAAGCTAAGTTTTTGTCTTTGTGTCTCAAATTAATAATCACAATCTACGAAAACAACATGGGACGAAGAAGGGTAATTAAAATCTAACAAAATTAATTATAATTAGAAAAATTTCTTTGTTTTTTTTGTAGGACAACTAATTTGCCTGTAGTGAAAATGTGAAAAGAAAATTTTGAAAAGTAGTTCTTTAAAATTGAGAGGTATTTTATAATTACATTTTAGGGGTACTCATGATTTGTGTTATTTGTGTTATTCGTGTTATTTGTGTTAAATCGAGAAAAAAATTTAACAAATCGAGAAACTTTCCTTAGTAAATGACATTTGTTTCCATTTTAACAAATAACATCTGAAAAGGCGTGTTAATTCAACAACTCGATATCGAGATCGAAATAATCATATGGCAGAGTGGCAGATGTGAAATTCGATTATTCGAAATAACACTTTGGCCTCGATTCCCAGATCCGACGGGAGGGAAGTGAGTGAGGATTTGACACTTTGCGATTCTCA
The DNA here is from genome assembly GCA_949987705.1 of Thereva unica. Classification (NCBI taxonomy): domain Eukaryota; kingdom Metazoa; phylum Arthropoda; class Insecta; order Diptera; family Therevidae; genus Thereva; species Thereva unica. The sequence continues at coordinate 88,399,605 of OX465283.1, read as the reverse complement.
AATCCGCAGTCCCGGATTGGTTTAAATCGAAAATTCGGAGTGAAGACTCACGCGATAATGAAATATATGATGTCGGATTATCTCAGGCGCATTTGTCGTTCAAATCCGCAGAAAATTTGTTGCGGATCACACTTTTACAGCGCGGAAAATGTCAAAAAGAAATTCGGGGTTGTGGATCTGAGAATCGCAAAGTGTCATATCCGCAACTCACTTCCCTCCCGTCGGATCTGGGAATCGAGGCCTTTAACATGGAAATTGAAAGGGGTCGCTCACGATCTCGTCTATTTCGAAGATAACATTTTACGATTTCTCGACGTTTAACACATATCATGAATACCCCTTTTAAATTATTTCGATAGATGGTTCGACCGATTGATTCATCGTCGGACTCAGACGACAATGCTGCGATCGAAAAAAATCAAAAAAAAAAAAACAATCGTCCACAACGGCGATCCACACGTTCCAGGGGAAGAACAAAACGATATTGTACAACTTCATCGGATAACAAAGAAAACAAAAACAAAAAGATCATATGATGGACGTTAGAGAAATTCGAGGAGAAATCAATAAGTTTCTCAATGAAAAACAATCAGGTTTGTTTTTTATAAAGTATCCAATTGAATGAAATACATTTTCATTTTTTTATTTATCAATGAGATATACCTTCCACAAAAAATTTATATGTTCAACTAACTAATTAAAAGAATAATTTTTCAATTCTTACTGTAAAATTATGTTGATTAAATAAGAAAAATAAGACATGCAATTCCGCATACGTTTCATTTGCAGCAAGAGACGAAGAGGTTGAAGAGAGTCTAGGATCGGAGTTTGAAGATGATCCAACTGCTGGGCACGTCGAAACTCGTCCAAGTTCGACTAAAAGTCATGACCAAAAAAAAGAACACCTATTGCACAAAAAACGCCCAATTCTATTGAAAAATTACCACTACAACCTTCTGCACAGCCAAGCTCCACTTCTGCAACAAGATTACCAACAAAATCTACTGCACAACCAACGCCCAATCCTTCAGAATTACCATCAACAGCATTTCAACCACAATCTTCTGCCCAGCCGACGTCCTCTCCTGGAACGGGATCACCATCAGTACCTATTTCACAGCCGACAACCACTGCTCCACAAGAAGTACCATCAACATCTGCTGCACTTATGCAATCGGAAACTCCTCCGCAATCGAGATCAAAGCCTACTTCTTGTTCGCCTGTTCCTCCTTTATCAATGTCACCTTCGCATGAAGGATAAAGATCACCTTCACTACGAGTAACACCGCCACCTACACCTGGAAGATCTAGGTCAAGGACACGATCAAGATCAAGGATACGATCAAGGTCGAGGACACGATCGAGATCGAGGACACGTACAAGGTCAAGGACACATACAAGGTCAAGGACACGAACAAGGTCAAGGACACATACAAGGTCAAGGACACGTACAAGGTCAAGGACACGTACAAGATCAAGGTCAAGGTCTCTGCACAGACGAATGAGGTCACCTGATGCTCAACGGTTAGAACGCATAGAACAAAGGTATGAATCTTATTGTGTATACACAGCAAATTTTCTCAGGCTTTTTTTTATTCTAATTAATGACTTTTTTTCATCAGAATTGATGAGCTTTATGGACTTCTTCAAAACATACGAGCTGTGCTCCGCGAACGTCCTCGACCCAATTTAGTGAAACCAGCGGAATTACCTTGTACCTCACCCGAAGAAGTCAAAAGCTTGGAAAACGTTTCTCCTGAAAAGTACGAAGAAATAGTTAGTATCGAAATATATTCAAAATCTTTTCCTACAGTACTAGTTATTTATCATTATAACATCATTTTTTTACTTTCCACAGCTCGCCTACCTGATAAGTCTTGGTGGGCTTTCTTTGAAGCAGGTACAAAACTTTTGTCTGATGGCCCTCGTCACAGATGAAACATTGTTTCATCATTTTTCATGGAAAGGAAAGGAAAGAAATGATAGAGTAGACAAGCTCGCTCTGCATAAGTGTAAACTAATCAAACTCGTAAGAGGTGAAAATTCAAATTTATATTTAATCTTTTGCACAAAGAAAACAAGACGGTATTAAATTGTAGATACTATCTCATTTTTTTCAGTATGTATATTGAGGGGCCTAGATTCAAAAATGGCCAAGTCCACTTTGGAATTAAATCAAAAAACTGATACACGTACAGTATTTCAGTCTTAGAAATTCGAGAAGAAAATGGTAGTAGTTGTCGAATGTCAAATTTGCGTACCACATTTTTAGTGATTTTTTCTGCTGTACTACCACACTTCTGACATTAGAAAACTGAGAGACTTGGCCAGTTTTGAAACTGAACATAGGAACTTGATCACTTTTAAAACTGAAATAGTTGGACTTAACCAGTTTTTATCCTCACCGATGTATCTACACCTTGACGTGGTGGTGAGGCTTGCGTGGTCCCGTTAGGACGCCCTGACCAAGATAGATACGTAAGAGCAATGGAAAAAACTAAGGGAATTTGTACCCCAGGTGGTAAACCTGCAAGCCAGGGAAATCCACCCTCTACGGAGGTCGGCCTCATGGATTCTGGGGGAGGCCATCTATTGCTTGATAGGAACAGGGAAGTGGACGACTCGCATGTCAACGCAGTCACGCAGGAAAGCGTAGAAGCGGCGGCGAGCGAGCTAGTGAAGCTGAACCTGGAGGTATGCTCAGAGAAGGTGGACAATGCGACACAGCAATGTGTCAAGAGGTCAGCCGGCTCTGGGCCTACGTTAGCGCAGGAATCCGACTCGGAAAAGAGGCTGCGAAAGCAGCTGAAGCAGAAGAGGAAGAGGGAGCGCAAAAGACAGAAGAAGGCAACTTCCTCTGTTGGGGGATCGGCCGAGTCCACTCCGGAGGAGGTGGGACCCACGAAGAGGTTTAGAGGTGAAAGTCTCTGCACCTCAGCTGTGGGTTCTACTGTCAAAGGGGAGGATAAGGCCAGGGAAAGGAAGGATGGACAACCTCAACCTGTAAAACAGGGAGGAGTCAACCCTTCTGTCACGGGGGTCGTGCGTGCGGAGCCTGTGGCGGAGAATACCTACGCAGGCATAGCAAGCAGTGACCTCCGTTTGGGTGTAGGCCAGGGAAAGGAAGGATGGACAACCTCAACCTGTAAAACAGGGAGGAGTCAACCCTTCTGTCACGGGGGTCGTGCGTGCGGAGCCTGTGGCGGAGAATACCTACGCAGGCATAGCAAGCAGTGACCTCCGTTTGGGTGTGGCCGACGATGGAAGGGAGGGTTTGGGCATGAAGCAGGTAACCGTTTTTAAAGCGGCCTTGCTTAAGGCACTAGACTGTCTGCCTGACAACGCTGGCGACATCGGCATTACCGAGGTAGACTTGGAGGACGGGGTCATTGCACTCAGGTGCGTGAACCAAAAATCCAAGGCCTGGCTGTACGAAGCTGTCGGAAAGATGACTGACCTATGGGAAGGAGTCAATCTGAGAGTGGAGCGCCTTCACATCCTTAAGGATGTGAGGAGGATGATCATCCGGGTTCCCGGTTCGCCGGAGAGCAAGGAAACCATCCTAGCCAGATTACGGCGTCAAAATGCCTGTGTGACGGACACTTCTAAGTGGAGGGTCAGTCGCATAGGTAGATATGGTGACGCGAAAAACGGCGGTACCATTCTCACCGTATGGTGTCCGAAGGAGGAGGCGGAGGCGGTCAGGCATGCAGGGGGGAAACTCAACTGCGGGCTGGACCTTGCCTACGTGCGATTCCAGAAGGACAAGCCGGAGGAAATGGTAGAGCCGGCCGGAAAGGCAGCTGAACAAGGGGACCAGTGAAATGGAATCCTCGTCAGCTGGGCGGGAGGTGGGCCAGTTCCGGCAATTAAAGGTTTGCCAGTTGAATATACACCATAGCAGAGCAGCATCAGCAATGATGACGCGAGGCTTCGGTGAGATGAAGCTGGATATTGCTCTCATACAGGAACCCTGGATCTACAAGGGTAGGATTAGGGGACTATCTGGGAGCTTTGACACTCTGTACGTTCCCAATGCGAATGAAAGAGTGAGGACGTGTGTGCTGGTGAAACACGGAGTGCAGGCGGTTTTACTGCCGCATTTGTGCACACCAGATCTCACAGCAGTACGCGTAGGTACTGGAAGCGGGGCTTTCATTGTAGCCTCAGCCTACCTTCCGTACGATTCGCCAGATCCTCCGCCCACCAGGGAGTTGGAAATTACCTGTGGCGAAAAAGGCACAGGGTTAATAGTTGGATGCGACGCGAATGTACACAACACGGTGTGGGGAAGCACCAACGACAACCATAGAGGAGAGGCTTTGCTCGAATTTGTGGAATGCAACAATCTAGTTATTGCAAATAGAGGGGCAGAACCAACCTTCGTCGATGCTAGACGAAGGGAAGTCATAGATATAACTCTATGCAGCAACCGGATGCTGACAAGATTGACCAACTGGGAGGTGATGGATCGGACGACTATGTCAGATCACAGAGCCATTTCATTTGAGATAGCGTACGGAACCCCGGGCAGGGGAGACGGAATTAGAACAACGAGAATTCCCCGCAACACGGACACGTCTAGATATACTGAAATGTTGCGCAGGAATCTCGGGGAGCGCGTGCCAAGGGCACCGAAAACCACAAGAGAAGCAGAGTCTCAGTTGCATGTCTTGCAGACAGCGATAGAGAACGCTTTTCGAGTGGCGTGTCCTCTTACGTCAGTGGATGACCATGATCCCACACCCTGGTGGTGTAGGGAACTGGAGAAACTGAAGAAAGAGGTCAGAAGGGCTTTCAACCAAGCGATGAGGTGCAATGACCCGGTTGCCTGGGAGAATTACAAAGCCAAGAAAAGAGAAATGAAAAAAACTCTGCGACGACGGAAAAGGGAGTCGTGGAGGGACTTCTGCTCGAACATGGAGAGCATATCTGAGGCCAGCAGACTTCAGAAAATGATCTCCAGGGACCCGGTCTCCAAAGTCGGACTCGTTCGTGACTCGTCGGGGAGGATGGCGGAGACGCTGGAGGAAACCAACAAGATCCTGATGGAAGTTCACTTTCCTGGCAGCTATATCTCGGGTAAATCTTGGGCTATTCGTAACAGAATGGCTACAAAGATGAACCGAGAGGAGGCTAACGGGGTGGTGACACAGGAAGGGGTGAGACGTGCAATACACACATTCTCTCCCTTCAAGACATCGGGGCGTGACGGAATATTCCCTGCGCTGCTCCAATGGGGCAAAGAAATCATTGCACCCAGGCTTAGGGGAATATTCGTTACCTGTCTAGCAACAGGATACATTCCGGTGGTGTGGAGGGAAACCAAAGTGGTATTTCTCCCTAAGCCAGGCAAGAAGGTTTACACCGAGGCGAAGTCCTCCAGGCCGGTCAGCCTAACATCCTTTCTGTTGAAAACAATGGAAAGAGTGGTGGCAGACCACCTGGAGAGTACTATGCTAAGGAGGCACCCTTTAAGTAGAAGCCAGCACGCTTACCAGGCTGGCAGATCTACAGAAACGGCACTTCACCAATTGGTGCGAGTAGCCGAGGGGGAACTGTATACCGGAGGCATAGCGATGGCCGTAATTATGGACATCGAAGGCGCCTTCGACAAGATACAGTTCAACAAACTCAAAGACGCTCTGGTGAGGCGCGAGGTCAGCCCCATGATTGTAAGGTGGGTGGACAGCATGCTGAAAAACAGAGCGGTAAGGATTCAGACAGGAGACTCGCGGCTTCGAGGGAGGGTCAGCAAGGGATGCCCACAGGGCGGGGTCCTATCGCCCCTCCTGTGGAACATCACTGTGGACACTCTGCTCAGGCGGCTAGAGGTAATGGGCGTGCATACCGTTGGGTATGCAGATGATGTAGCGATTGTGGCACGTGGCAAGTTTATGAGCACTACGGCAGATATCATGAGGAATGCACTCCAAGTGGTTGGAGCAGTGGTGTACGGAACAGGGCCTCACCATAAATGCCAATAAGACAGACGCGATAATCTTCACTAGGAAGATTAAAGATCTGGATTTTCAGCCCCTCATGCTTTTTGGATCGAGGATCAAGGTGTCTGGGATGGTCAAGTATCTGGGTGTATACTTGGACTCGCGACTAACCTGGAAATACCACGTTGAAGAGAAGATTAAGAAGGCGACAAGGGTGCTTCACCAGTGCAGAAGAGTATGTGGACTAAGGTGGGGTATCTCACCAAGATTAGCATACTGGACATATACCATGATGGTGAGACCCATCATAACTTATGCCTCGGTGGTCTGGTGGACTAAAGTCACACAGAAAACCGTCAAGAGGCATCTGGACAAGGTGCAAAGAATGGCCAGCGTAGGTGTGAGCGGTGCTTTCCGCACCACACCCGCCGCGGCATTGGAGGCGCTGTTAGGTCTGCTGCCGTTAGATCTCCAGGTGATGAAGACTGCGGCAGCCTCAGCGATTCGGATGAGACGCGATGCCGCATGGCAGGCGTCAAGAACCTTATATGGGCACATGAAGATTCTGGATCGCATTAAAGGGATTAGGGAGCTCATGATGCCCATGGAAGGGATCACAAAAATGAGGGTGACCGAAAGGTATCATAAAACCCTCATAGGGAACGGAACGCTCCCGGAAGGGAGGCCGGAAGACATATATATCTTCACGGACGGATCCATGATTGACGGCAGAGCAGGTGCGGGAGTCTTCTCAGAGGACTTAAATCTGACCTGCTCTCTGGCTTTGGGGAATTACACCTCAGTCTACCAGGCGGAAATGCTTGCTCTGCTGCACGCGCTGGATCACATAAATGAGGGTCAGGTGCAGGGAAGAAGTATCCTTATAGCACTGGACAATCAGGCTGTGATTAAGCGCATGAATCAGACAGAGATTAATGCGTCTCTGGCGCTGGAATGTGTCCAAAAACTAAACAGGTGTGCGAAACAAAACAACGTGACGCTAGCTTGGGTTAGAGGACATACAGGCATCGATGGGAACGAAAAGGCTGACAACCTGGCAAAACAGGGGTCAACCTCGGAATTCTGGGGACCGGAGCCATACCCTGCCATTGGCAGAGGGTTGGTAAGGAACTGCATCGAGAAATGGGTCGCTGAGGAACACCGGAGACGGTGGGACGCTATGACCACGTGTAGGCAGGCTAAGACGGTGCTTACGCTGCCGATTACCGCAGCCAGAAGAAGGATCCTGCATATGCAAAGGAGAACCCTCAGATGGTTGGTGGCACTGATTACAGGACACGAATGTTTCAGGTATCACCTAAAAAGAATGGGAATTCACCTGTCGGATGTGCCTGGAGGAACCTGAGACGGCCACACACATAGTGTGTCACTGTCCGGCGTTGGCGAGAAAAAGGGCTGCCATAACTGGATTCCATTGGATGGAGGACATGAGGCAGACTCCCTTCAATCAGCTGCTTGCGATAACTAGGGGAGTCGAAGCAAGGGAGCAATGGGACAACCCACTGCAACCCCAATAAGATGACTCCAGGCAGAGGGACGAAAAGGGACCCGCAAATAGTGGTCTGATTCGATATCCCTCGAAAATCTATATATATAACCAGTTTTTATAATGACAGACTTGGTCAAATTTGAAGCTAGATGATCGATTACTAATAGTTTTAACGATAAAAAAATTGTTCAACCAGGTTTAAATAGAAATCAAATGAAAACCGATAATTCGAGTAAAAACTTTGTTCCATTCAATGATATTGAATATGTTACAATACTTCTCAGCTAAAAATTGATAAATCTATTATAAATTTGACCAAACATTAATTTACTCTTTTCAAAATTATGACATGAATTATCGATAAAAAAATATATAGTTTAAAAAAACCAAAAAATACGCTTTTAATTTAAAATGAACTAAAAAGTAAAAAATAATTTTTAATGTAAAATTTTTATTGCTCCAGCCAGTATATGGGAACAACCTACGTTTCGAAATGTAAAAAAGCGTGGGGCTCCTTACCTATTTCCTTATTTTATTAACATTGGAACCTTTTCTCACACGATTTTCGATACGACTTTTTGACAGCTGTGTGGTTGTTTTTGTTTTTTATTCCTTTGGGAAAAAGAAAAGAAAGAGAACAGACAAAACAACAACAATAAGCTAAAGCGTTTTGACGTAGAGTTGGTTGGAAAAATTGGCCCGTGTGAAAGCCCATGCGACTTTTCGTCGAGTTTCAAAAGGGAATGGACGATAACAGCCAATTTCTGTTGGTTGGCCGTCGGCTCGTGTGAAACAGCCCATAGCAGTGTTTTAAAAAGCGTTAGGGCAAGAAGCAATAGAAGTGTACAATTCTTTTGCTCTATCCGAAGATAAAAAGAAAAGGAGGTGGGTCAAAATTGCCCCAGGCCCGGCGCAAAAGAAAAGTATCTCAGATTATCGGCTATAATAATAAGTATTGAATTTCTGTATAGTTGTTATATCCCGTAACTTGGAGTTTTTCCTATGAATAATGTCCGGACAATTTTTATGCTACGGCCTTTACTTTCGAAGTTATAAGCAATTTTAATACTAAAATTGGCGTTATTTCGTACTTTTTTAGTACTGTTTTTCCTAAGCTTATGTCGAAAAGCACTAAGTGAAAAAAGTCAAAATTGCTTGCAATTTCCGCAAATAAGGCCAGTTTTAGCATTTAAATTGCTTATAACTTCGAAAGTAAAGGCCGTAGCATAAAAATTGTTTAGAAATTATTCAAAGGAAAAACTCCAAGCTTTCTTATTCTGAGAAAAAGAACATTAGTTGACTATGAATATTTTGGAGAAAAAGGTGGTTGAAAGTGACATTTTTGTTAAAAAAAACAAAATTTTGACTTTGACGACTCATAACTCTGGAAGTTGGTACTGTGGTACCGTCGTTTTTACAATTTTAGATAGGTGGGAGTATTCTGCGTGCACTGATACCTTATTCATGAAGATATGTGGTGGCGTTACAAAAATACAGGGTTAATTAGTCATTTCGCCCGAATAAAAAGAAATAGCATTATTAACACCTTAGCCACAGTTACGGATATAACAACTATACAGAAATTCAATACTTATTACAGCCGATAATCTGAGATACTTTTCTTTTGCGCCGGGCCTGGGGTAATTTTGTATGGCCTGTGACCCACCTCCTTTATGTAGAAGTGGTGAAATCGTTTGAAGAATTCTGTAAAGGAAAGTCGAACGAAGTGTACGAATCATACATGTTCCATTACCGTAATCGATAATTCATGTCATAATTTTGAAAAGAGTAAATTAATGTTTGGTCAAATTTATAATAGATTTATCAATTTTTAGCTGAGAAGTATTGTAACACATTCAATATCATTGAATGGAACAAAGTTTTTACTCGAATTATCGGTTTTCATTTGATTTCTATTTAAACCTGGTTGAACAATTTTTTTATCGTTAAAACTATTAGTAATCGATCATCTAGCTTCAAATTTGACCAAGTCTGTCATTATAAAAATTGGTTAAGTCCAACTATTTCAGTTTTAAAAGTGATCAAGTTCCTATGTTCAGTTTCAAAACTGGCCAAGTCTCTCAGTTTTCTAATGTCAGAAGTGTGGTAGTACAGCAGAAAAAATCACTAAAAATGTGGTACGCAAATTTGACATTCGACAACTACTACCATTTTCTTCTCGAATTTCTAATATACATACTGAATATACATACTGATAAAAAATTTAAAAAAAAAAAAAACCGACTTCAAAACTACATATACCTATGCATGCATATGTACAAACTTAAACTAAAAAGTAAAAAATAATATTTTAATTACCTCAAAGCAAGAGCCTTAAAGGACAGTTAAAAAAATTATTGATATTTATATATGTATGTATCTATTTAATATTTTTAAAAAGTTCATTTTGGAGTCGGTGCCAGCCAAAGAACAATTACGTTTATACATACCCTGAAAGCTTGGGTGCAAAAGAAAACTTACGTTAATACATACCTTTGGCTGGCACCGACTCCAAAATGAACTTTTTAAAAATATTAAATAGATACATACATATATAAATATCAATAATTTTTTTAACTGTCCTTTAAGGCTCTTGCTTTGAGGTAATTAAAATATTATTTTTTACTTTTTAGTTTAAGTTTGTACATATGCATGCATAGGTATATGTAGTTTTGAAGTCGGTTTTTTTTTTTTTAAATTTTTTATTTTTTACTTTTTAGTTTAAGTTTTTTTACAAAATTGTATTCTACTCGTCATACCCTTTCATTTGATATCCATGAAGGGGGTCGGGAAACAAAATTGCAAAATTCGGCCGCCATCTTGGAACCGACCGCCATTTTTTTACAAAATTTATATGGGACCACCTCTGAGGTATAACGTACCAAACAAAAAAAGAATCATCAAAATCGATTCATAATTGGCGGAGTAATCGCCTAACATACATAGAAAAAAAAAAAAAAAACATACATTCGAATTGATAACCTCCTCTTTTTTGAAGTCGGTTAAAAAAATGAGATAGTATCTACAATCTAGTACCGTCTTGTTTTCTTTGTGCAAAAGATTAAATATAAATTTGAATTTTCACCTCTTACGAGTTTGATTAGTTTACACTTATGCAGAGCGAGCTTGTCTACTCTATCATTTCTTTCCTTTCCTTTCCATGAAAAATGATGAAACAATGTTTCATCTGTGACGAGGGCCATCAGACAAAAGTTTTGTACCTGCTTCAAAGAAAGCCCACCAAGACTTATCAGGTAGGCGAGCTGTGGAAAGTAAAAAAATGATGTTATAATGATAAATAACTAGTACTATAGGAAAAGATTTTGAATATATTTCGATACTAACTATTTCTTCGTACTTTTCAGGAGAAACGTTTTCCAAGCTTTTGACTTCTTCGGGTGACGTACAAGGTAATTCCGCTGGTTTCACTAAATTGGGTCGAGGACGTTCGCGGAGCACAGCTCGTATGTTTTGAAGAAGTCCATAAAGCTCATCAATTCTGATGAAAAAAAGTCATTAATTAGAATAAAAAAAGCCTGAGAAAATTTGCGGTGTATACACAATAAGATTCATACCTTTGTTCTATGCGTTCTAACCGTTGAGCATCAGGTGACCTCATTCGTCTGTGCAGAGACCTTGACCTTGATCTTGTACATGTCCTTGACCTTGTACGTGTCCTCGATCTCGATCGTGTCCTCGACCTTGATCGTATCCTTGATCTTGATCGTGTCATTGACCTAGATCTTCCAGGTGTAGGTGGCGGTGTTACTCGTAGTGAAGGTGATCTTAATCCTTCATGCGAAGGTGACATTGATAAACGAAGAACAGGCGAACAAGAAGTAGGCTTTGATCTCGATTGCGGAGGAGTTTCCGATCGCATAAGTGCAGCAGATGTTGATGGTACTTCTTGTGGAGCAGTGGTTGTCGGCGGTGAAATAGGTACTGATGGCGATCCCATTTTCATATGTTGGCCATGTCCAAACTTCGGCCAAAATCAACTGTAGATGCATTTTTCCATCCTCTATCGATTGCAATTAGTCTCGACCGGTTATCTCGTTTCCATCACTTCGAGCGAAAAAATGGGATGCGCTGCTGGCCTATAACACGCCGCCGCGCCATCGAAAAAAATCGAAGGAGTAGCTAAATATTTTTTACAGTAATGCACATATTTGCATATTTTCGGAAGAATTTAAAAAAAATTATTTATTATGAAACAAAATTCTCCGGGGAAAATTAAAATAAATATTTATTGTGAAGTCGATAGGTTACTGTACTATACTCGTCATACACTTTCATTTGATACCCATACCAAAGACGTTGTAAAGAAAAAGTAAGCCGCCATTTTGTGTTGGCCACCATTTTGGGTTTTGAATGACGCCACATAGCAAAGGGTGTTCTACTTGTCACACCCTTTTATTTGATACCCATGTCGGTGGTCGGGAAACCCAATTGCAAAATACGACTGCCATCTTGATTTTTTTACGTATGTGTAAAATTTGCAGTTGATCGGTTATATGGAAGTGGGTCAACATCAAGTTCAACATTTGTTTACAGTACACACATGCAAATCAAGGAAATATAAACTTAATTGCCATTGATATTGGGGAAATCAATTGTAAACAATAAAATTCTTTGATTCTTCACCCACGTCATGGTATATTTCTTTATTCAATATAAACAATAGTTTTTGAGCTGCAAATCAAAACTATATGCCATAATTTCATTATCATCGGTTTTTATTCTAGAAGCAAATTTAGAGACGTATTCACGTCAAAAACTTGTTTCATATGAAATAAAATTCCCCGAAGGAAATTAAAAAAAAAATTATTATGACGAAAAAACAAGCACCGCAAGCCGAAGAATCGAACTCGCAGCCCCACAGAGTCCCCAGGCGAGGGTACTTCTCCCTAGCCCTCTGCGCCATGGCAGATACAATCCGTGGTTGACTAATATGTTAATAAATCATTCCAGAAAGAAAAAAAAAGAGAAAAAGAAAACAATCTGCCCCGACCGACCAGGGCTTGAACCTGCAACGCTAAACGCCGCTGGATCGAGGATCCAACGCGCTACGCACTCTCCCACCGGCCCTCTACCAATTTCGCCACAATAAAGTAATTTGTTCGGTGCCTATGAAATGTTTAGGTTGAACTAATTTTAACAGTTTTTTATGCCTAACTTCGAACTTCTTTATCAGAATATCGAAAAAATTCTACCTTCAAATGAACCAAAATAAAAGCAAAAAAGTTATTGGGTTACAAAGTTATGCGTGAACAGGACTACAAAATACCTACACGTCCTCTTTTTTTAAGTCGGTTAAAAAAAAGAACAAATCTGCAAAATTGATTTTGGATACAACCTTAAAAACCCCTAGATATTCACTTCCTTTGGAATCGGAATAAAATTGGAAAATTTCGTCCGCCATATTGGCCATTTTGAGTTTATTAGTTCTGGTCATAAATTCATTATTAGCGATTTTAAAAACAACTTTCATTGAAATCGGAACACAATTTGCAAATTCATATTTGGGTGGCCATTTTGTATTTCGGTCATTTTCGGTGGCCATGTTGAATTTCGAAAATCGGGTTTTGAGGTGTTTCATGGAAAACTTCCACGAACCTTCATGACTGGTTCGCTCGTTATAGCGCACCCGTATATACGTATAGCTCTTTCTATTATTGTATTTATTTTTATTAATACCGGTATTCGTGAAAAATCAATACCGCAATACCGGTATTGAAAAATCCGGTGTTTTTACAAACCCTGGCTGCAATAAAACTGGCTAAACATCATCTACGTCGAGTGCTCGGCATTCAGTCCTGTTCCATGGATGAGTTGCAAAGAATCACGTGTCAGGTTGAAAGTATACTAAACTCTCGTCCCCTTATTCCTCTTACAGATGATATTGACGATTTACAAGCCTTAACTCCAGGACATTTTCTTGTTGGTGGTCCTATGGTCGGGGTTCCTCATCCTACTCTCGTCGACGCGAACTTCAATCGTCTGTCCAGATGGCAACAATTGGAGGCGAATCTACAAACATTTTGGCTACTCTGGCAGAATGAATACCTTCAAGGTATGCAAAGAATAAATAAATAGAAGTCCATATATCCCGATAAAAAGGTAGGCTCTCTGGTACAACCACTTCCTCCCCTCAAGTGGGAGTTGGGTCGTATCAAGGAAGTTCACACAGGAGAGGGTGGTTATGTCCGGGTAGTCGTCGTTCGTACTATAGGTGGTATCGTCAAAAGAGCTATCTCTAAGATTTGCCCGGTAACAGTGGAGCAGGAAAATCATTCTAATCTGTTGGAAGCGGATACTTCCAGCGCAGTTGCTGTTAACTACTTCCTAAATTCCAATTATATAAATTTATAATATTTTATTATTACTATTTATTATGTTAACTACTAATTTAGGCAGCATTTACAGATTGATAAACAGGGATTTACTCCTGCGGTCCATAGAAAGCTTCATGCCTTATAAAACACCTGGACCAGACGGAGTTTATCCCATCGAAATTCAGAAAGTCAGTGACCTAATTCTGAATTGGCTCGCAGCCATCTATAGGAGCTCCCTTAACCTAAGCTACATTCCAACATCCTGGAGAGTAGCGAAGGTGGCTTTCATTCCAAAAGCGGGTAAAATCTCCTCACATCCTTTCTCTTCAAGATACTAGAAAGGCTTGTGGAGATCCATGTTAAGCAAAGCATTGATAAAAAACTGCTTTCTCCCTCGCAGCATGCCTACACGAAAGGTAAATCAGTAGACACTGCTCTCCATTCCCTAGTAGCGGTCATCGAAAGATCCCTTAAATTCAAGGAATTCACGTTGGCTGCTTTCTTAGATATTGAAGGTGCGTTCAACAATGTTGAACCTTCTGCGGGCACGAGGGCACTCCAGCGTCTGAATGTTCGATGGGTGCTCCAGGTCCTTTATTGATCAGCTGCTGGGGTGCAGGGTCATAAAGTCTAGCCTGGGGCTTTCGGAAGAAGTCAGGCGGGTTAGAAGAGGCACACCACAAGGTGGGGTCTTATCGCCGCTCCTTTGGAATATGACAGTCAATGAAGTACTGATAACTCTAAAGGAGTCTGGGTGCACCACGGTGGCCTATGCTGATGATATTGTGCTGGTGGTGACCGGCAAGTACATTTCAACAATAAGAGATATAATGCAACACGCATTGCATACTCTTGCTCATTGGGCTACTACAAAGGGTCTAGGCGTCAACCCGGCCAAGACTGAAGTAGTGCTCTTTACAAAGAAGCATAGACTTCCCAATTTTCCTTCTTTAAGACTTTGCAATGAAACACTGCATCTAAAGGAGGATGGGAAATTTCTAGGTCTCGTACTCGATAGGAAACTAACGTAGAGGCCGAATCTTTTAGAAAGAGCAAATAAGGCCAAAACAGCTCTCTTCTTATGCGAAAGAACGATCGGAGTCAACTGGGGCCTTAAACCCCGCATCGTCCACTCGCTCTATACAGCAGTAATTATGCATGGCATATTGGTATGGTGGACTGCACTACAGAAGATTACGTATCGTAAGATACTGGAAAGAGTCCAAAGAACAGCTGAGCTGTGTATCAGTGATGCAATGAGAAGCCCCCTACAACTGCACTGGATGTCTTATTGCATCTTACTCCTTTGGACATACGCGCCGAGTAAATGGCAGCCTGGTCGGCTGCCAGGACAAAGGCTTCTCTTGGATGGACCCCATACTCATATGGCCACTCATCCATTCTTAGGAAGTTCGCCATCACTGCGAACAACCTAGACTATACCACACCTACGTGGACCTTGGAGAAGGGCTTCAATACCATCATTCCGGCCAGAGATGACTGGACAGATGGTGTTATCCCCACACGCCCACACGCCGAAAGATTAGGACTTCCCCACAACGACTTATGCAGAAGTTGTGGTAATGAAGAACAGGAAGAAACTGTCTCCCATCTTCTCTGCACAAGTCCCGCCCTAGCAAGGAAAAAAGGGACCTTCCTTGGCTCACCTTTCCTTGATGGATTGAGCGAGCTGCAAAATATTGATGTCACTAGACTCTATCGCTCTATCAAAAGCTCAAAATGGCTTGAAATGGCCTGAACTATGTCCCAACACTAGAATGGCATCCCAATGGGCCCAACAACGTGCCTAAGTGGGCTCCCTGGTGAGCAGCCATTTCAACCTAACCTAACCTATGTTAACTACTTCCTAAATTCCAACTTCTTTCATTGTCTTAAATGTAAATTTTGTCTTAAATGTAAATTTCATAGCGCGATTTAACTATTATATTTCGAAGGAAACCGAAAGAAATTAAATTAAATAAAACTCCGAACACTTTTAAGACGTTTATTTTAATTGAAGTGCACACTGAAACTGAACTTAATTCTAAAACCAAAAGCGCAAATTGTTCTAAGTCTAAAGATAAAGATAAAGCATAAAGGGAATCTTTTTCCTGTGAGAAAACAAAGTTGTTTTTCTTTATAAATTCACGGCATCATGTTGCAAGTCTATCTTGCAGCTGTGACGACAAAGCAAATGTGATTCTAATGAAAAAGAATCTAATTCAAGGTTAGTGGAGTACCGTGGGATGTGATCCCCGTTTAGGCCCGAGTTACTTTAACTTTGTTAAACTAGCGCTGCTAACGCATGCCATTTGATAGTTCACATTTTACAACTAATAACAAACAAAAATAATCATTTTACAAATGATAAAAAGCCAAAACATTAATAATAAAATTTATATCTTCTGAATTATTTGCTTGCAACAAAAATTTTCAAGCAAACGATAACTCATTTTGACAGTATTGAGCTGTGCTACATTTTAGCTAAGCCAAAAAGTAGAAATAAGTTAGCTAACAGCGCTAAAAAAATTTGATTAATGCCGTTGTTAACTTGCCTAGCTCAGTTAAAGTAACTTGGCCCTAAACGCACCCATTGACAATTAAATTGAAATTGAATTTAAACAGTGATAGAACATACCGCAAAACTCATCTAATAGTACAAAAAAGTAATAGCAGTCCAAAAATCTACCTTTTTTAACAAGTTTGAAATATTGAAATAAAATTTACTAAAGGGAGTAAAATTTCACTGTGAGGAGTAAAGCCTAAAACAGAATGAATGCAGAGACTTCGACTTCACCGTTGCAGTAAAGTCGACTATGCCGCACGGCGCTAACACATTCATTTCAGTAGCTTCAAAGTCGATAATTTGACAGATAGTATTTACAATTGCGATGACCATTTAATAGCGCACCAGAAATTAAAAATTTTGAATAAATGGACCAATTTATTTTTATTGTATGTGGCCTTTACGTATATTACCTGCGAAAATTATATGTTTCATACAGTAAACTCAATCAATTGAAATTTTCTAATTTGGCTACAGTGACAAAATTGAAATGTTGCGTTGGTAGTTCTGCAACTTTTGCAGCAACTTTAAAAAATTTCAAAGTCGAAGTCAGCGCAAAGTTTACTGCAACGCTTACTGCGTTGAGTGTGTTAACTGAACGTGAAAACTATGGAAAATTTATAAAACTGTCAAAATGCAAAGTTGAACTTGAAGTTTCTGCATTCATTCTGTTTTGGGCTTAAGGAAGTATAGACGTCCCGAAAGGAACACAAAGACTCCGATCGGAGAACTTCGGCAGCTCTACCCCTTAGCGGATGAATTTTCAAAATCGCTTCTTAGTAGATGTACTTCTATACGAACTTCCATCCCCTATTCCAACCCCTTTTCCTTCTCCAAGGTCTAATCTATCTCTTTATAGCATGTACACACCAACTTGGTTACCACTAATGAGATGGTTTCAAGAGTTAACCATAATAATTTAGATGGTTTGTGTATGGTTGTGCAAGCAAGAATCGCAAACCAAGAAAAATTTCAATGGTTAACTCGTTTAACCACGATAATTAACTGGCATGAGAGCCATCTATTATTGAAAGTTTACAACAATCTTCCAAAATTTGTTGTAAACAGTCAGGTTGACATGATATTTTTAAATTTGACGCTCAATTGAAATCAATATCTAATAGTAAATATGACAGAAATAACCAATCGAGTTAGTGTGTACAGTTGTTAGTTCTGAAACAGTCTGAAACTACATAAAGCGATAACCAAGTCGGTGTGTACATACTATTAACAAATTTCATCAAAACCAGTTTAGCGGTTTAGACGTGAAAGAGTAACACAGAGACAGAGTTACTTCTGCATTTATAATGTTAGTAAGGTTTTAATTATATTTCTCAAATCGAGTATTACATTCACAAATACAGAATTATTTATACAACTGTAAAAATCAAAACAATTATTGATTAATTCAAACTTATTACAAGGTGCTAATACATTATGCATCACACGCCTGTGGCGGGAGAGTGCATGCTCGGTTCGGGGGAGTTTTATTTTTACTTGGGTAAAAAACTCGCATGCACACTCCAGCCGCAGGTATGAACTCTCCCGCCACAGACATGTACGCTCCGCCACAGGCATGCACGAAATCGCCTTTATGGCTTTAAAAAATTTTAGAGGACGAAGAAAAGGTGCAATTTATTGGTGACCATAAAGGATGCCAATAACATACTCATCAGAACGATTCTCGTTCGATTGCGTAGGTCAAGCAGCTTTGGACGTGGTTAGTGCTTAGCTGGGAGACCGGGTGGTAAAACAAAACTCGCGTTTGGAAAGGTCTATGCCAATGGAGATACATTTATAAATGTTCATGCCTGATTTTTAGATTTCTGTAGCGGAAGGATGCATGTCTATGGCGGGAGAGTGCATCATGCCTCTAGCCGACAAATTATGTATGAGATTTTCGTGCCTGCCGCGGTAGCGTGCATGCCTGTGGTAGGAGTGTACATGGCTGTGGCGAGAGTGTGCATGCCTCTAACGATCAAATTTTAAGATTTTCTCGCCTGTGGAGGAAACGTGTATGACTGTGGCGGGAGCGTGAGTTACGTACCCTACACCAATACACGTGCCGCCAACAAATCATTTTTCCCATAACATTCCTTTAATCTCATTTTATATATTTCTTAATAATTTTGTCTGGACAATTTCCTTCAGAAATTGTCATATTAGCAAAACTATAAAATTATTCCAAGGTGAATGCTTTTGACGCAAATTACACGGCATAACATTTCTTCCATCAACACTTCCAATAATTCCAATAAACCGGTTTTATAGGCAAGGGGTCGCGGGGAAGTTTGTTACTTGTGCACCCCAAAAAATTCTCGACTGCACAGAGCAACACACTAACACAATCATAATTTCATTCTCGGGGCCTACGAAAATGACTTAGCTTAACTGACAGATTGCACACAACTACATAGACATTAGAATTGTTACACGAAAAAATGCAGAACAGTCAGTTTATCGTGAAATTCGTATAACACGCACAAACCGGTTTGTTACAGCAGAAAGTGTTATGCCGTGTAACAAGCCTCTTTAATTCACATCACCTCATAATGTAAAATTCCTAAAGCTCAGGTTTCACTGTAGACAATTTTCCTCAGAAAATTATGTTATATTAAAATCTTTGTCACCTCAAGTAATACAAAAATTCTAATTAGAGTCAGTTAATATTTTAACTTGGAATAGAACAGTTTTGATTTCGGAATAAATAAGTTTAAAGAATAATTGTTTTATATTTTTTTTATCAAACGGTGATAACGATTTATTAACTGGCGCAGTCGGTAGGATAGACAAAAGTCCTATCCCGGTTTTAAAGTTAAGTGCGAAAATTAGAACGACGGTTTATCGTACCTACTAATTATTCGCTGCGTCGACGGGTTATTGACGTAGACGCTTTCTTTTTATACCGAGATCCGTCCGTACATTGTGAGTGAAAGTGTAGCAAGCAGCACGAGAGAACATCGCTGGATTCCAAATCGCCGAAGGATTATCGTCGAGGGAACTGCCAGGACGCCAGGGCTTAAATTTTTCACCCCCAATTGCCTATCCAGGAACAACATGAGATTCGTTATTCACCCGTAAGTCAAATTTATTGAATATTTTGTTTTCCTTTTATATTCCTATCGTATGTTTACTAATAAAAATAAAAAACCGCGAGTTACACCGTACGCAAAGAGACCTAGCATCAGAACCCTAATAAATATTCCAATTATAAATTTAGACCAGATAAGTGAAGATACGGAAAGTGATAGTGATAATAATAGTATAATAAA
Source organism: Thereva unica (assembly GCA_949987705.1). Lineage (NCBI taxonomy): Eukaryota > Metazoa > Arthropoda > Insecta > Diptera > Therevidae > Thereva > Thereva unica. Next base: position 88,379,977 of record OX465283.1, on the reverse strand, counting down.
CGTGAATAGTGACGATAATAGTAATTTTTCTTTAAATAATTCTTTGAATAATTCATTAAATAATTCTCCGAATATGAGTAATGATAATGTCGGTACAGCATCTCAGGGTCCATCTGTGTCCCAACCGCTTACGCATAATGTTGCGAAAACCGTTTTTGACTCCTTGAGAGTCCCTGATGCCAGCAAAGATCTTCCTAGATTTGATGGTAACCCAAGACTTTTATACGATTTCATTAATAATGTCGAAGAGATTTTATCTCTATTAACTATAGCAGATGGTACGTCCTATGCTCAAATTCTTTTACGCGCTATACGAAATAAAATAGAGGGCCAAGCTAATGAGGTCCTTAACATGTATGGCACCTCATTACATTGGGAACAAATAAAACAAAATTTAATTTTACACCACTCCGATAAAAGGAATGAAACTTCCTTGATTAGAGACTTGCATAATTTGAAACAAAGCGGTAGTACTGTTGAAAAATATTACAGTGAAATAATCGAAGTGCAAACAACAATTTTTATTCACGTACAAATTCATGAAAATAACGCAAATGTGGTTAGAGCTAAACGAGAGCTTTATTCGGAAATGTGTTTAAATGCATTTTTAACCGTGTTGGACATCCACCTAAAAAGTTCATAAGAACACAATCGCCATCAGTGAAATTGTAAATACAAAATACTTCCCTGCGAGGTTTCCTGACGACACGTCCTTCTCAAACCAAACAATGGGCACCAACAGCAGCTAAAATACAGAAAACCAATTTAGTTATTAAATAGTGTATAAAATTTTAACATATAAGATTTTAGGTTAGGTTCATTCAAGAAATAATATGAATTAGTATTAAAAATTAGTTTCGAAAAACAATAAACATATAAGAACAAATTTTATATATATATATTATATATTTTAACAAATAATTAGATTTAAGTCACTCACCTTGGTAAACAATCACAAAAAATCACTAAACAAATAATATTTGTTTACTGCACCCACATCACAATTTGACATTTCAAATGTAAACAATTCGAACTCGAAATTAATATGAAAAAGGGGAAAGATGTGGGTGGAGTAAACAAGAAAACCGATGCAGCGGTAATAACTGAGTTATGAAAATTGCGGTCAAAGTGCTGTAGTCACGTAGGCTTTTGCTATATAAGTAAGCAACAGATTTTTCTTCCTTCTTGAATTTTGAATTTTGATTTTTGAATTTGTGACTTTTGAATTTGATCGCGACGAAATTGTAGCGAATACCGCAAAGAATCTAATTAGAATTTAGTATTGTTTGAAGCCGAATAAATTTGTTAATAAAGTTGAATTTTCATTTTTAATAAAATTAACGTTTTTGGTGTACGTGAGTTTTTGATACTGCGATTTACGCGAAATTAATTGGAGTTGCACGAATATTTCTTGAACCTTTTGTGAATTTAAACGCATCCATTTGAATTTATGAACATATTTTTTGGTCCTTCGAGCCGGATATTGTTTTAATTTGTGAGATATTCGTGCGGAGAGTTAAGAAAGTTTTGAAAACAAAGTGCCGGTTAATTTGCAAAGTGGTGGACAAAGATCGGTAGCGGTTTATACATTGATAACTTTTAAAACGTGGACAATTAGTGAATAAAGCTTAAATTAGTGCTAATTAATTAGTGGACAAAACTATTGCGATAGTGAAAGGATATTTCCAGGCCCATCTCGACCACGTGCAACAACAAGGAATCACCGGAGAGGATCACTACGAATTCATTATTTCGGTGAGTACTCCATTTTTTATTTGTGCCTTTATATAAGTGTACGCAAGCATGAGCGTAAAGCAAATAGAAGTGCTAATTGTCGAGCAAGAAGCCACGTTCGACAAAATTAAAAAACAAATTAAAAATTACAAAAAGGATTCAAAATCAAGGAAAAGCAAGGCATATTTGAATAATCGGTTACAGACGCTTGCCGATTACTGGATGGAGTTTCGGAAAGCCCATCGCAAAATCATAGTATTAAAGGAATCCACCGAAGAATTACCGAAGGAAGTCACGAAATATTTTGAAGAGGATGTATACGACGAAGCGCAGGAATGTTTTTTGCTCGGAAAGTCCGAAATAGAAGAGGAAATGGAGGAAATGTACCCTGAACCAATTTCGCCGAAAGTGAGTCCAGCGGAAAAAATCGCGCATAGTGAACACGAAGAAGTGAAACTCCCCAGAGTCAACTTGCCTAAATTTAGTGGAAGTTACAATGAGTGGATGTCGTTCCGCGATTTATTCGTTACCCTAATTCACGAAAACCAGAGGATTTCCAACGTGCAAAAGCTCCATTATTTGAAATCGACATTGCATGGTGAAACTGAGCAGCTCCTAAGGCACTTCAACATTACCGAGGTCAACTATATACCCGCTTGGAAAACATTGAATGATCGGTATAACAACAAACGCCTTTTGATTAAGTCGCAACTCAAAACATTATTGTCACAACCTGTGTGCAGCAATGATTCGGCGTCAAGTATCCGCAAGCTATTGGACACCACCAACGAATGTTTGCAAGCCCTACGGAATTTAAATATTGAAGTGGACAAGTGGGATATGGTGATTTCATTCCTTGTAAGTGAACGATTGCCGAACGAAACGAAACGTCTTTGGGAACAAAATATCGGTAGCAAAATCGAATTTCCAACCTACGAAGATTTACGCAGTTTCTTGGAGGGGCATTTTAGAGCCCTAGAAGCATTAGGTAGCGATTCTAGAAGCATTAGGTCGACGGGAACCCCGCGGCAACTTAACACCACAAGACACATTCATCATATCACTTCTGACGTCAAGTGTGCACTCTGTTCAGGCAATCATACTATAAGGTCGTGCGAACAATTTTTAAACTTAAATTTTGAAGGCAAAAGGGACGTAGTACAAAAAAGAGGTTTGTGTTCAAATTGTTTAGGTTTTGGGCACAAGGCTAGGTCATGCCCTAGTGTACATAACTGTTTACGCTGTAACCACCGTCATCACACTTTGCTCCATAGCGACACGGTTATCGCGAATTTTGCTGTAAGTAAAGGAAAGGCGGTCATGTCGTCAGAGGTCACTGAGGATCCTGCAACCACATCATCGGCCTTAGAAGATGCTAAGTCTTTTTACGTCCACGAGTCTGCAACACCAAGGGAAGTGCTTCTAGCCACAGCGTTAATTAGAATCTGTGCGCCATCAGGGCAAGAAGTTACAGCACGGGCATTAGTGGATCAAGGCTCCCAAGTGTCGTTTATTTCGGAACAGATTGTGCAGCTGCTGAAACTTAGGAAATCATCAACTACAGTCAACATTTTTGGTGTTGAAAATTCCAAGGCCGGTACTTCAAGAGCGTCAGTACAATTCATGCTGAAATCTAGACATGGCAGTAACATAATGAGGACATCAGCATTAGTTTTGAAATCGATTACCAGAGTACTCCCTACTCGAAGTATGAAATTGCCCGACGACTCGATAAATTTGAAAAATTTGTGTTTGGCCGATCCTCAATGTTTTGAGCCCAATAAAATACAAGTCTTGCTTGGTGCGGATGTATATGGTCGAATTTTACTTGACGGCATTCGGAAGAGTAACAATGGAAGCTTCGTCGCGCAGAACACAACCCTAGGATGGATTTTATCAGGAGAGTTACCAACACCTCAAACAAGGACATTAGTAAGCTGCCATAGCCATACTGAGTTAGAACACAGCATCCGGCGTTTTTGGGAATTAGAAGAAACTCGAGAAGAACGACATCTAACCGAAGAAGAAATGAAGTGCGAGCAGTTCTACAAGGACACTGTGAGAAGGGCATCGGACGGACGGTACATAGTACGTTTACCTTTTGTGAATGGACAGCGTCCTCAGTTCGGCGCATCGCGAACCACAGCACTACGACGATTCAACTTACTGGAAGCCAGATTTCAAAAATCCCCTCAACTGCGCGATGAATATTCAGCATGCATACAGGAATACCGCCAACTCAACCACATGGTCCCAGTCTCGGCATCTACAAAAGAATTAAAGGATGACTTTCATAATACAAAACATTTTGAAACGTATTACCTGCCCCATCATGCCGTGTTTAAAGAAAGCACGACAACTAAGCTCCGAGTTGTTTTTGATGCGTCGCAAAAATCCACACATGGGCCATCACTTAACGACGTCTTGATGGTCGGTCCCGAACTACAAGATGACTTATTGCAAATTCTTTTACGGTGGCGAAAACACAAGATCGTTTTCACTGCAGATTTGGAGAAGATGTATCGCCAAATCAAGGTGTCGGAAGAGGATGTCGATTTTCAACGAGTGTTGTGGAGACCATCGCCAGCCGAAAGGATACAAGACTTCTGCTTACACACAGTCACCTTTGGCACGTCTTGTGCTCCATATTTGGCAATAAGAACACTGCATCAGCTGGCTGATGATGAATATCAAAACTTCCCAAGAGCATCGGAGATAGTTAAGTCGGATTTCTACGTCGACGACCTTCTGACAGGAGCAAGTACGGTTGAAGAAGCAACACAACTTCAAGATCAATTGATACGTTTGGTGCAGTTAGGCGGTTTCAATTTGCGAAAATGGACCACCAACGATCCAGAATTAATCAAGGCAATTCCACTGGCGGACCAAGAGCTTAGTAAGATCCGCAATTTCGACTTCGAAGATGGAATTAAAACATTAGGCGTCCTTTGGTGCCCCAAGACAGACACCTTTATGTATAAAATGAACACCTATCTTGCTAATTCTGAATTGATCACGAAACGAGACCTTTTGTCGCAAATATCCAAATTATTCGACCCTCTGGGGCTTCTCTCACCCATCATGATACGAGCCAAGATTATCATGCAGAGTGTTTGGTTAAGCGGCTTGGATTGGGATGACAGATTATCTGAGGATTTTACACAAGCTTGGAACGACTTTCGGAAGGATCTGAAACACATTGAAGATATCAAAATCCCCAGATGGCTGCACACCCTTACCGATGAAATTGAATTGCACGGATTTTGTGACGCCTCAAATCGGGCATACGCAGCAGTGTTTTATGTCCGGTCGGTCGATAAATTTGGTCACATTCATACTCATTTGCTAACATCAAAAACCAAGGTCGCTCCCATCAAACCGGTAACATTGGCACGACTTGAACTATGTGGAGCCGTTTTGTTAGTGCGTCTATTTAAAGCAATAAAAATGGCCTTGAAAGGCAGTAACATTCGTTTAACACTTTGGTGCGATTCCACCATAACACTAGCTTGGATAAAGGCACATCCTTCAAGATGGAAGACTTTTGTGGCAAATAGAGTGGCCGAAATCCAAGAAACTATCGACTGCTCCTCTTGGAAGTACGTGTCTTCAAAGGAAAATCCTGCGGACTGTGCATCACGTGGCACAGCACCAACGGAACTCATCTCACACACGCTGTGGTGGCATGGTCCAGACTGGCTTAAAAAATCTAAGGAACATTGGCCGACCCCGATCCAAGTCGACAAAACCAATTTGGAAGAAAGAGCGAGCGTGAAAATTTATTTGGCAGTAACCCTCAAAGCAGGAGAAACCAAACTAGTGGCAAAGTATTCAAGCTTAACACGATTGTTGCGAGTGTCAGCTTACTGCTTCAGATTTATCAACAACTGTAAGGCATTAAAAAATGATTCATCGATTTGGTTGACTACGGCAGAACTGAATTCGGCACTCACACATTGGATAAAAGACGCACAAGCGGACGAATTCGCAGATGAATTGTTGACCTGCAGGTCAGGAAAGGAGGTAAAGAATGGCAGGTTAAGCAGTTTGACGCCATTTCTCGACGACGAAGGAGTCTTGCGGGTCGGAGGACGACTACATCACGCAGATTTGTCGTGGTTCAAAAAACACCCCATCATATTGAGTTCCGATCATCCATTAACCAAACTCATAATATTAGAATCGCATGAACGAACTCTTCATGGCGGCCCCCAATTGATGATGACCTGGTTAAGGAATCGATTCTGGATTCTCAAGTTGAGGAGCTGCATAAAAGGGGTGGTGCACCGATGCATGAAATGCTTCCGACATAAGGCGAAACCTGAATCACAATTGATGGGAAATCTGCCGTCTCCCAGAGCACGAATGTCGCGACCTTTCACTCACGTTGGCGTGGATTTCTGTGGTCCGTTTAATTTGAAGGTATCAAGAGGCAGAGGACAAAAAACATTCAAGGGTTACCTAGCCATATTTGTTTGCCTCGCTGTCAAGGCAGTCCACATAGAAGTTGTCTCTGATTTGACGTCCGAAGCATTCTACGCAGCCTTAAAGAGGTTTATTAGTCGCAGAGGGCTTTGCCTGCACATATACTCAGACAACGGAACCAATTTTGTCGGGACAAACAAACTATTAAATCATGATTTCGAACAACATCTGAAACAATTGAATGTGGAAATGCCACCAAAGGCCACAGCATTGAGAATAGAATGGCACTTCATACCACCATCAGCGCCCAATTTCGGAGGATTGTGGGAGGCAGCGGTGAAATCTACGAAATATCACCTAAAACGCATAATAAACGATGCAATTTTAACGTACGAGGAAATGGCCACAATCGCGACCCAGATAGAAGCTTGTCTAAATTCTAGGCCGATCACACCATTAACCGACGATCCAGAGGACTTGAATGCACTTACACCAGGCCACTTTCTGTTAGGTGAAGCACCGTTGGCATTACCAGAGCCATCAATCCTAGATGAAAAACCCACTGCACTTACACGATGGCATCACTTAACGCATTTAGTCCAATCGTTTTGGAAACGCTGGCATTCAGAATATTTATCTCGTCTCCAGCAACGGCCTAAATGGCTACAAACAAGGAAAAATCTCGAGGTAGGACAACTAGTACTAATTAAGGAAGAAAGACTACCTCCTACGAAGTGGATGCTTGGAAGGATAACCGAAACGCATCCAGGGACGGATCAACTTGTTAGAGTGGTTACACTGAAAGTTAAGGATAGGATCTTGAAGCGACCAATTTCCAAGGTGTGCCTACTACCGTGCGAAGACAATACAGATATGGAACAAGTGGACAGCACAAACACCACCAAGTTAAAATAACGTACCATAAACCATTTTCCATCCTAGCATAATTCCTGTCCTAATGGTCCTTAAATTCCCATGCAATTTTATTTTTGTTGTAGCAAAACTTAAAACGTACTATTTGTAGATTAGTTTTGGATCCACAGGACCCAAGGCCCGGGAATATGTTGGACATCCACCTAAAAAGTTCATAAGAACACAATCGCCATCAGTGAAATTGTAAATACAAAATACTTCCCTGCGAGGTTTCCTGACGACACGTCCTTCTCAAACCAAACAATGGGCACCAACAGCAGCTAAAATACAGAAAACCAATTTAGTTATTAAATAGTGTATAAAATTTTAACATATAAGATTTTAGGTTAGGTTCATTCAAGAAATAATATGAATTAGTATTAAAAATTAGTTTCGAAAAACAATAAACATATAAGAACAAATTTTATATATATATTATATATTTTAACAAATAATTAGATTTAAGTCACTCACCTTGGTAAACAATCACAAAAAATCACTAAACAAATAATATTTGTTTACTGCACCCACATCACAATTTGACATTTCAAATGTAAACAATTCGAACTCGAAATTAATATGAAAAAGGGGAAAGATGTGGGTGGAGTAAACAAGAAAACCGATGCAGCGGTAATAACTGAGTTATGAAAATTGCGGTCAAAGTGCTGTAGTCACGTAGGCTTTTGCTATATAAGTAAGCAACAGATTTTTCTTCCTTCTTGAATTTTGAATTTTGATTTTTGAATTTGTGACTTTTGAATTTGATCGCGACGAAATTGTAGCGAATACCGCAAAGAATCTAATTAGAATTTAGTATTGTTTGAAGCCGAATAAATTTGTTAATAAAGTTGAATTTTCATTTTTAATAAAATTAACGTTTTTGGTGTACGTGAGTTTTTGATACTGCGATTTACGCGAAATTAATTGGAGTTGCACGAATATTTCTTGAACCTTTTGTGAATTTAAACGCATCCATTTGAATTTATGAACATATTTTTTGGTCCTTCGAGCCGGATATTGTTTTAATTTGTGAGATATTCGTGCGGAGAGTTAAGAAAGTTTTGAAAACAAAGTGCCGGTTAATTTGCAAAGTGGTGGACAAAGATCGGTAGCGGTTTATACATTGATAACTTTTAAAACGTGGACAATTAGTGAATAAAGCTTAAATTAGTGCTAATTAATTAGTGGACAAAACTATTGCGATAGTGAAAGGATATTTCCAGGCCCATCTCGACCACGTGCAACAACAAGGAATCACCGGAGAGGATCACTACGAATTCATTATTTCGGTGAGTACTCCATTTTTTATTTGTGCCTTTATATAAGTGTACGCAAGCATGAGCGTAAAGCAAATAGAAGTGCTAATTGTCGAGCAAGAAGCCACGTTCGACAAAATTAAAAAACAAATTAAAAATTACAAAAAGGATTCAAAATCAAGGAAAAGCAAGGCATATTTGAATAATCGGTTACAGACGCTTGCCGATTACTGGATGGAGTTTCGGAAAGCCCATCGCAAAATCATAGTATTAAAGGAATCCACCGAAGAATTACCGAAGGAAGTCACGAAATATTTTGAAGAGGATGTATACGACGAAGCGCAGGAATGTTTTTTGCTCGGAAAGTCCGAAATAGAAGAGGAAATGGAGGAAATGTACCCTGAACCAATTTCGCCGAAAGTGAGTCCAGCGGAAAAAATCGCGCATAGTGAACACGAAGAAGTGAAACTCCCCAGAGTCAACTTGCCTAAATTTAGTGGAAGTTACAATGAGTGGATGTCGTTCCGCGATTTATTCGTTACCCTAATTCACGAAAACCAGAGGATTTCCAACGTGCAAAAGCTCCATTATTTGAAATCGACATTGCATGGTGAAACTGAGCAGCTCCTTAGGCACTTCAACATTACCGAGGTCAACATTGAATGATCGGTATAACAACAAACGCCTTTTGATTAAGTCGCAACTCAAAACATTATTGTCACAACCTGTGTGCAGCAATGATTCGGCGTCAAGTATCCGCAAGCTATTGGACACCACCAACGAATGTTTGCAAGCCCTACGGAATTTAAATATTGAAGTGGACAAGTGGGATATGGTGATTTCATTCCTTGTAAGTGAACGATTGCCGAACGAAACGAAACGTCTTTGGGAACAAAATATCGGTAGCAAAATCGAATTTCCAACCTACGAAGATTTACGCAGTTTCTTGGAGGGGCATTTTAGAGCCCTAGAAGCATTAGGTAGCGATTCTAGAAGCATTAGGTCGACGGGAACCCCGCGGCAACTTAACACCACAAGACACATTCATCATATCACTTCTGACGTCAAGTGTGCACTCTGTTCAGGCAATCATACTATAAGGTCGTGCGAACAATTTTTAAACTTAAATTTTGAAGGCAAAAGGGACGTAGTACAAAAAAGAGGTTTGTGTTCAAATTGTTTAGGTTTTGGGCACAAGGCTAGGTCATGCCCTAGTGTACATAACTGTTTACGCTGTAACCACCGTCATCACACTTTGCTCCATAGCGACACGGTTATCGCGAATTTTGCTGTAAGTAAAGGAAAGGCGGTCATGTCGTCAGAGGTCACTGAGGATCCTGCAACCACATCATCGGCCTTAGAAGATGCTAAGTCTTTTACGTCCACGAGTCTGCAACACCAAGGGAAGTGCTTCTAGCCACAGCGTTAATTAGAATCTGTGCGCCATCAGGGCAAGAAGTTACAGCACGGGCATTAGTGGATCAAGGCTCCCAAGTGTCGTTTATTTCGGAACAGATTGTGCAGCTGCTGAAACTTAGGAAATCATCAACTACAGTCAACATTTTTGGTGTTGAAAATTCCAAGGCCGGTACTTCAAGAGCGTCAGTACAATTCATGCTGAAATCTAGACATGGCAGTAACATAATGAGGACATCAGCATTAGTTTTGAAATCGATTACCAGAGTACTCCCTACTCGAAGTATGAAATTGCCCGACGACTCGATAAATTTGAAAAATTTGTGTTTGGCCGATCCTCAATGTTTTGAGCCCAATAAAATACAAGTCTTGCTTGGTGCGGATGTATATGGTCGAATTTTACTTGACGGCATTCGGAAGAGTAACAATGGAAGCTTCGTCGCGCAGAACACAACCCTAGGATGGATTTTATCAGGAGAGTTACCAACACCTCAAACAAGGACATTAGTAAGCTGCCATAGCCATACTGAGTTAGAACACAGCATCCGGCGTTTTTGGGAATTAGAAGAAACTCGAGAAGAACGACATCTAACCGAAGAAGAAATGAAGTGCGAGCAGTTCTACAAGGACACTGTGAGAAGGGCATCGGACGGACGGTACATAGTACGTTTACCTTTTGTGAATGGACAGCGTCCTCAGTTCGGCGCATCGCGAACCACAGCACTACGACGATTCAACTTACTGGAAGCCAGATTTCAAAAATCCCCTCAACTGCGCGATGAATATTCAGCATGCATACAGGAATACCGCCAACTCAACCACATGGTCCCAGTCTCGGCATCTACAAAAGAATTAAAGGATGACTTTCATAATACAAAACATTTTGAAACGTATTACCTGCCCCATCATGCCGTGTTTAAAGAAAGCACGACAACTAAGCTCCGAGTTGTTTTTGATGCGTCGCAAAAATCCACACATGGGCCATCACTTAACGACGTCTTGATGGTCGGTCCCGAACTACAAGATGACTTATTGCAAATTCTTTTACGGTGGCGAAAACACAAGATCGTTTTCACTGCAGATTTGGAGAAGATGTATCGCCAAATCAAGGTGTCGGAAGAGGATGTCGATTTTCAACGAGTGTTGTGGAGACCATCGCCAGCCGAAAGGATACAAGACTTCTGCTTACACACAGTCACCTTTGGCACGTCTTGTGCTCCATATTTGGCAATAAGAACACTGCATCAGCTGGCTGATGATGAATATCAAAACTTCCCAAGAGCATCGGAGATAGTTAAGTCGGATTTCTACGTCGACGACCTTCTGACAGGAGCAAGTACGGTTGAAGAAGCAACACAACTTCAAGATCAATTGATACGTTTGATGCAGTTAGGCGGTTTCAATTTGCGAAAATGGACCACCAACGATCCAGAATTAATCAAGGCAATTCCACTGGCGGACCAAGAGCTTAGTAAGATCCGCAATTTCGACTTCGAAGATGGAATTAAAACATTAGGCGTCCTTTGGTGCCCCAAGACAGACACCTTTATGTATAAAATGAACACCTATCTTGCTAATTCTGAATTGATCACGAAACGAGACCTTTTGTCGCAAATATCCAAATTATTCGACCCTCTGGGGCTTCTCTCACCCATCATGATACGAGCCAAGATTATCATGCAGAGTGTTTGGTTAAGCGGCTTGGATTGGGATGACAGATTATCTGAGGATTTTACACAAGCTTGGAACGACTTTCGGAAGGATCTGAAACACATTGAAGATATCAAAATCCCCAGATGGCTGCACACCCTTACCGATGAAATTGAATTGCACGGATTTTGTGACGCCTCAAATCGGGCATACGCAGCAGTGTTTTATGTCCGGTCGGTCGATAAATTTGGTCACATTCATACTCATTTGCTAACATCAAAAACCAAGGTCGCTCCCATCAAACCGGTAACATTGGCACGACTTGAACTATGTGGAGCCGTTTTGTTAGTGCGTCTATTTAAAGCAATAAAAATGGCCTTGAAAGGCAGTAACATTCGTTTAACACTTTGGTGCGATTCCACCATAACACTAGCTTGGATAAAGGCACATCCTTCAAGATGGAAGACTTTTGTGGCAAATAGAGTGGCCGAAATCCAAGAAACTATCGACTGCTCCTCTTGGAAGTACGTGTCTTCAAAGGAAAATCCTGCGGACTGTGCATCACGTGGCACAGCACCAACGGAACTCATCTCGCGCACGCTGTGGTGGCATGGTCCAGACTGGCTTAAAAAATCTAAGGAACATTGGCCGACCCCGATCCAAGTCGACAAAACCAATTTGGAAGAAAGAGCGAGCGTGAAAATTTATTTGGCAGTAACCCTCAAAGCAGGAGAAACCAAACTAGTGGCAAAGTATTCAAGCTTAACACGATTGTTGCGAGTGTCAGCTTACTGCTTCAGATTTATCAACAACTGTAAGGCATTAAAAAATGATTCATCGATTTGGTTGACTACGGCAGAACTGAATTCGGCACTCACACATTGGATAAAAGACGCACAAGCGGACGAATTCGCAGATGAATTGTTGACCTGCAGGTCAGGAAAGGAGGTAAAGAATGGCAGGTTAAGCAGTTTGACGCCATTTCTCGACGACGAAGGAGTCTTGCGGGTCGGAGGACGACTACATCACGCAGATTTGTCGTGGTTCAAAAAACACCCCATCATATTGAGTTCCGATCATCCATTAACCAAACTCATAATATTAGAATCGCATGAACGAACTCTTCATGGCGGCCCCCAATTGATGATGACCTGGTTAAGGAATCGATTCTGGATTCTCAAGTTGAGGAGCTGCATAAAAGGGGTGGTGCACCGATGCATGAAATGCTTCCGACATAAGGCGAAACCTGAATCACAATTGATGGGAAATCTGCCGTCTCCCAGAGCACGAATGTCGCGACCTTTCACTCACGTTGGCGTGGATTTCTGTGGTCCGTTTAATTTGAAGGTATCAAGAGGCAGAGGACAAAAAACATTCAAGGGTTACCTAGCCATATTTGTTTGCCTCGCTGTCAAGGCAGTCCACATAGAAGTTGTCTCTGATTTGACGTCCGAAGCATTCTACGCAGCCTTAAAGAGGTTTATTAGTCGCAGAGGGCTTTGCCTGCACATATACTCAGACAACGGAACCAATTTTGTCGGGACAAACAAACTATTAAATCATGATTTCGAACAACATCTGAAACAATTGAATGTGGAAATGCCACCAAAGGCCACAGCATTGAGAATAGAATGGCACTTCATACCACCATCAGCGCCCAATTTCGGAGGATTGTGGGAGGCAGCGGTGAAATCTACGAAATATCACCTAAAACGCATAATAAACGATGCAATTTTAACGTACGAGGAAATGGCCACAATCGCGACCCAGATAGAAGCTTGTCTAAATTCTAGGCCGATCACACCATTAACCGACGATCCAGAGGACTTGAATGCACTTACACCAGGCCACTTTCTGTTAGGTGAAGCACCGTTGGCATTACCAGAGCCATCAATCCTAGATGAAAAACCCACTGCACTTACACGATGGCATCACTTAACGCATTTAGTCCAATCGTTTTGGAAACGCTGGCATTCAGAATATTTATCTCGTCTCCAGCAACGGCCTAAATGGCTACAAACAAGGAAAAATCTCGAGGTAGGACAACTAGTACTAATTAAGGAAGAAAGACTACCTCCTACGAAGTGGATGCTTGGAAGGATAACCGAAACGCATCCAGGGACGGATCAACTTGTTAGAGTGGTTACACTGAAAGTTAAGGATAGGATCTTGAAGCGACCAATTTCCAAGGTGTGCCTACTACCGTGCGAAGACAATACAGATATGGAACAAGTGGACAGCACAAACACCACCAAGTTAAAATAACGTACCATAAACCATTTTCCATCCTAGCATAATTCCTGTCCTAATGGTCCTTAAATTCCCATGCAATTTTATTTTTGTTGTAGCAAAACTTAAAACGTACTATTTGTAGATTAGTTTTGGATCCACAGGACCCAAGGCCCGGGAATATGTTGGACATCCACCTAAAAAGTTCATAAGAACACAATCGCCATCAGTGAAATTGTAAATACAAAATACTTCCCTGCGAGGTTTCCTGACGACACGTCCTTCTCAAACCAAACAATGGGCACCAACAGCAGCTAAAATACAGAAAACCAATTTAGTTATTAAATAGTGTATAAAATTTTAACATATAAGATTTTAGGTTAGGTTCATTCAAGAAATAATATGAATTAGTATTAAAAATTAGTTTCGAAAAACAATAAACATATAAGAACAAATTTTATATATATATTATATATTTTAACAAATAATTAGATTTAAGTCACTCACCTTGGTAAACAATCACAAAAAATCACTAAACAAATAATATTTGTTTACTGCACCCACATCACAATTTGACATTTCAAATGTAAACAATTCGAACTCGAAATTAATATGAAAAAGGGGAAAGATGTGGGTGGAGTAAACAAGAAAACCGATGCAGCGGTAATAACTGAGTTATGAAAATTGCGGTCAAAGTGCTGTAGTCACGTAGGCTTTTGCTATATAAGTAAGCAACAGATTTTTCTTCCTTCTTGAATTTTGAATTTTGATTTTTGAATTTGTGACTTTTGAATTTGATCGCGACGAAATTGTAGCGAATACCGCAAAGAATCTAATTAGAATTTAGTATTGTTTGAAGCCGAATAAATTTGTTAATAAAGTTGAATTTTCATTTTTAATAAAATTAACGTTTTTGGTGTACGTGAGTTTTTGATACTGCGATTTACGCGAAATTAATTGGAGTTGCACGAATATTTCTTGAACCTTTTGTGAATTTAAACGCATCCATTTGAATTTATGAACAAACCGGTTTAAGAGAACCTTTAGGTTCAACAATAAGTGCAGTGCGCCCAGAATCTTTAGCCGTTGCATTTTCATATTTCTTGAAAGAGCAGAATATTTGTTATATGAGATCTTCGCATCAAAATAGTGCAAATAATAACAGTGGAAATGCAAACAATAATAGACGAATCCAACCAATGAATAATATTAGACAAAATACAGTTCCAACATTCCAAAGGTCATTCAATTTCCAACCGAGACCTATTGGAAACCAACGCAATTCATTCAGTTATAATTCTTTCAATCAAAGACACCCGATGAATAATAATTTTAATCAAGGATTCGGCAACAGTTTTAATCGAAATAATTCATACAATAACTTTAATAATCGTCCATTGAATAATTATTCCAACCAACAAAGACAATCCCTTCCGGAACCTATGGACACAAGTTCAACTAATTCTCAGTTTAAATACAACCGGCCGAATCAACCCCAAAGTAGAACGGCTCAAAATAATTCCGTTAGACAATCCACACAACCCCGATTTATAATTGTTTAATATCTCTAATGATAATAATCATAATAATATTAACGTTAACCATATTCAAGAGTTGGATAGATTTTATAATATCGAACATAATAACGGCAATAATGAATCCGTACAAGTTGATGAATCAAATTTTTAATTTCCCGCCTCGATCAACGAATCGGTTATATAGACCTTAACAGGCACGGATCCATTCTTCCTTATATTTTAATTTCAAATTCACCAGAAAGACCTTTACGATTTTTAGTAGACACGGGATCCTCATCTTCGTTTATTAATCCAGAACTAGTTAATTTTAAAGATATTAGGATAATAAATCCTATTAATATAATCACAGCCTTTGATAATCATGTAGTGAATCAGGAAGTGACTCTGCCTAACTTCGTTGAATTTAATCAAAATGGTGTAATGAAGTTTGTTCTTTTTAAATTCCACGAATATTTCGACGGACTATTAGGTATTGACATATTTATCAATACTAGTTGGGATCCCCGTTACCGAAATTCGGTTACAAAAACAATAAATATATAAAATTCACGATTTGTTCGAATTTAAATTCAATTTAAATATTTTTATTTCAAAAAAAAAATTATACGCAATGGCGAATTTTTAATTTTTAATTTTACACAATACAACTCAATAATACTATACACAAAAGAGTATAAAAAAATGCACGCACAAAGTGACCGAGTTTTTTTAAGTCAGTTATGCCGCCAAAAATCTACACAAACGCTTGTTTTTCTCTGTTTCTCATTCGCTTCACTGAAACGGCATTTGTGTCAATCGTAGGCTACTCAGCTCTACGTTGATGCTCACAAAAAATTCAAATTTTCCAACGGCTTTTTAAAATTCGAAAAATTAAAATCGTTATAACTTTTTTATTCGTGAATCGATTTCGTTGAAATTCCTTATTACAAAGCTATGCCATAAAAAGAACATTCTCTGAAAATTTAAACGAAATCGGTCCACGAACAAAAAAGCCTTAGCGTGTACAAACTTTTTGTTTGCCTATTAATATATAAGATTGAAAGCTAAGGTAGATTTAGAAATTAATTGTTTAGCAACAAGAAAGGTTATGATACCACTTCAGTTTAAACCCAATCTCCAGTCTAAACGTTATGTGATTCCTTCCAATTCTAAAGTTACCGTCCAATTACCAGTGGACGCAGAAAGAGGTAATATAATTATTAACACTACAGAAATTAAACCTGATTTATACATTGCTGAAGGGCTCTATCAAGCCGAAAATTGTTTTAGTACAGTGTTGGTTATAAGTAAGTCGGATTCTGACTTAGATTTATTTCTAGAACAACCCTTAAAAGTTGAAATCCATCCACCCTCAGAAATTTGCGAACTTCATAATTTTAATGTCCAAATCGAACAAGAAAACATTAACTCAGTGGACATGGAAGATATTAGAAATCTCATACGAACGTCTCATTTAAATGAGGAAGAAAGAAGAATGATCGAAAAACTTTGTAGAAATTACGACGATATATTCTTCAAACAAGGACAAAAATTAAGTTTCTCAAATCAAATAAAGCCTAGAATCCCTACTAGTGATGAAATTCCCTTGTACGTTAAACCCTTCCGATATGCTTACACCCATAAAGAAGAAATCAAAAAACAAATAAACGAATTGTTAGCCCAGAACATAATCACACATACATAGTTACTCGCCATGGAGCTCTCCAGTATGGATTGTACCTAAAAAGAGAGACGCTTCTGGTAAACTAAACGATAAAACGATAAGCGACCGTTACCCATTTCCCAACATTAATGAAATCCTCGATAAGTTAGGAAAATGCATGTATTTTTCCATTCTCGACTTAGCGAGCGGATTTCATCAAATTGAAATGAGTCCTAGTGACATTCAGAAAACTGCTTTCACTATAGAAGGAGGACATTATGAGTTCCTCAGAATGCCTTTTGGGTTGAAAAATTCCCCCTCAACTTTCCAACGGGTAATGGACAATGTTTTAAGAGATCTTCAAGGAAAGATATGTTTGGTATACTTCGATAACATAATTATTTTTTCCACTTCGCTCCAAGAGCACCTCGAAAATCTCACGAAGGTATTTGACAAACTTATACCCTTGACATACTGCAGCATCAAATGAACATTGAAATATCATTCGGCTATGAATGATCATTCGTACCCAGTGTGTCATGTCCAATGTTCATTCAACAACTTCATGCGTCATTCAATTGAATGAAGTCAAAATAACTTCATTCAGTTAAGATGGAAGTGAAATTTGGAAATTATCGAACAACTTTCCATGTACTTTGGGGTCGTCCATAAATTACGTGAGGCGTTTAGGGGAGGGAGGGGGTCGAGCCAAATCTCACCAAATCTCACGTGGGGGAGAGGGGGGTCTCGGCAAATATCACATAATTTTTTTTTGTTTTAAAGAAACAGTGTAAAATGCCGAGAAAACTGGGTTAAATTAAGTAAAACATGTTTCTCCACTAAAGACCTCCATTCACTTACAGGCCGCCGGTAGGCAGTGGCCTGTCAGACCAGGTCGACCAGCACGACTAAGCTTGACTCAGTCTAACTGAGGGATGATACTTCAGGTACCCGCCATACAGGCCGTGGCATGCAGATGATTCTCTACAGACACACAGGTGAAAACGACTGCTTAGCATAGCAGGTTATTAATTCAAGCGCAAAAATGTTCATGGCCTCAACGAAAGCTTCAAGGCGTCTCCAGCCTCACGCCGCGCCGCGCCGTGAACACCCGCAAACAAGCGCGAACGCCAGTGTGGATGGTTTTCACGCTTAGCTCGCCCCTTGCTTTCTGTTACGAGTGGATACAGCGTAAATTCTTCCCGTCAATTCACGGCTCGAGAGTGAATAGAAGTTCAGATCTTCAGGCCCGAACTGACGATAAATTCGATTTTTGTCGGCTTTCTTGAGCTGTAGGTATTCTTGAACTTCAGGCCATACAGTTGGCGGCCGGTGAGTGTATGGTAATACTTGGCCTCAAGGCTAAAACTTTCAGGCCACGGCCTGCCGGCGAATTGTGTGTAAATTGGACCCTTAAGATGTGGGTAAGTCCTACACAAAAAAATTACTCGATTGTTTCGCGCGACTCGTCGAATGCTGCAGAGTACGAGCCAAGTAACACTGAACCGCGCAAAGGCCATTAGAATTTAGTGCTATAAGAAAGAACATGCTGAATTTTAGCGAAATGAAATGTTGGGTGAGTGTTCACGTTTTGGTAGTTGTGTGTCCACCACAAGCGGAAAAGCGAGGAGGGCAAGCAGTCAGAATTATCAGTTATCTCAAATAAAATCTTGTACCCAAACCCACCCCCCATTCACACAGATGAACTTTTTACACACCTTTCACTAGATTTCACTACGGCTACGTACACGGATTTTATACGCCTTTCCTGCAGTTCTACAACTCTGTGGATACGACCGTAATTTTGTATTTTTAATGTAAATACTATGGATTTTATAAAATTTGAAAAATCTCACGTGAGACTAGGGGGGAGGGAGGGGGTCGGGACAAATCTCACGATATCTCACCAAGGGGGGAGGGGGGGTCGAAAAATCACAAAAATCACCTCACGTAATTTATGGACGGTCCTTTCCAGTAAAATTTCCAACTAAAATACATAACTGTCAAACTGTCATTCATATTTTAGAATTTTTTTTTTTAAAAAGTAGGCTTTATTGTAAATAACTGATGCTCTGCTTTAATTAATATTTTTTATTAAATTTAAAAGTATAAATCACTATGTTTATCTATAGTTTATATTTTGACAGTTCTAATGAACTTTGAAAAATGCAGTGTGTGACTAATAAAACGAATGAACATTGAAAGCCAATGAAGTTGGAAGAATGTTCATTCGTTTTTGCAGTGTGTGAAGGGTATTAGAGAAGCTAATATGAAAGTTCAATTAGATAAATTTGAATTTTTAAAGAAAGAAATAAGCTTCCTGGGTCACATAGTCACTGACAAAGGTGTCAAACCAAACCCAGATAAAATTTCAGCAATCCAAAATTTTCCTATACCGCGAACACAAAAAGAAATTAAATCATTCCTTAGTCTAGTAGGCTACTATAGGAAATTTATAAAAGATTTCGCAAAGATGACCAAACCATTGACAAGTTGTTTGAAAAAAGGTAGCAAAATAGAACTTACAGAAAATTATGTCAAAGCATTCCAAGCCTGTAGAGATATATTAATGAACGATCCAGTTTTAGCATATGCCGACTTTTCTAAACCATTTGTTTTAACCGCAAGTATATTATGCGCTTGGTGCGGTATTATCCCAAGGTACCATCGGGAGTGATCGTCCTATCTGCTATGCTAGCAGAACTCTAACAACGACAGAAACTAATTACTCAACAATTGAGAAAGAGTTGTTAGCGATCGTATGGGCCACAAAATATTTTCGCCCATATCTATATGGCAATACATTCAAGATCGTCACAGATCATAAACCCCTTCTCTGGCTAATGAGCCTCAAGGACTCAAACTCCAAATTAATACGATGGCGTTTAAAACTCGAAGAATTTGACTATGAAGTCATATACAAAAAAGGCACTCTAAACTCGAATGCTGATGCCTTAAGTCGTGTTAAAATAGATACAGGTAATAGTAAAAACATCGAACTCAATATTAATGAAACAAAGAATATTTCTAATCAAGGTACTGCGGGTACTACAGTACATTCCGCCGAGGAAAATCTCGACGGCGGGATACCAATTTCTGAACGTCCTCTCAATGAGTTCAACATTCAGGTAATATTGGAAAAAACTCATAAACGTCCACCTATTTCGGTAGAAGTTCCATTTAAAAATCGCCTCCGCCGAACCTTCCGATTACCGGAATTTACAGAAGAGAATATTACTAGTCTATTCAAACAATATTTAGGACCAAATAGGCTTAATGCAATATATACAGACAACGAGACATTTAAGTGAGTTCAAAGTGTTATTTCCAAATATTTTCCCAGTCTGAAACATTCAAAGTCATCCGGTGCACTGAAATTCTGATAGATATTAAAGATAGCGATGAGCAAGATCAAATAATAAACAATTATCATGTAACCAGTAATCATAGAGAAATCAACGAGACTGTCATTCATTTAAAAAGGCAATATTATTTCCCTTTCATGAAAGGTAAGGTAACACAAGTTATTAATAATTGTGATCAATGCCAAACGCTGAAATACGATAGAAGACCACCCAAGCTAAAGTTTCAAACACCCGAGACCCCGGAATTGCCTCTAGATGTCTTACATACAGATATTTATACCATAAACAATAAACAAATACTTACGATAATTGACAAATTTTCTAAGTTTGCAGCAGCTTACACGCTCACAGCAAAAAACAGTCTTACTATTATAAAAGCCTTCAAACATTTCATGAGCCTTCACGGCATACCTAAAAAGATCGTGTCCGACCAAGGGGCCGAATTTACTTCAACAATATTTAAAGACTTTTGCAAACAATACAGTATTCTGCACCATGTAACTTGCTTCCAACAAACTACAAGTAATTCTCCTGTTGAACGAATGCATTCAACGTTTACCGAAATATATAGAATCATCTATAATCAAGATAAAGACAAGGATCATGACGATATTCTTAACGAAACCATTATAACTTATAATAACGCTATTCACTCCACAACCAAACTCACTCCTCATGAAGTATTTTATGGAAGAACATATAAATTCGAAAGTAATTTAAAACATAATAATGTTCATGACTATCTAGAAAATCTTAATAAATTTCAAAAGGAACTATATCCTTCAATTAAAAATAGGGCACAAGAAATAGTAAGTAAAAATATAAATAAATTAAATATGGGAAGAGAGTCTCCCAAGAAATTAAGAAAAGGATTTGCAGTTTATAGGAAAGAAAATTGGAGAAACAAGCTAACTCCAAGATTTACTACAATTAGGGCCTGTTTCACCGCTTGCTGATAAAGTTTCAGATAGTTATCTGCCATATAACTGTATCTAACAGATAAAGGCTGCTGATATGTTTTTTCTGTTTCACCATCAAACTCCCTGATAAACTAACTGGCAGATAAATATATCTGCCACTTGTAATTTTCCAGTGTCAGCCAATCTTTGCTTGGTATGGGAGTTATTAAAAATAGTTTGAATATGACATGATCCAGGCCATCTGGCAACTATGTTCGTGATTTTTAATTGAGAGTCCACAACTGTCTGGACTTTCATAGAATAATTGCCTTTCCGGTGTTTATACTATTCGGCAGTTTCTCCTCCTATAAACGAGTAGCAGCAATTAATATCAATATAAAATTGATGTATTTATGCAAAAATATTAATTAAATTTAATACAACAAACAGAAATTTCTTAACTATATTGTGTAAAGCTGCAGTACATACTTTTTAACAAAGTTCATAAATTACTATTTTTCGTGAAGATTTATACCTGGTGATTTAATGTTGATGTGAGTACAATCTATGGCTTCAACGACTCTAGGAAATCTTGCAATTTCATAAAACCTTTGTGTTATATTTTCTATATTTGATGAAAATTTTACAAACAAGGGTCTTAATTTGGCTATTGCTTCAGAAACCTTGCGAATGATTCTGCGAGCTGACGCCTTACTAACTCCACCGAAGTCACCACATACAATCAAAAAGGTCCCAGTTGAAAAATATCGCAGCAATCGCAATCGTTGCATAGGTGGAATCGCAAAGTTACTGAAAATCAAATAGCCAATGTTAAATAAAAATGATTGGCAAACAAATTAAGGCCGTCATTGAAAATAATTATTATAGGTATGTCATATATTTGATACTTTACTTACCAGTCGGTTGTAGTTTTTAATCACTTTCAATCAATCCAAGCATTTTTTGAACAGCTCTTTTGGTAAGGCGGAAACGAATTCTAAAATCTTCGTCATCTATGCTTAAAAAAAATTTGGTCTATAACGAATTGCTCGGCTTCTACGAGGTCGCGTAATATTTTCATAATATTCATCAAATTCATCTTCTAAAAATTCGAATAAATCCATTTGGAAATCTTTTGTAACCGCAATCTTTGATTGTTCACGTAAAAATGCTACCAAAAAAAGCTCGAAAACTTGAAACATGTTTTTATTATCTTCCAGATAAAGCCTTAACAGCCACTGAAATCGGCTGATAAGTTACCAGCAACATTATCTGCCACATATTTCTATCCAAGACCTGTGAAACCAAAATTTTTAGTTTATCTGGCAGATAAGTTCCGAATAGGCTATCAGGGGATTTATCAGCAAGCGGTGAAACAGGCCCTTAGAGTTAAGAAAGATAAATCAAATAAAATCATAGATAGTAAGAAACAAAAAATTCATAAGTCTAAAATTAAAATAAAAAACTTACAGGAAAATGCGGAAATTACCAATAGTACTGATATAGCACTGACAACCGTTAAAGGACAACGAATAGAAATACAGGACCTCACAAACGTACAAGGACTTTTACCTATTAGACTCGGACAAGCTAAAACTATTAAGGGCTATAATAACGTACTACACATAGTTAAATTAAGTAATTACGCAGAAAATATAGATAGAATATCCGCATCATTAGAAAAGTTAGGAAACATTATAGAAATAAGAGATTCATAACAAAAATTAAACTCAAAGAATTAAAACAAAAATTGAAGCGGTGAGTTCCAAAACAACACAAGTCCATCGCATTTGTTTTTAGAGAATAACGATTTTTTTATTTTATTGCTGTGGATTTAATAAATTAATTCCAGTTTTGTTTGTAATATGTTCGTTGGGCTCTAGTTTAAATAAATGTTACTTGTTTCGGAATTTTTAAACGTTATTGCAGTTACTGTGACCAATTTAAATTCATGGACTTGTGCTGTTTTGGATCTCATTATCTTGAGATTAAAAAAAATTTCTAATAATTTGGTTTTTAGGTCAAAAATCAATTCTCAAAAACAATATTAACAAATTTATATACTATATATATAATAGATTTTTTATTGACGTTTTTTTCATTTTTTGAATCTCATTTTAGAATAAATGAGAATCAAAACAACACAAGTCTATTGATCATTAATTTGAAAACAACACAAGTCTATTGGTGGACTTGTGCTGTTTTGTACATTTTGTCGAATTTTGAAGTTTTTCGAGTGTTAACACATTCCCAAAACCACTCATAACTCGATTTTGCTAAAAAGTGGACTTGTGCGGTTTTGCAACTCACCGCTTCAATTAGTATCTCTGATGCCTAAAATCAGACAGAAAAGAGGTTTAATTAACGGGTTAGGATCAATTATAAAAGGTATAACAGGGCACATGGACGCTGAAGATGCAAATCGACTTAACAAAGACATAGATAACATAATGGCAAGCCAAAATACGTTAAAAACTGATTTAAATAAACAAATTACTATAAATAATGCCATGATAAAAAGGTTTGAAAATATTACAACACATATTAATGAACAGCAAA
This sequence comes from Thereva unica, assembly GCA_949987705.1. Classification (NCBI taxonomy): domain Eukaryota; kingdom Metazoa; phylum Arthropoda; class Insecta; order Diptera; family Therevidae; genus Thereva; species Thereva unica. The sequence goes on along the minus strand of OX465283.1, from coordinate 88,356,352 downwards.
TAATTATTGAAGAATATTTGAATCACTATCACGAAAATGTTAATAACAAAATTAAATCTGAAGAAGAGTCCTTAAAATATATTCAATATATAAATGTAATAAATTACAACATAGACTTACTGAATTCACACTTAACTGGTCTAGCAGAAACATTGGTACTTGCCCGACTTAATATAATATCGAAGCAAATTCTAGATCCTGAAGAAATCTTAGAAATTTCTCAGATTCTCGAAAAACAATCTCTAAAATTAATATCCAATCCCCGATACTTTCCCAATACCCAAGTCCCGATACTTTCCCAAGAAACATACTCCCTATTGCACATAATCCCTTTACCAATAAACATTACCAAGAAAATATCCACCAAACCCTATATTATCCATAACCAACAAAATATTCAATATTTTGATGAAAGGTGTAGAAAAATAGAAGGAATTTATATATGTGAAGAATCCAGCCTGAAGGAGAACACCAGCGAATCAGCATGCATCGGAAAACAAATAACGAAGCAGCCAAATGCGACTTGATCGAAAATTCTATTACAACAGAGATCCTGGAACCAGAACCTAATTTCATCGTCCTCATCAACGTGCCTGAAACGGAGATAAATTCAACATACGAATTCAACCATCGAAGTCTAAAAGGAACTTTTCTACTACACATCGATAACTGCAGCATCCAAATCAATGGTATTACATACGCGAGGAAAACTAGCATCCATTGGGACGAAGTCCACATTCTTCCAGCCATATTTAACAACATCACCGCTTCATCTTTACCGGACATCTGAGCCTGCAAAAACTAAAAACTTACCACATCCAAAATAAGGAAGCCATCGAAATTCTATTATTATCAAAATCATCAACATTGAATCAATTAAATTATACTGCAATCATTATAGCAGTTGGAATCATTTTGGCAGTAATAACATATCAAATCCGAAGGAAGAAATATACATTTACCAACCCAGAGATCCAGATAGCAGCAGCATCCAGCATCCCTACAGGAGGAGTCCAGAGGCCTATTTTCCTCTGGCCATCGCTACACTAAGGGGGAGGAGTTATGTACCCTACACTAATACACGTGCCGCCAACAAATCATTTTTCCCATAACATTCCTTTAATCTCATTTTATATATTTCTTAATAATTTTGTCTGGACAATTTCCTTCAGAAATTGTCATATTAGCAAAACTATAAAATTATTCCAAGGTGAATGCTTTTAATTCACATCACCTCATAATGTAAACTTCCTAAAGCTCAGGTTTCACTGTAAACAATTTTCCTCAGAAAATTATGTTATATTAAAATCTTTATCACCTCAAGTAATACAAAATTTCTAATAAGAATCCATTAATATTTTAACTTGGAATAGAACAGTTGTAATTTCGGAATAAATAAGTTTAAAGAATAATTGTTTTATATTTTTTTTTTATCAAACGGTGATAACGATTTATTAACTCGTGCGTATTTTTGTGGCACGCTATTTGTTCGCTATGCGTGCTAGCGCCGGGCGGAAGCGTGCTAGAAATGAAATTAACCAGTAAATTAATTTTAATAGGGCTCATCAATCCGAATATAAAAATACCCGTTTCTGAGATCCAATGTGATAAAAATATTTCAATCTGCCAGCTTATCTAAAATAATCTTCGATAATTGGCATCGGAAAGTGCTGCCTTATTGTTACTTATTATAGTTGAATCTTTTATAATCAATGCACACTCTATATGATCCATCCTTTTTCTTCGTAACGGCGATATTGTTTCTGAACAGCGAGTTCGACGAGTTTTTCTGTAATAGGTAATCGCCGTGGGTTTGTGCAAATCGTTATGTTCATTTTAGCTGGATAGTTTATCGGTGGACCAAGATCCATATGTATTAATAAGTTACAAAAGTTATAGCCCAGACATAACCTGAAGTCGGCAAAATCCCAACCTTACGAACCTGTGTAAAGCAATAAACTGAAGCTGAATAAATGTTTTTTCTTAATTATCTTAATTTTTATTCTTATAAATGATATTTCTTATAGTTTCTGTTGTTTTATTTACATCAATAAAACTTATGTTAATAGACTAATAAATCAATTTATAAAAATTTGTTATTTTCTTTCCTCTTTCGCATTTCTGACTGACCATATTGAACTCTAGTTAGCATTTACATCTGTGACAGTACATGTTTTTTGAATCTATACGAACAAACTAAAGCCAAACATTCGAATTCCTAACAAGACACAATCTTCGCCTTTAAAAGAGAGTTTTAATAATAAACAAAAATAATGCTTATTTTGGCGTAAAGAGCCCAGCGCATTGCAAAAGAAAAGAATAAAAATATAGGCATAAAATAAGACAAGTTCTTAACAATTTTATTCAAAGAACTTAATAAAAGCTGCAGAAGCACATGATGATAAATACGTTTTGAGGGAGCGGAATATCATGAATATTTCAACAATTTTCTCTTAACTGGTGGGGATGGTAAAAAACATTTGGTGCAAGTGTAGCAATCGCGATGGAAACATTTTAAGGAAGTTATTGTAATGGATCCGAAAATAGAAATCAAAATTTTCAACATATTTTTTCATTTCAAGCTCACTAGAGTATTTTTACACTATTTTTGGAAAGAAGTTTTGTCTGTATGCAGGCACATGCATATTCGTTTTTTTCTTGTACGAAATTTCAACAATCAAAATGATATTGAATTCGTTCAAGTGCTAGCACATATTAACGAATGCTCTGAAACATCACCTTTCTTCTTTGGTGGCAAGAACACTGCAGAAAATATATGATTTTATGTATTCTTGATAAAGATTAATCGATGCGATTTGCTCTGGTGGCAATCGATATTTAATCACAAGAAATTAGTACAGGTAAATTAAGGCGAAAAAACAAAATAGCTCAAATGATTGGGTACAAGCTGAAAATTGACAGACGGCTTCCTTTTAATGTTCTATTTGCCTGGATCTATTTGGAAAAATAGTTGCATTCTTTTATTTCATATAAGGAGCTTCTGTTCTTCACTTGAGTGACTCCGTTTAGAATATAAGCATGAACGAAATGCTAAAAAACGAAGAAAATTGTGATTTTGCTCATACTTTGTCAGGTTCAAAAATTTTCAAAAATTGGGTTACGTAATACTTGAATGCACCCCTAGGAGTTATTCAAGTTTAAGTAAATTTAAAAAAAACATCCTGTATCTTAGTGGATAGCCTCTGTAACAACTTTTGCTCCAAATACTTTCATACATCCCTTGAAAAAATTAGCATCATACTCCAACTTGAACGTCTGATGATCTATACAAGTCGCGAATGAGTGCACATAGGCCCAATTATAATGAACGGATTATAATGAACGGAAGCGGGTTGGAATGCCAGAAAAACGCATTGGATCGGATAGGAAATTAACTGGTTATAATAACGCAACTGGGATATCCTGGTCGGAGCTGAGAGCTGCCGCGCAAAAAAAAAGTCCGCTGGAGGGCAACCGTTTCCGCCCTATGTCCCATGAGCGATTAAAGAAGAAGAATAGCGAGTCTCGTAGGATTCAAACGTCAAAATTTATTTTAAACAAAATTTCTTAATTTTTCTGTTTTTATAGCCACTTTGGGCTTTATTATAAATAATTTCATAATTTTTAACCTCGATAATTTTTAACCTCGTTTGCCGGTAAACTTTTTTGCATTCATACTTTTAACGCCATTTTTATGAAATTTTTGACAATTCAATGCGGCAATTTCTAATCTTTTAAAAATGCTCTCAAATCCGGCCGAATCCGTTTGAATGCGTTCATTATAATCGGTTAGGTCTAAGATGTATGCTGGAAAGTCGATCTGACAGTTCAATCCGTTCATTATAATTAGGCCTTATGGATATTTTAATTCTTTAAAAAGGTGATATCTCATGAATGGCAATTCGTATGGGAAAGTGTATAACTTTTTTTTATATAGAATCGCATGATCAACAAACTTTGTGAAAATTATGTTATGAGAAGACTTATGCCTAATCTCCAATGGCAAAACCAACCAACCAAAGTGCTGCTTCCTTTTCCTTCTCATTGTAAATTGAGTTACCCGTCTCATTACAAGTTAAGCTTTGCTATTGCTTTCTGTAACATTCGTGGACTTCATGCAAATTTCTCGTTTGTTGGGTGCCATTTATTGAATTTTAAACCCCCAATATTTGCACTTAGTGAAACTCAAATATCATTCGATACTTACTTAGATCACTACCAGGTGTCGGGGTACACTGTTAGTGCATAATCTCTCCCCTCATAGGGGTATTGCCATCTATGTTAGTGATGACGTGGCTTATTATAAAAAATATTCAAGCACGTCTTCAGATTTTAACTATCTTTAGATTAAAATCATCAAAACATATGTAACGGAACCTCCACTTCATCATTTGATACTATTTCCGAACAAATCTTGGGATTTTTGTCGTCCAATCCTGAGTGTGCAATCATCGTTGCGGGTGATTTCAATATTCACAACGTAAACTGGCTGACTTACTCAAATGGCACCTGGCAAGGGCGTCGAGCTCTTTGCAGACATTTACACCTACCTTTACCCCATTTACATCAAATTGTGGATCATCCCACGAGAGTCCCTGATGTTGCTGATCAAGGAACCTATCTCCTTGATCTTTTTCTTACTTCTCATCCAGCGCGCTACTCCGTCGAAGTTGATTCCCCGCTCGGCAATTCGGACCACTGCCTAGTCAGCGCAAACTTCCCATTCAAATTTCCCACCCCTCCCAAACCTGTTGGAAAAATTGTATGGCATTATGGGAAGGCCAATTATCTGGGGCTTATTATTTTTTGAAGTGTTAACTTCTTTAGGCGCGTTTGGCACTTTTTCGCTGGGGCTAAAACAAAGAATTCGCGACACGCGCACTTTGTTGCACACTCGTTTCTGGACACTTGCTGCAATGTTGGTGACACGCGCACTTTGTTGCACACCCGTTTCTGGCTACTTGTGCCTAAGCAGCTGTATAGAGTATGGAAACTTTTGGTTGAGCTCCACTTACAAACAGCAGCAAAAATTTCTGTTTCGTGACTATTGCATCAACCCGACGATAAGTATGTACTATGTACTACATATTTCCTATGAACTATGTACTATGTATCTATTACTATATATTATCTACTATATATTATCTACTATTTTTACTAAAAACTACATACATTATCTCAGTCATCCATCGTCCGATCTTTGTGTGATAAGTTTAAGACAAATAGCTTAATTTTCAAAACATTGCAACACATTTTGGAGTGAGTGCATATAAGTAACAATTAAATAAACTTTAACAGAATATTCATAAATAAAATATATTAATCCTTATCGTCCTGCATTAAGATGGATTTGGAAATTTAGACTACCCATAGAATTTAACACTTCTAAAGTGTGGTCCTACGCACACTCGTTTTTTTCCAATCTACTGACTGGGTGCAAAACGGTAAAAACGTCTACTATGCCGCTATCCGTTTCATCAGGATCATACAGGCAGGAATGCATTTGTTCATTCACCATTCTACCAAATCTGTGAAGCCTAGGCCTAACAGATGGTTTAATCGAAAGTGTATCAACGCAATCAAAACTAAAACCTCTGGTAGCAAAAACTTCTTGTCCTTGGTCAATTTAGATTTATTAAATCTAGAATCTAGATTCTAGATTTATTAGCATCTCTGTTCGCCTCAAATTCTTCCTTACCCGAAACTGATGCGCTACCCCCGGTTCGCGAACATGAGCGTGAGCATGAGCGTTCGCTCATTCAATGAACACAGTATTCTTCAGACCACGCGGGGTGCATAGGTGTATAGGTTGCGCCGGCTCAATCGCCACATTTTCAGGAATATTTCTTGGCGTTACATTTGCCGCAACCATTAAGTCGATAAAATTTGTCCTCATTAAAGTGTTATGCACTGCTTTTCAATGTAGTTTAGGCTCTATTCGTTTGAAAAAGGCTGTGCGATTTAAATACAAAAGTCTTAGGGCCTGTTTCACCGCTTGCTGATAAAGTTTCAGATAGTTATCTGCCATATAACTGTATCTAACAGATAAAGGCTGCTGATATGTTTTTTCTGTTTCACCATCAAACTCCCTGATAAACTAACTGGCAGATAAATATATCTGCCACTTGTAATTTTCCAGTGTCAGCCAATCTTTGCTTGGTATGGGAGTTATTAAAAATAGTTTGAATATGACATGATCCAGGCCATCTGGCAACTATGTTCGTGATTTTTAATTGAGAGTCCACAACTGTCTGGACTTTCATAGAATAATTGCCTTTCCGGTGTTTATACTATTCGGCAGTTTCTCCTCCTATAAACGAGTAGCAGCAATTAATATCAATATAAAATTGATGTATTTATGCAAAAATATTAATTAAATTTAATACAACAAACAGAAATTTCTTAACTATATTGTGTAAAGCTGCAGTACATACTTTTTAACAAAGTTCATAAATTACTATTTTTCGTGAAGATTTATACCTGGTGATTTAATGTTGATGTGAGTACAATCTATGGCTTCAACGACTCTAGGAAATCTTGCAATTTCATAAAACCTTTGTGTTATATTTTCTATATTTGATGAAAATTTTACAAACAAGGGTCTTAATTTGGCTATTGCTTCAGAAACCTTGCGAATGATTCTGCGAGCTGACGCCTTACTAACTCCACCGAAGTCACCACATACAATCAAAAAGGTCCCAGTTGAAAAATATCGCAGCAATCGCAATCGTTGCATAGGTGGAATCGCAAAGTTACTGAAAATCAAATAGCCAATGTTAAATAAAAATGATTGGCAAACAAATTAAGGCCGTCATTGAAAATAATTATTATAGGTATGTCATATATTTGATACTTTACTTACCAGTCGGTTGTAGTTTTTAATCACTTTCAATCAATCCAAGCATTTTTTGAACAGCTCTTTTGGTAAGGCGGAAACGAATTCTAAAATCTTCGTCATCTATGCTTAAAAAAAATTTGGTCTATAACGAATTGCTCGGCTTCTACGAGGTCGCGTAATATTTTCATAATATTCATCAAATTCATCTTCTAAAAATTCGAATAAATCCATTTGGAAATCTTTTGTAACCGCAATCTTTGATTGTTCACGTAAAAATGCTACCAAAAAAAGCTCGAAAACTTGAAACATGTTTTTATTATCTTCCAGATAAAGCCTTAACAGCCACTGAAATCGGCTGATAAGTTACCAGCAACATTATCTGCCACATATTTCTATCCAAGACCTGTGAAACCAAAATTTTTAGTTTATCTGGCAGATAAGTTCCGAATAGGCTATCAGGGGATTTATCAGCAAGCGGTGAAACAGGCCCTTACTATTTTTTAAACGAAAGTAGAGCAACAGGTAACTCATATTACTGAGCGGCAAATCGAATCTTATTCTCCATCTCCAACCCTGCACGCAGTGAAATACCAAAAACGCAAAGTATCTTCGAAAGAGGCAAGCTAATAATATAAAAAAGATATAAATTACAGGATGCAGTACGTTTGGTAATGGTGTTGTAATAATCTATGCAATAATACTACATACACACATCATTCATAACAAAAGTAGCTTTGAAAATGAATAATTTCTATCGAAAATATTAAAGACATATCACAGCAAAGACACCATTTTTTCATCACACAAATTTAACTCCGTCTTTGATTAATTAACCTTTATTAACCCTGTAATTCAGAAGCCATTCCCTGCAAAGCACCCCATAACAATATAATATTTATCTTAAAATTATCAATGAAGTGAAACTACTAGGCTGCGACAGTAAAAATATAATTTCTTTGTTATCTAAATTGAAAACGTCAAGCCACTTCATTCCCCCTTCGAGCCGAATCAATTACCTCGAACAGCGGCTCCATAGAAATCCATGTACCTTGCACCTACATTCAATTAATAATCAACAATGAATTGAATTCTCAGAGAAAGAATTAAAATGCATTCTACACTTGCAGCCTAGCCAATTGAAATCGCTGCTCTGTAGCCAATCTAATGTAAAATCTGTGTGGTGAATAGTCCCCACAAATAACTCCAGTTTAAAAATAATTCGAGAGAGACTAAACTCAGCTAACAGAGCACTTTTAAATGAAAACATCAGTTTGGAGGAGGTATAATGTGTGCCATATGTGCATACATCTGGTTGACTATTCCATTCGATTCGGGAGACAACTAGTTCGACTTTCATGAGAGTGGTTTATTGGAGCTTAGGGGCAACGGTGCCCAGCCGTTTAGTTTTCAGTTTCCAAGACCAATCTAGATACATCGTATCTCGCTTAAGCTCAGTAAAGATTCGGGAACTGGCGAGTTCAGGAGCACGACATCTGAAGGCTGTGGCACGTCACTTGTGACGCTCATACATAATTAATATTGTTTGTTGCCAAACTTTCCTACAACCACAACAACAAAAGCTACTCATCAATTTATTATAAAATTTGGCAACGAGTTCTTTGCGTTGAAACATAAAAGAGAATTTTTTAAACACGGGTACTGAAATGCACATTCACCCCAGCTCGCCAAATTCCTCACAATCGGAGGAGAGCGCAGCAATCAAGATTCAGGCAGGATTCAGGGGCTACAGAGTTCGTAAACAATTGAAGAAAAGGCTCAGTAGCAGACGTCGTATACAAATGGACAGCAAGAATCTGGACGTTCCACCAAGAGATGACCGCAGCAGCGAAAGTGATGCTGATGGGTCCGCTGAAGACAAGTGCGCAGCCAAAATTCAAGCCGGAGTTCGAGGGTACTTAGTCCGGAAAAGGCAGAAGGTCGCCTCTGATGCTGCTACCAAGATTCAAGCCAGCTTTCGCGGGTTCAAGGCGCGAAAGGAAGTGCAAAAGTTAAAGCAAAAGTGAATTTTCGGTAAATGTGTGAAAAATTTAAAATTAGGCAATTTAATAAATAAATAAAATTACGTAATATTAAAGCAAATTAGATTTAAACAACAATAAATAGTGTAGCACGTATACATACTTCGTGCTAGACCGATTTAGAACAAAGTTAAGACGTCAAAATGAAGACGAAAAATAAATAAAATTCAATTTTCAAAAGTTAATCGATTCAAGTGCAGTAAATATAGAAACTAAAAAGCAGACATTTTTGTGAAATGGTTCAAGTTGCCTTAATAAGAAAAGTTGGTTTTACGGTGTAAATGGCGAAACTACTGTTGGTACTTGAGTTGCGATTTGCTGTGCTAAAAATTCTCTATTTGTTAGTAACAAGTAATTAAATTTGTACTCGTTGTAAATTCTGCGGAGCAACTTTGGCCGTTTTTCCAAAAATTTATGTATTTATTCGCATTAAAATTGCCGTGACAGTTGAGTTATGTACATTGCATTGAATTAAAATGATCGTTTAACATTGCTAGATTAAGACGAATTTATTGTAATATGAAATATGTTTATGAGATCTGTTTGGAAATTTTTATTCGTATAAATTATATGCTTTTAGGAACATAATGCTTGGATTTTATTTTGTGCAATTTTTTAGTAAAGGAAACATTTATTTTTTTTCCAAGGCAGTATAGGGAAAAAACAAAGAACAATGATCACATTGTTTGCAAAGTTGACTGGACTACAAACAAATTGCGAAGCTTTAACAAGCGTCCATTAATTTAAAGTTGAGCACAAAAGACTGTTCCAACATTTTCGCAATAAATTGTTTGCTTCATTTGGTTAGTCGCGTGTTGTGCAGGCAGGTAGAAATTTTTTGACGATATGTAGGCTCAGTAGCTAGTTTTCATTAAGGAGAGGGCTGGGTTTGACCGTTATCTAATTCGAATAGAAGAAAACTAATTTTTATTATATTTTGGAAAAATTTATTATTTAAATTAAACTAAAAATAATAAAAATTTCGGTATTAGGAACTTTAGCCCATATAATTCTTTTATTATCGATATAAAAGCTACTTTAGATTTTTAGAGAATTCAAACTAACATTCGTTTGTTTTAATATTAGTGTTATTTATTTTAAAACTGGGCGGATTCATTACTGATAGAATAAAATTTCAAAAAGGATAGTAAGGGATAGTAAGGCTTCTGGGTTCTATTTCTCACATTGATTTCACGCACACATTTGCAGGGACAAATTCTAAACAAGCAGCCCCCCCCCCCGCAAACAATTTATCGATTCGTCTCTTTAACGACACGTTTACGAGTAAAGAACCGCTCGCTAAAAACTTGGCTCATGTCTCGTCGTTTTAACGTCTCGCCAAAAACTTCGGTCGTAAACGGTTACCTTTACCGCAAAAATAGTTGGAATATTTTATATAATTTTTTTAATTGAATATCACTCATCAATATGTAAAAAAATATCCTTTATAAGCATTTGTTTGTTTATATTATTTTTACAATTTCTTCCCTCCCCCCAAAGAAAAGGAATAAGAAGTTCTTATACAAAGTCGCTACTACAAGTCGTTATCAAGTCGCCAAAGCGATTTGCTATAGCATTCTGTTTTCGTTAACAGTGTTTTCGAAATTTTAAGTAGCGGGCATGCATTATTGCATGCAATCTCACTTGGCGAAATGTACGAACGATTATTCTATGTATAAGGACGATTAGACCAAGAAGTAATTGCAAATACTAGGAAGATTAGAAAAAGTTATCGGTTTGGAGTAATCCGTTTTTCCGGCCAATTTTGACTGTTGATTTCCGTATTTATGCCATTTTACAATTTTCGTAGTTTCGAACTGGAATCATTTATTTCAACGAATATTGCTGAGCAAACTGCAACAATATTTGTTGCAATAAATTCTGAAATATTGCATGGAATTGAAATATGGGTATCTCGACGAGCAATTTCATTGCAATTCGAAATCGCTTGCAATGATTTATTTTCAGTGGAGACCGGGGGTGAGCAACTCCACTCTGTTACTGAGTTTCTATGCAGAGGTCGATTCAAACAACTTACGTGCTAACACCCCAGAGTTTAACGATAAACATAGTATGAGCTGTTTTCCCTTATGTGAGTAAAGTTGCCGCAACCTCTGATAATGACCCTGCTACGGTAACCCTTTTATCTGGACGTAGTTTGGGTAATATGAGATTAATTAGGAAAGTCATGACAGTGCCTCCTGGTGGACGATGTAAAAAAGCATGGCACTTTTTACCTATATTATTGTTTTATTAACACCAGAACTTTTGGCCAGCGCCGCAAGCTGTTTTACATTTCGAAAGGTAAGCCCTCTCTATATACTGGCTGGCGCAATTAAAACTAACTATGTATATAACTATTATATAACTATTTTTTACTTTTTAGTTCATTTTAAACAGGCGACAGCTTTTTGGCTTATTATATATCTTCCGAAATTTTGTAGTGACCGCCATATTATATTTAAAATAACGTCACACAACTTACTGTAGTATACTCGTCATACCTCCAATAACGGCTCGACCGTCTCTATGTATCAGCAAATTATTTTTTTTATCAAGTGGAAAAGAAGCTCCTACAAACGATCAGAAAGACTACCGCCATTTTGTGTTGGTCAGTCACCATTTTGAATTCGGATTGACACCAAATAGGTTATTGTACTGTACCTATCACCCTCTTTCATTTGATACCCATTTCGGGGGTCGGGGAGCGCAATTGCGAAAATCGACCGCCATCTTGGAACCGCCATCTTGATTTTTTTACAAAATGGTCAGATCGCATTGTCACGCGAACTATATATGCAAAATTTCAAGTTGATCGGTTATATATAAATGGGCCAAAGGCGAGTTGCAAGATTTGTCTAAATACATACATACCTACATGCAGACATACAGCTTATACAAATATAAAGGATATACAAGTAGCCTAAAACATGCACGCAAAAATACTAATCGGATCAGCCGTTTCGGAGATAAGACCGAACAAACAGACAGACAGACAAAAATTTCAAAAATGCGTGATTTTGTTTTAATATGATATCTCATTTCCACTCACCAGGCGAAATTATCGAATGTGCGGTAGCTGGTCCCGTGCATCAAGTGACAATGTTTGTCTTGCGTGGTTTTATTAAAACAAGTGTTTGAAGTGTACTTATTAAAACAAATGGAAAGAACCCATAAAAAGTCATAGTTACCAAACTAATATTAAAAAAATAAGGTTCCCAGGAAGGAGAATTTAAAAATATATAATGTTTCAAAAGGAGGAGAAAATCCCCAAGAGTCTACTTCAGTGTACCAACAAACCCATAAAAGGCGCGCGATTATTTAGGATACCAGCATCAACACCAAGGTAAGTAATAGTAGATCTTGCCAAAAAACTTTCAAACGAACACCCGCTTAGTTCTTTACCCCCATACGCTTCACGTGGTTTTGCTGCAACTTGTTGCTCTTGTTGCTGGATTGGCTGCTTCTGTTATCCTGAGCAGCTTGTTGCTTTCCTCCGCCCTCTCTGGTATCAATTGTCACTACCACTATCGCCCCAATGTTAGACTTGATTTACCAGCTTGTTGATTAAATAGTTGTACTTTAGACCTGTTGAAGAATATATGTACATATGTACCTTTTACCAAGTTAATTGCTTTCCAATTTAATAATAATACCAAAGAAAAATCTACACTCAGAAAAGAAGCGAAAATTGTAATTAAATTTAAATTATATTTAATTTATCATTGATCTCCTATTTACGGCACACTTCACCGGCTTGTGTCAATGGCGGCTGGTAGTGCTAGTCACTTTTACTCAGTTCCAACACCACTTAAAGCAAATAAATCAAAGAAATATATATTTATATTTATTTATTAAATTGTAAATAGCCTATGTGTAATGCATACAGATATATTTAAAACATAACTTTAATTACTGTTATGGATTTTTAAAACAAACAAATTACATTCATTAAACAATAATTAACATAATTTCATATTTAATTTTCATCAAGCCACAAGCCCACTTTTTCCCTAAACGCCTTTATTGATCTTAATTGTTTCATTTTATCCGGCACCTGTGTCACCACCATCTAGTCGACACCCTGCCGAACTAGTCGGGGCTCTAACAGACGCCGTCGGAACGAAGGGCGCCCCGTCGCGCGAAGAGAATAAGGAAGAAGAGGAGAGAGAGGAACAAGGGGCTGTTTAGCAACGACCGCCGCCGAGTAAAGCTAAGGAGTACGCGCATTCTTTATTTTATTAAACTGGTTATGTTAAGTATTAATCCTCATCAATAAAGTTTCATTGTGATTAAGCAAGTTTTTGTGATTTGAGGCCACCTCTCGCCATTCCGTCTGACAACTCAGAAGTGGGATACGATACGCTGAGTATTTGTAATATATGTATAATAAAATCTAACCTTGCTTTTAAGGAAACGAATTTCATAATCATACAAAATCACCAGCGATGCCTTTCGTGAAAATCAGTACTCTGAAGGTTATGCAATTAAAGAAGATTCTGAAATTGCACAACTTGCCAACGTCAGGAACTAAATCAGCTCTATTAAATAGAATTATAGATAATCTCGCAAGGGATGAAGTCGAAGAGGACGAAGTGGTTAGTGAAGGGGAAAACTCCTCGGACTAAATTAGCGAATTACGTGAAGAAATTAGCAGGCTGGGGCAAATGATAAAAGATGTGGTAGGTGAAGTGAAATCTATTAAGATTCCAAGTAACACGTTACCCATGTCATCTACAACCACCACGATTTCGCCATCGTCAAATAACGTGATACCGCCGTTAGGAGACTACTCCTTACAGTCAACAACAGACGACTTCCCGCCGTCGTCAATCATTAACAGCACGATTGCATCCGCAAGTGCAAACAGGGCACCATCGGTCCAAAGCATAAACATGGTATTGCCGCCGTCCAGCAATGTTACTCCGCCGTCCAGCAACGTTATGTACGGGACACCGCCGACAACCGCTGTATCAACGATGTCAACAGGCACAATTTTATATATGCCCAGCAATCAACCGCCGTCAACATCGATGCCCGCCATTCAGCATCAACCTACAATTAACAGATACCCGCCATCAACAAACGCTATCTTCTATCAACAAAGAATTAATTCAACCGCCGCTGCGCAACGCTACTTACCATGTGTCACGGTTATTGATACCAATCATCCAACTCAGCTAATATTTCCGTCAACAGCTGCTACCAACTTCTCACGAGAAATTTCCGTTCGAGAGATCCTAGACTGTCGTTATCGGCAGAAAGATTCATCGCTCGAATTAACGGATTGATTAACTCCTATCAATGGAATGAACAAAATGTGCTAATCGCCATTCAAGCAAAATTGAAAGGTCCGGCCAAGATATGGGCAGATTCAACAATCGAGGTTCATCGCACCTGGCATGAATTCTATTCCGGCTTATTTCAAGATTTTGGTGAAATCAGCAATGAAGCCGATATTCATAGGAAGTTAATGAATTGCTCTAGACGTCAAGGCGAACGTGTCATCGAATATTTCCATCGCGCCCGCGCACCGAAAAGGTCTACTGGCGACCTTCTTGTGTGTCTGACTGAACACATCAACCAAAGCATCCATGGCTCCGGTGAATCTGGTCTAGTTGCTCTGGATATCTCCAAGGCCTTTGACAGAGTATGGCATCCCGCTCTGCTGTCTAAACTCCAAGCTATTGGTATTGACTCAGTTCTAAGGAACTGGATTAAGAGCTTTCTTTCTGGCCGTTCAATCAAGGTAATATTGTATGGCGTTGAATCCAACCTTCACTCCATCTCGGCCGGCGTTCCCCAAGGGGCAATCCTCTCACCTACTCTCTTTCTTATATTCATTAATGATCTGCTCTCAATCCCCTCAAATCCACTTCATAGTTTTGCCGATGACGGTACTCTGAGTTACTCCTACCCCTCCAACAACATAGGACAAGCAAGTACCTTGCCTCTTAGAACGTGAACTCATGTCCAACTCTCTTAACGAGGACATTCAACTCATTCCTGATTGGGGCCGCAAGAATGGTGTCGAGTTCAATGAAACCAAAACCAAGTACTGTCTATTCTCCACTAAAGCCTGAACCAACTTTCCTTCCATTTCAGTGGGCAAGGATAATATTGCAGCTGACCCATTTCTTAACATCCTCGGCGTGACTTTATCCAACGATCTGCGTTGGAATAATCACATACCAAGTCAAGTCACCAAACAAGCGTATCAAGGGATGCAAGTTCCTTCTCATCCAGCTGCCTTGGCTGCAATCTACAAGTCCTACATTCGGCCTCGCCTTGAATACAACGTATATCTGGGCGGAGCCCCTAAAACCGCCCTGGCTTGGCTGGAAAAGGTGCAAAACCGCGCCATCAAACTCATTGGCGATAGCCCGCTTTGCTCCTCCATCGATCCTTTAAGCCAATGTAGCAGCGCTCAGCAATTTTTACCGCTACTACAATAGCGACTGCTCCACTGAAATCAAAAACCTCCTGCCTACACGGCAATATTTTCCCGCAACACAAGACTAGCCAACTCGGCTCACCCTTTCACCCTGCAGCCCTCCCCTTCACGCACATTACGGTTTAGCAGTTCGTTTATAAATAGAACAACTAGATTGTGGAACTGTCTCCCGCAGTCGGTATTTCCGAACTCATATAACATCTCAGAGTTCAAACGCAAGGTTCATCGACATCTACTCATGCACCCTCCAGACCCCTAACCTATCCTATTTCATCTTTCCTTCAGATCAAGCTTACTACTATACATTGCACCATGACTTGAACGACATGACGGACTATTAGTACAAAGGGTGACTCCTAAGCTTCATCTTATCACAAAAAAAATCAGATAAGCGATGCTGCTATCATTCGGTACATCAGAAACGGTCTTAAACATTCCGACCTGCAGAACGCATTGGCCAGTACGGAGTTTTAGTCAACGAATGAACTACGATGTGCTATCGAACGATACCTAACAAACCGAGCGTCAATTCCATCAAGCACAGAGAAACGCCAAATATCAAGACTACCGAAAATCGAAACAAAACTTTCTTATCAAAACTCACAAGTCCCATCACTTGGAAGGAAGGCTCCGAATGACAAAGTGGTGTGTTACAACTGCTTTGAAACCGGTCACATGTCCATCAACTGCCCGAAACCTCCAAGACGATCTCGGTGCACGATCTGTTTACGAACAAACCACACCGATGCAACCTGTCCCGAGTCCAAGGGGAAACAATTCGCAAAAGTACGCAAAATTCTATCCGCAGCAGAACAACTCGAAAACCGTCTAAAGACCATTTCTATCAATGGAAACAGAATAAATGCATTCATTGAACCGGGAAGCGACAAATCTTTGATACGTCACACAGCAGCCACTAAAATTACAACCATTTCAGAAATAGAACCAGCTGTCCTGTACGGGTTCGGTGGCGCCGAATACCATTGCACCGCCGTGATATCCGCGTCTATTGAAATAGATGAAAAAAATCAATGGCCACACTCTTTGTCGTTGATGATGATATGCTGTCACACGACGTGCTGTTGGGCAACGATTATGTGGATGACGACCGTTATAAGTTAGTGTTGGATCCAACAACACGTCGATTCGAATCAAAGGAAAAAGCAACATACGCATAGGTTCCCAATTGCAGCAGAACGAGGCTAACGAGCTGCTAACGATCATTAGTGAACACTCCGACTGTTTCAGCGAATCTCTCAGTCGCCTGGGAGTATGTAATACGACATCGATGACCATCAAATTGACATCCGATCAACCTGTCAACAAGAAGCCGTATCGTGTTCCATTCGCCAAGCGTGAGACAATTGACAACATCATTAACGAACTTCTACTGCATGATATTATTCGCCCTAGCGTATCACCATACTCATCTCCGGTTGTGCTCGTCAAGAAGGCAAATGGAGAAGATTGCATGTGCGACTACAGAGCATTAAACGCCATCACTGTTAAAATGCCTTTTCCTATGCCGACTGTCGAAGATATATTAGCCATGATTGCAGGGAATCGCTACTTTACAACACTGGATCTCATGTCTGGGTATTACCAAATCCCTATTAATGAAAACTCTAAACAATACACCGCTTTTATCACGCACCGAGGGCACTATGAATTCAATAGAATGCCTTTTGGGTTGGTCAACGCCCCAGGCGTGTTCCAGACAATGATCACTCAGCTATTACAAAACACAGAAGGTCAAATCATCAGTGGTGTCGATGAAGTTATCATCCCATGCTGCTCAATTGCCGAAGGTCTGAAGAGGCTGATCAAATTCCTAGAATTAGTACGACAAGCCGGGTTGACACTCCGTCCGAATAAATGCATTTTCCTAGCGACTGAAATTTCGTTCTTGGGTCACCAGGTTACCCAACTTGGTGTTAAACCGGGGAAAGAGAAAACAATGACGATCCAGAACTTTGGAAAACCGGAGACAGTCACCGAAGTCAGAAGATTTTTAGGCCTCACGGGATTCTTCAGGAAATTCGTGCCGAATTACTCGTTGATTGTCAAACCTCTCACCAACCTACTAAAAACCAAAAATGCTCCGCCCGGGTTCAATTGGACAAAAGACCACGAGACAGCATTCGTCAGAATTAAGGAGGTCTTATGTACCGAACCAGTTTTGGAAAGCTACGACCAAAAGCGAAATCATCAAGTCCACACCGATGTCAGTGCCATAGGTTTAGCGGGAACCCTTCTTCAAGAAACTGACAGTCTGACCCTTCATATCGACCACCTTGGCCCTTCCCCGAGAAGCCGTCGAGGAAACTTGCATGTTATTGGTATCGCTGACGCATTCAGCAAACACGTTGTTGTAAAAGCCGTGAAATCGACAAATACCCAGCCAGTTCTCGCCGCCCTGAACGAACTGACATCTTACTTTGGCCTACCAGTCACTATCATTTCTGACCGAGGCACAGCCTACACGTCGAAGGATTTTGAAGCCTACTGCCACGAAAACGACATTCGCCACATCAAGGGCGCCGTCCGGACTCCGCGCGCAAATGGCCAAATAGAACGAATCAACCAATCAATATTACTTTACCTACTAGTGTTGAGTAGGACACGATTATAAAATGAGTTTGTAAGAGGAGCCTCTTTTTCCTTTTGAACCAGTACAATGTCTCACTTCAAATGAGACGAGGTGCCATTGTATTGCTAGCACGTCAGGTAGTGAATGGCTCAAATGTTGCGATGGGATGTGTTTGCGAAAGAGGGGATACGATAAATGATAAATAAATGAATGGGAATACAACAATATTCTTTAAAATTGTACTGTATAAGGAAAAGCATATTTACAGATATAAAATGAAACTCCTTAAAACTAAAATAACACGAAAATATTTTATTTGTTATAGAGATTTTAAAATAAAAATAAAAATTTACCTCCCTCGACAAATGTAAGAAATATCTGTCCAACTTCACTCACTCGAAAAATGTAAGAATTGTCTCTTCAGTACAAAATTTACCTACCTCGAAAAATGTAAGAAATATCTCTCGAATACATAACTTCACTCCCTCAAAAATTGTAAGCAATGTCTCTTTAGTATAAAATTTCACTCCCTCAAAAATGTAAGAGATTTCTCTCCAGTTCGTATTTACAATCTCACCACGGCGCGGTTTAAATTGGATATTTGACTGCGGCAAAAGCAGTAAGAAAATGTCTCTGCAGTTCGTGTTTACAATCTCACCTCGCCGCAATTCAATTGGTTATTTTACTCCCGCAAAAGAAGTAAAAAATGTCTCTACACATCGTAATTTACAATCGCACGATAAACGCTCATATCCCAGTAGTACATTATTTTTGAACCGGGACATTTAAAAAAGTTGAGGCCTCAGTACAATTTACTATCGTGTACGGGACAAATGAAGTGCCTCTTGTAAGTCCGGCTCAACTCTACCTAATACCATACATTTTGTTTTTTTACATTGACACACAATATTGATTACTGCAAAGCCACTTACTATATACATGTGCTAGTTCTCGATTGATTTTGACAATTATACCCTTACATCGGACAGTGTTACGGCGTCACTTTCCTAAAACCGGTTAAAGACCTGGTGTTAGGAGGTGATCGTCGTAATAATTAAAAATATCTGAAAAGGAAGATAGGTGCCGGCTGCTCTAAATAAAAGAGTCTAAGGTCCGTTTGATACAAATATATTTCTCCTATAAATTATAAAATCTAATTAAATCTATGCTTAAAATTAACTCTACGTTACTCGACTTCTTTGCTTTAAAATAAAAATTTGAATAAAAAACAGCTGGTCTTCTCCAAATATTCCTTGAAGTACTGCCTCAATCAGGTAAATCCGCTGTGTATCCAACCTCGGGGGGGGGGGGGGTGCTTCAGGAGAAGAATTCCCACTAATCTTTAAATAAAATTGTAAATTTTATTATTATTTAAATATGGTCGGATATCCCAAACCATAGAAATTTAACTTTGCTAAATGAGTCTTGTATGGCCCTTGTCCTATACAAGCTCACGTGAAATCGCCTAAAACAGGTGTAAACCGGAGGAAGATCCTGGTTCAAACTTGTCTGTAATGAACTCGCTAATTGTGTTATCAATTTATAACCAGAAGAATATACTGGTGCTCTCTACACAATTTGTATACAACAAAGTTGTGATAAATGGAGTAAATTTACTTCGCCGAATTGTTTACAACAAATTATAAATCAGAAAAAATATTCTGATGCCCTCTATGCAACTTGTATATTACAAAGTTGCTAGAAAATGGAGTAAATTTACTTCGCCGACTTGGTTATAACAATTTATAAGCAAAAAAAATATTCTGCTACCCTCTATGCAACTTGTATCTTACAAAGTTGCTAGAAATTAACGTAAATTTACTGCGCTGAATTGTTTATACCAATTTATAACCAGATGAATATTCTGGTGCTGTCTATGCAACTTGTATACCACAAAGTTGCTAGAATGGAGTAAATTTACTACGCCGAATTGTTTATAACAATTTATATCCAGATGAATATTCTGGTGCACTCTACGCAACTTGTATACAACAAAGTTGCTAGAGACTGGAATTGTTATTAAATCGAATTTAATAACTCCAATACCTGGCGGAATAATTCCAACCAGAGGACTTAAATTGCTTGCAAAGAATTTTCACAAGTTACCGCAAGTAACTCTGCTTTATCTTTTATTTTTTAAAGTGCCGTGGCTGAATTAGCCTACCGCTATTCAGCTTGAAGTTGGAAGCTAAAAACCGCCACCAGAAACAAAAATTATATTTGTTACGTTTAAATATATGTATATATAAATAATAATATATATATATATATATATATATATATATATATATATATATATATATATATATATATATATATATATATATATATATATATATATATATTTAAAGATAAATATTACTCAAATATTTTTTGTAAAAAGCTGCCTGAAAAACAACACTTTCTCTAAATAATCCTATCACAAAAATCAGCGGCTAAAAGCCCACCAATTATCTAAGCCCTGATATAAGCGTATCGGAACAATTCCAAATACCAACCCTCTCGGCGAATGTCCAGAGAAGATTAAATTTTTGATATCTGCTTTCGAGCCTCGTATCCTTCGCCAAATTCTTGTTGCTGGATATCGAGGCTGGCGGGGGTATAATTGCTCAAAACTAGATCGTAATTATTAATGCTGCTTTTCGACGTTGTCGCTTTCCATATATATATCGTATATCGTATGTACTAAATTACGATATTGACGCTTTCCATATTTTGTATTTACTCGCATATCATTATTTTGACAGATCAAATTTATTTTTGTTTTGATATCGCGAGTAGGATATGGCTTATATGGAAAGAAAAGGTAATTTTTGTATTTTAATTTATTTTTAATTGTTTTGTCTCTTTTAGGACAAAACATACTCCCCCCTTGTTGATGCGTTGCATCAACACAATTTCTAAGCTAACACCTGCTGTCGTGTTAAACATAAAGTGTATTTCAGTTTTTTTGTTTTTAAATTCATAAATTTTATTCAAGATTTGTTATTTGTTTTTAATTAAATATTTGCTTAACTTTAACTTCAATTTGCCATTGTATTTCAGTCTACTATTTGTAGTGTTATTTATTTTGCTGTATCGTACTTTTTTCGGTATAATTGTACCAGTACGATACATTGCCGCGCCTTTTCAGATGGACTCTTCTACCACCGCCTAACTTTACTATATATTTTTTCCGTTTGGAATCGTCGAGCCGTTTGTAGGGGATAGAGTGGAGCTGGTGGTGCGTTATTTTAAAAAATACACCTTCATTGGTTGGTAACTCATAGACTTTATTTTCTAAGCTGGAGGGAGATTTTCTCTCAAGTGAATTAGAACCTGTTGCAAGTGTCGGTGCTGCTAAAGCTTGAGCTTTGGAGTGAGTCTTCTTTATTATTCCTAAGGGCCATTGATTAGGTGACCTATTGCTGTCCATGATGATCTTTCTTCCAACCTTTACGTTGGGTTGCATTTTCTGCCATTTTGATCTGCTTTGTAATTGAACCAGATAGTCATGGGACCACTGTTTCCCAATCAAGAAATATCCAGGGGTAAAAAATTCTAAATTTGATGGGAGACATGAGAGGAGACCTAAAGGCCGCGATTTCAGGTAGGATTCGATCTGAATGATCAACGTATTCAGCTCTTTGAAAGTAAGTATTTTCTCACTCGTTGCTTTTTCCAGATGATTTTTGATTCTTTTTGTATCAGCCTTCCAGATTCTTCCAAAATGTAGAGGTGATGGAGGATTGAAATGCCATTGAATTCCGTCGCTGGCCAATTTGGCCGTGGCTTCAGCAGCAGCGCTTTCTATAGCTTTTCTTAATTCAGCTTGTAGCTGCTTACTGACGCCGACAAAAGTTGTGCCAATATCTGAATAGATACGGCGGCACTGCCCTCTCCGTCCTATAAATCTCTTAAGGACTGCAAGGAAATTATCAGTGGACATATCTGATGCTACTTCGATTTGTATAGCCTTAGTGCTCATACATCTAAAAATACAACAATACCCCTTATCGATTTTGGAGCCCTTGCGCTTTGACCTCTTTAGCTCGCAGGGTCCTGCATAGTCGATGACAACCTTCTCAAATGGGTTGGCTCTAGCTACTCTTGCTCTGGGTAGCTCACCCATTATTTGTCTTGGTGCTGCTTGCTTTCTGGAGTCTTCGAGAATGGGAGGTTCGCCATTCTTTACTGGCAATCTGACTTCATACCGTCCATTCGGTAGTCGCTTGGAAGTCTCGTTGTAAAGCCGTTTACCCTGCTCCTCCTCATTCATCAATATCTTCGTAGAAGGCAGTTCTTCTTGTTCCCAGAACTCCTTCATTTGCTTATGCCGCTCTTTCGAAGCGTTCCTCTGCGTTGTAAATGCAGAGAAACTCATGTTCTTCCCATGTCTAGTGGCTGCTGGTAATTTTCCAAACATGATCCATCCAAGACTGGTTTTCTGCAAAACGATTTTTCCCTTGGAAACTTTACGCAACCCGGCTTCCACTATGTCCGCATATACATTTACGCCAAGTAGAAGGTCGATGCGTCCTCGATCCATGAACTGTGGATCGGCTAATTCTAGTCCGTCGAGACATGACCAGTCGTTTTTGCCAATCTGCTTTGGAGGAAAGGCGTTGGTAATGTTTTTGATGACGTACGCTTGCATCTCGCTCGCGTATCTAGATTTTGTTGTTGAAACTATCGTGAATTTCGCCAACTTATTCGAAGTTGCTACTTTAGTAAAGTCTACTCCGTTAATTTGCATTGACGCCGAGACAACCTCTGGTCGTAGGGATTGAAACGCAGATTCCGTAATGAGCGAACACTGTGACCCTGGGTCAATGAGAGCACGTAGGGTCAGGCTGTTGCCATGCTTGTCCTTTACCTTAACCAGAGCCGTTGCTAACATTGACTGTGTCGTATTCATGTTGAAATTACATGTTGCCACAGTTGGTTCAATGTCTTTTGCGGCTGGTGATGCTAGGTGGCCAGTCACCTTTGGATTTCTTGCCTCTTCCTTGTGAAGCAATAAATGATGCCTTCTTTGGCATCTGGGACATTTGCTCGTACTTCTGCAAAGTCTGCTGTGATGCGGCTTGAAACATAGAAAGCATAGCCTATGCCTTGCTACCCACTGGACTCTGGCCTCAGCGGATAGCGCTTTAAATGATCCGCACTGCGATAATGAATGTTCCTTATGACACATTCTGCATTGAAGAGTTTCTATACCTCCTCCTTGTCCGCGTCTACGCTGCTTTGTTGCATTGACGCCTTGTTGCTGAGTATGGTAACTAGTAGTCTTGTGCCGTGCCTGCTCCGGCTTGCGAATCTCTTGATTCAACTTACTACTATGACCATCTTTGATCGCCTCTAAACTTCTATATCTTTCCTCTAGAAATTTAGTCAAATCCTTAAGTGCTGGTAACTCATCGGATTTGGCGATCAACTGCTCCCATAAATGACGGGTTTTTTCTGGGAGCCTTTGCGCTGTGATATACACGAAAATAGGGTCCCAATCTAGGGTGCTTACCTTAAGCACCTGCAGTGCATGCCGTATGCGATGCAGTTCGTCAAGCAAGGTTCGTAATTCCTTGTGTGACTCTGTCCTGATCGCGTTGGGATTGAATAATTGCTTGAGTTGTGCATATATCAACAGTCTCCTTTTGTTATACCGCTTGCACAATAAATCCCAAGCTGCTGCGTAGTTTTCTGATGTCATGTCGAACGAGTCCAAGTCTCTTCGGGCTTCCCCTGTTAGACTACTCTTTAAATAGTGTAATTTATCGACTGGCATCAGACGACCTTCATTGTGTATCAATGAGACATACCGGTCGTGAAATGTTCTCCACGATGTGTACTGGCCATCAAACTTAGGAATCTCCAGCGTTGGTAGTTTTACCAAGGCCCTTGGTGATCCTGATTGTTCGCCATCGTGAGTGGTCTGATCGATAGTTGCCGACTGTGGACTATCGCTGGTGCTCAGTGCGTCTTGCAGATCTCCAAGGAATTCGGAATAAGTTTCCTCGAATTCCGAGAATTCCTCTCCCTGCAAGTAGCCTGTCACAATAGATTTAGTTTTTGAATCGCTACTTATATCTAAATCAGCTGCCCCGATTTCTGCATGGTTGCTATTAAATTTCTTTGCAATAACTTTAATGCTGTCTAATTTACCCTTAATATAGCCCGGCGTACGCCTGGGCTTTGGAGTCTTTTTGTAGTTGGATATGGTTTGATCCAACTGTGCCTTATAGACACCCTGTTGTTGTATTATACCTTTCATCATGGAAACCCTGGGTTAATTATAAGAAGGAATATTTGGATCGCGTAATGACTACTCGAGAAGAAAACAAGAAATATATTTGTATCACTGCTACCTATCCGGCTCGAAGGACCAATGTTACGGCGTCACTTTCCTAAAACCGGTTAAAGACCTGGTGTTAGGAGGTGATCGTCGTAATAATTAAAAATATCTGAAAAGGAAGATAGGTGCCGGCTGCTCTAAATAAAAGAGTCTAAGGTCCGTTTGATACAAATATATTTCTCCTATAAATTATAAAATCTAATTAAATCTATGCTTAACATTAACTCTACGTTACTCGACTTCTTTGCTTTAAAATAAAAATTTGAATAAAAAAACAGCTGGTCTTCTCCAAATATTCCTTGAAGTACTGCCTCAATCAGGTAAATCCGCTGTGTATCCAACCTTGGGAGGGGGGGTGCTTCAGGAGAAGAATTCCCACTAATCTTTAAATAAAATTGTAAATTTTATTATTATTTAAATATGGTCGGATATCCCAAACCATAGAAATTTAACTTTGCTAAATGAGTCTTGTATGGCCCTTGTCCTATACAAGCTCACGTGAAATCGCCTAAAACAGGTGTAAACCGGATGTAGATCCTGGTTCAAACTTGTCTGTAATGAACTCGCTAATTGTGTTATCAATTTATAACCAGAAGAATATACTGGTGCTCTCTACACAATTTGTATACAACAAAGTTGTGATTAATGGAGTAAATTTACTTCGCCGAATTGTTTACAACAATTTATAAATCAGAAAAAATATTCTGATGCCCTCTATGCAACTTGTATATTACAAAGTTGCTAGAAAATGGAGTAAATTTACTTCGCCGACTTGGTTATAACAATTTATAAGCAAAAAAATATTCTGCTACACTCTATGCAACTTGTATCTTACAAAGTTGCTAGAAATTAACGTAAATTTACTGCGCTGAATTGTTTATAACAATTTATAACCAGATGAATATTCTGGTGCTGTCTATGCAACTTGTATACCACAAAGTTGCTAGAATGGAGTAAATTTACTACGCCGAATTGTTTATAACAATTTATATCCAGATGAATATTCTGGTGCACTCTACGCAACTTGTATACAACAAAGTTGCTAGAGACTGGAATTGTTATTAAATCGAATTTAATAACTCCAATACCTGGCGGAATAATTCCAACCAGAGGACTTAAATTGCTTGCAAAGAATTTTCACAAGTTACCGCAAGTAACTCTGCTTTATCTTTTATTTTTTAAAGTGCCGTGGCTGAATTAGCCTACCGCTATTCAGCTTGAAGTTGGAAGCTAAAAACCGCCACCAGAAACAAAAATTATATTTGTTACGTTTAAATATATGTATATATAAATAATAATATATATATATATATATATATATATATATATATATATATATATATATATATATATATATATATATTTAAAGATAAATATTACTCAAATTTTTTTTGTAAAAAGCTGCCTGAAAAACAACACTTTCTCTAAATAATCCTATCACAAAAATCAGCGGCTAAAAGCCCACCAATTATCTAAGCCCTGATATAAGCGTATCGGAACAATTCCAAATACCAACC
The DNA here is from genome assembly GCA_949987705.1 of Thereva unica. Classification (NCBI taxonomy): domain Eukaryota; kingdom Metazoa; phylum Arthropoda; class Insecta; order Diptera; family Therevidae; genus Thereva; species Thereva unica. The sequence continues at coordinate 88,330,583 of OX465283.1, read as the reverse complement.
TTCTCGGCGAATGTCCAGAGAAGATTAAATTTTTGATATCTGCTTTCGAGCCTCGTATCCTTCGCCAAATGCTTGTTGCTGGATATCGAGGCTGGTGGGGGTATAATTGCTCAAAACTAGATCGTAATTATTAATGCTGCTTTTCGACGTTGTCGCTTTCCATATATATATCGTATATCGTATGTACTAAATTACGATATTGACGCTTTCCATATTATGTATTTACTCGCATATCATTATTTTGACAGATCAAATTTATTTTTGTTTTGATATCGCGAGTAGGATATGGCTTATATGGAAAGAAAAGGTAATTTTTGTATTTTAATTTATTTTTAATTGTTTTGTCTCTTTTAGGACAAAACAGACAGTCTGACACCGTCCACTTAGATAATCTTTGATCCATTCATAAACTCTACCAGTTATCTTATACACTTCATACAATTTCTTTAACAATAATACCCCTTATGTACTAATGAATTTTAATAAATAATAATAATATTTATCGTTTCAAAAGCTCTTCTGTAATCGAAAAACACTGCTACTACTCCGTTTCCTCTATCCATTGCTCGTAAACAATCTTCCACCATTAATTGGAATGCTGATTCCGTACTATGTTACTCTCTAAATCTCGATTGATGTTCCGTCAACAACTTATTTTTTTTATCATGCTTGATTAATATTTCATACACAATTTTTTCTGCTACTTTTTCTATTATCTAAATATATAATATAAGGGAAAATTCTTGCAATATCTTCTTTTTAAATTGCATTAATTCGCGTTCCGTTTCCGTGTTACACCGAAGTATAAAGTTTCGAAGAAGGTAAACAACTGAATTATGACAACAGATTTTCTATTATTTATGAAATTTATTTTGTATATTTTATGGAAATTAATAATCACAGGTAAAACGAAGAGTAATGTAATACATATTTCCATAGATGGTGCTCACTATTCTTTGTCATAGATGGGGTGCAATTAAAATTATATCAATTCTTTCAAATTCTTGGCGGGTAATTATTGTATTATTCTTTCAGCAGCATCTCCATGAAAGATGCGTTAATTTTTCAAGTTATTTGTTTGAATGTTTTCGCGATTCTTCACAATCTCTACTTAATATATTGTCATCCAGTATGAAGTGTTATTCAACAGAAAGAATAACAAGAAAAAACGTAATTAGTGGCTAGGCAATAGGCACAACATCCCACTTTTGTTTTGTTATTCTGAAGAGATATACATACAAATTTAGTTAATAAAAACTAAAAAATATGCTTTTAAACAAAGGGCTGCGAAAATTTTTTGATATGGGGCAAATCGTTTGTAAAATTTTTGTAAAATATTAAAAATTCAGAGAAAAATCACTTCCTTATATTGATGGACTATAAGGACGGTCTTAAATACATTGTTCGTGCAATTAAATTTATAAATTTTCATTCATTTCAGTAAGCGTTTATATGCCCTGGTAAAAATTAGACATCTACTTTTCGTTTTATATCTACTGACACTCACTAATAATTTAAAGCTGCGATTATCCATTTTTCATAAACCTACCAAATGTTTCGTTTAAATCATACATATTTTTTGTGATAAATCCACAGCGAAGTTCGATAAAATTGAATTTTTGTTTTAGTCTACAGCACCACCTACATGACTATAAACTAATAAAATGAGCAGCATATAAAATATGCATATAAACAAATAAATACTTTACATTATTCCCGCGAAATTTCTTAATGATTTATAAAGCCGCCGAAGAGCCATAAAAATCAAGAAAATGATTTTTTTGCACTTTTAATTAAGTAAATGTTTATGTTCTCCTGAGTCTCATTATTAAATAATATAATTTAGTGAGAAATATAATCAAAACATGTTACACCGAAGTAAAAAAAATATATTTCACCATTTTGCGGCCGGGGATTGAACTTGGTTCCCCTGGGGTAGGATTCCAGCTTCTTACCTCTAGGTTACCGATATATGGACTTTATTAGAAATCTCTTTTTTGTTGTTTAAATATACTTCTAGTTGAAATTTCCAGACCATTTTCTCAGTTTTTGGTCTTTTGACCAAGAGCTACATTTTGAGATATGGCCCAAGTCTGTAGCGGCAGTACTTTCAGAGATGAAAGAAGGTCACAGACGGACAGACGGACAGAGCCTCTTTTTTTTGAAAAAGCTAAAAAACCAACCTATTGAAAAAAAAAACAAAATATTCAAAATGATAAGAGGAAAAAAAATTATTTTAAGAAAAAGGTTTATAATAATAAGTAGTGTACTTAACTTTCCAACTAACCGCACTTGTAAGAAAATCCTCCAACGACCCTTCTTCCTCCTAGCTTAAATCTCTTTCACTGTAATTTTCAAACAAACTAAGAGGCTGGCCGCTTTAGGGTCCCTGTTTATATGGGCAAATGCCCCTAGCTGGAACCTGTTGCACCTCGCTGCTCCTCGCTGCACCCATCGGAGCAAAATAAAGGGATAATTGCTTGACCCCTTCTGGGTTCTCATCTGCAATGCCACTGACCCAGATTTTATTTTTGTACCCAAGTGTCAGCCTCTTCTGGTATTTCAGAATCTTAGACTTATAGCTAAAATTTCAGAGTTGGAGGTGTAGTTGTCGTAGGTGGGAAAGGGTTTATTATATAATGTAAACTCCAACGATAACTTTTTGTTATTCCGATTATAAATTTATTTATGTTTTTTGTCCACTACACTAAACTAACTACTTTATAACTAGTCTTGTTTGAACTCTTGTCAAGAGAAGACAGACTTTGCGATTAGAGTAGACCTCGTGCGAAAATCCCGTGTTTATATAAAGTAACTGAAGTTCGAATCCCGTGCGGTACCGCGACCTTTAAGTTTTAATTTTCCTAAATTAAATTAAAATTTTTAAAGAAAAAAAATATAATTAATAAACAAAAAGAAAAAAAAGACAGTGGTGCAGAGCATGCACACAATATAAGTGGCATGTCTCAAACGGACACCGAACATAAAACAGACACTAAGAAGTGCGGTGCAAGTGCGAATAAAACAATTGATTTAAGTGAAACATCCTTAACATCTGCAAGCGACGATAACACTGAACGGCGTAGTGGCAACAAACGCCGCAGAAAATTAAGAGCCCAACCCAACCAGGGCCAAAGAAAGGCGAAAATCATAAACGCCAGCCAAGAAACAGCAACTGGATCTACGGTTCCACCCGCAACCGTAACAATGACTGCCGATTCGAAAGAGGAATCGTGCAATATTTCCGCCTCTGGCAAATATAAAGGCCAGGGGAACAGTTTCGGAATCCTGGCTACCGAAACTGAAGCAGACGAAGCCAGGCTCGAAAAATTGATAGAGGAGCTGAAGGAAAAAAATTTCCCTAAGCTCCCCACACCGAAAGCTACGAAGCCGATGCCGGCACAACAACAGCAGCAGCAACAAGCTAAGAACAAACCCCAGCAGCAACAGCAGCAGCAACCACAGCCGCAGCAGCGGGCAGACAAAAATCAGCAAAAGGAGAAGGTACCTCCCATTAATATTTTCCACCAGAAACCGGTGGATACTATTCGATTGGCAAAACAGGTACTTAAACATACCAATTTCTACATTAGAAGATTTAGTGGTAATAAGCATGCTCTAATTTTAAATAACTTATTAGATCATAAGAAAATTAAAACTTTTTTGGAGAGAGCAAATACCCAATATTTCACGTTTACCGCTAAGGGCGAAAAAATCCAAAGCGTATTACTTAAGGGACTTGATCCCGGTTTTGATCCTCAGGAGATTTTAGAGGAACTAGAATCCCTTAAGGTTAATGACCTTAAATTTACTGCGGTAAAAAAATTTACTACCGCACACTCGCGAAGCTTAGAGAGGCAACTGCCCATTTTCCTGGTCCAATTGACTCCCGAGAGCAAGCTAGATAATTTAAAAACAATTAAATATCTAAGCTTCCATGTAGTGTCATGGGAGAAATTAAACAAAAAAGACATCCTTCAATGCTTGCGATGTCAAAGATTTGGGCACGCCGCAGCTAACTGCCAAATGGCATTTAGATGCGTGAAGTGCGAGAATAATCACAAACCTGGTGAATGTGCTCTGGGTAAAGAAAAAGTAGCTGATAAAAGCAAGCTGTTCTGTGTACTCTGCTGATCAAATGGACATCCTGCTAGTTATAGAGGATGCCCAAAATATGCAGAGTTCAAAAACAGAATACAAATGCGTAAAGAGGAAATTCAGACTCAAAAAGCGCAAAAGAGCAAATTGATAAACAATTTTGTAAGGCCTGGAACGTCCTTTGCCCAAATGGCAGCGGGAGCCCAGCCTACAAAACAACAAGCTCCAAAAGCTGCCACGGCAGCGAGTCCTGGAGATAGTGAGCTGAAGGCGGTCCTCTTGTCCATACAAGGGCAGATCGCGCAGCTCCATCAACAATTAAGCGAGCAGACAGCTCGTTTAGATTTTGTATATAATGCTCTGTTATCGACAGAAACCATTTCCGGGTAAATTGCTTTAATGGCACTATTCGGAGAGGACACGATCAAAGTCATTTCGGTGAACGTCAACTCGTTGATACGAAATGAGAGAAGGGCGAATCTACTAACCCTCTTGCAGAACCAAAATCCGGATGTGCTTTTCGCTAGTGAAACTAAACTAAACGAGAGGCACAAAATGGATTACAAGGATTATGTGGTAATTAGGCGCGATCGACCTAATACCATACGAGGCGGAGGCCTATTAATATTAATAAAGACCTCCCTGAAACACAAAATCATGTATAGTAGGGACATAGAAAAGTTTCGGGTGTTGGAAGCGTGTGTTATATACATTCCCCTGTCTAGTGGCAGAAGACTGTATTTAATCGCGGCGTACGCACCCCAAACAACTCAACCAAGATTATTTATAGAGGAAATGAACTCGCTCTTTCAAACTCTTCGCCTGGAGTCGGAGCAAAATTTTTATTTGTTGGCCGGAGATTTAAACGCACGCCATGCGGCATGGGGAAATCAAACGGCTAACACCAGGGGCAACCAACTGAATGACTGGATGGGACAGAACAGAATTCAGCGGAAAGTTAATCTCCTCGCTACGGATATACCATCATATCCACGCGGTGGGTCTTTTTTGGATCTGTGCTTGCTAGACTCACGGATGGGTCTACCAGGACTAAATACGAACGAAACAAACTGTCTAGCCACAGTACCATACGACAGTGACCATTACGGACTCGAGATAACAATACAAGTCCCTAACGACTCCATAGAGCTTCTTGAATATTGCGAAGTGCAGCCTTTTGTGTACCAGAAGACGCACTGGCCAAGATTCGAAAGAGCAATGGAAAGGGCAATACAGAATACAGGACCTTTACCACCAACAACTAGAAACTTGACAAACAATGAGATTGATGAATATCTGAAAAATATGGACAATCTCATTATACAGACGATGGACAAAACTATACCCAGGACAAAGAAAAAAAACAGTACAGACTGTTACAGAAACGCTACAATCGACGCACTACTAAAACATAAAAGTCGAATACTAACAAGACAAGGGATAGACGAAGTCCGGAGATTGTAACTCTTAAATCGGTTATGAAAAATCTCCAACAACTATTAAGGCAACAATTTTCACAGTCTGTGAATCTGTACTGGAACAGAAAGATTCGCGCTATTCAAAATAATAGCGCGAGCATGTTCCCACAGATAAATAAAATTTTTAGGAGTAAAACACATAACCGATTGGACAAGTTACGTATCCCTAGGACTTCAACTAACCAGGTACTGCTGAGGTCTGTGAACATAGATCCGGAAGAAACCTGCCATGTCGGTGATAATTATTGCATAGAGGACGAGCAGGAGAAGGTGGATTTAGTGGGGGCCTACTATCAGGAAATTTATTCGGCGAACACTTGTGTTCGTACGAATTCTGACCTCGAGAGTAGGGCCTCGCTGAACCACTCGAGATTATCTAATGAAATCGAATCTTGGAAATCTGAGAATCGAGCAATTATCGAATTCAATGAAGACTGCCCAGCGAACTATATTCCCGAGGCCCAAGTAAACTCGACGTTCATTGGAAAAATCGACCTCCTGCTAACATTCCGTCGTCTGAACAATAAGAAATCGGCTGGAGTAGATGGTATCCCGAACATAGTTCTGAAACATCTGCCCCTGGTGGCTGTAGACATATACACCACTTTGTTTAATAATGCATTAAACAACGCCCATTTTCCAGGTCACTGGAAAACGGCGGTGGTGTACCCTATACCTAAAAAAGGTAAAGACAAAACTAACCCTGCCAATCTCCGGTCAATAAGTCTGCTGCCGAATATCAGCAAGGTTTTTGAAACAGTCATTAATAGATCATTGGCCAAATGGGTTGAGGAAAAAAAGATAATTCCCGATAACCAGTTCGGTTTTAGGGCGGGACATGACACCATTCATGCCGCGTCCAAACTGGTATCAGACATACACTGGAATTTCATGAAAGGCCAGTGTACAGGAGCATGCCTGATTGATTTTGAGAAGGCATTCGATACAGTATGGATCGAAGGTCTTCTCTACAAACTGGTCAGACTCGATATGACGAGACCTCAGCTATACATGATTTATAATATGATTTCAAAGAAGAAGTTCGTCGTCAAAAGTGGCAACTTCACATCAAGTAGGGTCTTTGACATTAAAAATGGTCTGCAACAGGGCGCAGTGAACTCGCCGCTCTTATTTAATATCTTTACGAGTGACCTAATAAGTTCACTCCCGTACGCACTAGCGTATGCGGATGACCTGATCGCGTACAGAACGGGGCCGAAGATTGAAGTGATCCACACGCTCTTGCAACGTGATTTCGAAACAATCGAACGGTATAGTGATGATTGGAAGTTGAAGATCAATTTTAGCAAATGTGAATCGATCCTTTTCCGGACTCCTCTAAACAAAGCTTCTCGCGATGTGCGGAGGAACTGGAAAACACTCAAAATTTCGAACAATGCCGGACAAGCATTAGAAAAAAAATTGGAAGTGAAATACCTTGGGCTTTGGATGGACCAATACCTATATTTCAATAGAAATGTAAGTGCTGCTCTTGCCAAGGCAAACAAGGCGTTTCATATGACCAAAAGACTTTTTTACAGCAGACACCTAAGCCCACGGGTCAAGGTGATCTGCTATCAAGCCTTGGTCAGACCAATGTTAACTTATGGTTGTCCGGTATGGTTCAACATATCTCCTTCTTACATGGAAAAGCTTCGGGTTTTTGAAAGACAATGCTTAAGGGCGTGCCTAAGCTTGTATCGAACACCCGAATCGGGCTTCGTAAAATATCACGCCAACAATATCCTCTATGATAAGGCATCTGTTAACAGGATCGACAATTTCATAATCAAGTTGATTCGACGTCACGTCGCTAGAGCGACGGAGAGCGACAATCCTCTTATTCGGGGAGCGTTCTACCCGAATTCTGAATACCACAAAGCAGCTTGTGAACGAGGGTTTATCCCCCCAGAAGCATTTATTTACCTTGATTCCAAAAAAATGGTTCAGGATGATTCGGGGTTGCCCCTCTTATATCACATGTATCGCAATGCATGTGATAAACGAGTGCGTGCTATTGAAGAAGGCAGAGAAATACAGCATCTCCTGAGGTTCAGCACGCGAATCTCAGAAAAAGATAAAAAAGAGGCCTCCAATGCCAGTAATTTGTACTGGTGGCTGGAGGACCCCCCTTAGTTGGGTATTTGCCCTCTCTAATAAAGTTATAGAATATATTTTTTTAATGTAAGTTAGTTTTAAAAGATTAGCTTAGTACTTAGATAGGGTTTAGTTCTAGTTTTTACTTTGTAATGAAGGTAGATTTAAGTAAGTCTAGGTTAGTGGTGCGAGCTTCCACGAGCTATTGTTATTTCTTGTAGCTCAAGCCCGTGGAAGCCCGTCGCTTGGACGGGGGTCACCCGAGAGAATTCAACTCTGCTGCCCCCCGCCCAGATAGGTTTCTTAGGGTTAAGTTAGTTAGTAGAGTAGACTAAGTTAGCTTAAGTTTTATACAAAATAATTAATATAGCATCTAAGTTTTTAAATTTTTCTTAGGACTAGAAATAATATATAATATAAAAATAAATAAAAAATACATAAATTTTAGCCGAAAGGCATAAGTTAAATTAAGACGTAGATTAATTTAGAGTGCCTGCTGAGGGCCAGTAAGTTAGATAGATTAGAATAGGTTAGAATAATTAACTTTAAGCGTTTAGTTAAATTTATATTAGAATAGCTGTTAAGTCAAATAAACGCTTTTAAAAACTAAAAAAACTAAAACTACTTTATAACTATTACAATGTTTTTTATTATTTTAGTTTATCTTGGGGAGAGCCGTAATGCCACGCGGAGAAGTGCAGAACCGAGAATGCCGGAAATTGGCTATATCGATATGGACGGGGGAAAACGGCAAGATCACTGAACTTTCGTTCGGTGATCGATGGACTGTCCCGACTGATCGTTTTGATCGTGTAGGAAGTTGTTGTGTGACATTGCCTAAAGTTTGGTAATTAAACTTTACGCGGTGACTACATACTCCCCCCCAGGGTAGCGTTAACGGAATGTTACCGCTTTAGACGGCTTAGCTTCGTTATCGCGGTCGCAACCGAAGACTGGCTTTAGCCTGTCAATGGATATTGACTTGGTTGTGCCGTTCAATTTGACAACGAAGTGTTTTCGTAATCGTTTGATTACTTCATATGGGCCCTTATATGGAGGTTCGAAAGGTTTTCGAACTCTCTCGACTCGTATGAAGACGTAGTCGGCGTTCTCCAGGGCTTCTGGCACGTAGACATCCTTTTGGACGGGCTGCCGAGGATGTATTGCCTTGATGTTCTGCATATGACAACGAAGGCGAGACAGGAATTCTGATTCTTCAATTGGATTCTCATCAGTTGGGATAGAAATCGAATTGGGAAGTCTCAGATTCTGACCGTATACGAGCTCGGCTGGTGAGCATTGTAAGTCGGTCTTAATTGCCGTGCATATGCCTACACGTGACAAAGGGCAAGTCTTCACTCCAATTAGTAGTGTTGTCCCTTGCCATTAAGGCTGCTTGTATTAGTTGCCTGTGGAACCGTACAACCATCCCGTTTGCTTGCGGGTGGTAGGCGGTGGTCCGGGTTCGATGAGTGCCGAGTAATTTGGCAACTTCATTGAACAGTGTCGATTCGAACTGCATACCTTGATCGGTTGTGATCTCGAGTGGTACGCCGAATCGTGGGACAAATTCAGTGACGAATTTCTTTGCCACTGTTGAAGCTGAGATATCCCGAATTGGGTATGCTTCAGGCCATCGCGTGAATCTATCAACTATCGTTAAGATATAAGAGTATCCACGAAATTATTATTATTATTATTTCGTTTATTCATGAACTGTACATCAAGATTACATAATCTTTTAACGCTGAAAAACGCATGTACATTATAATTACAACACAATAATTAATAAAAAGCGGAACGAGTGAGTGAACTAATAAAAAGTGAGAAAAGAAACAGAAGTAAACAAGTAAAAATTAAAAATTAAAAATCAAAAATTAAAAATTAAAAATTAAAAATTAAAAATTAAAAATTAAAAATTAAAAATTAAAAATTAAAAATTAAAAATTAAAAATTAAAAATTAAAAATTAAAAATTAAAAATTAAAAATTAAAAATTAAAAATTAAAAATTAAAAATTAAAAATTAAAAATTAAAAATTAAAAATTAAAAATTAAAAATTAAAAATTAAAAATTAAAAATTAAAAATTAAAAATTAAAAATTAAAAATTAAAAATTAAAAATTAAAAATTAAAAATTAAAAATTAAAAATTAAAAATTAAAAATTAAAAAGAATGTAGTTGAAGAGATATTACTGGTTATTCAAAAAATTGAAGACGCGTTTCCTGAACACATTTAACGACCCCGCATTTTGTACGTAGTTAGGCAGACTATTCCAAACTTGAAGCGAATGAACAAAAAAAAGATCTTTGCCCAACCAAGAAAGAGACTCTTGGCAGTATAAATAACGTTCTTCTAGACGTACGTCCAATTCGGAAATATTCATGTAAGTAAGATCGACGATCGGAATGTAGAAGCTTATAAACAAAAGTCAATGCCTTGAGGAGTAGATAATCATCAATTGTGCATCCCAGAAGGGAACAACGATATGGGCTGATGTGATCACATCGGCGAAGACTGTAGACAAACCTTACGCAGTCATTGAAGGCAACATTAAGCTTACCACGACATGCAGCATCAAGGACAGGAAAGACCAAACTAGCATAAGTAAAGTATGGTAACACTAGAGATTTAATTATCTTTGAGCGCGAGCCCAAGGGTAGGATGGAAGCGTATAGCCAGAGACGCCGTAAGTTACCATAAATCTTAGATAATGTATGAGAAATATGATCGCAGCAGGTGAGTTGAGAATTCAGATAAACGCCTAGATTAATGACACGCGTTTGATAAGGTAGCCGTGTGTTCATAAGAACGATAGGAGGAAAACGGACGGTATCTAATTTACATTGGAATGCAACAGGATTTAGAGGCATTAAGTTGTAGACGGTTGGACACAGACCATTGATAAATACGCTCGAGATCTGCATTTATGTTCGCAATACAGTTCTCAGCCAGTCCAAGGGGGCTGCTTAAGTAGATCTGAACATCATCTGCATACATGTGGAGCTTGCAGCTTGTCACGACACTGCTAAGATCATTTATGTACATAGAGAAGAGTAATGGTCCTAGTATGGAGCCCTGTGGAACGCCGCAGGTTATCGGTAAGGGATCCGAAATCGAGTTATGTAACCATACTTTTTGGGAACGATTCTGCAGGTAACTACGGATTAAAGAGGTAGCAGAGGATGTAAACCTCATGTGGGTTGCCAATTTGGTAAATAGGCGCATGTGGTCAACACTATCGAAAGCCTTACTGAAGTCAAGAAGAACGAGGAAAGCAACATTACCTGAGTCAAGAGCCATTGAGATGGGGGTAGGGGTCCCACTATATCCATATGGATATGGTCAAATCAATTATTTGGAAGCTTGAAAGCTTCAAATGGAGATTTGGTATGCCGTGAAACTTTGGACTTTTGGCAACCTAGGCATGATCGAGACCACTCATCGCAGTCTTTATTGATAGATGGCCAGAAGTATTTCTTGGTAACGGCTCGTCTTGTAGCACGAATACCAGGATGAGAGAGACTATGTTCGGAGTTGAACGCTAGTCTGTGTAAGGAAGTGGGTATGTAAGGCCTAGGAATGCCTATACTAGTTTCACACCACACTTGATGGGCATGGTATTGGCGTGAGAACTAGTTTTACTCGCGAGCCATTGCTGGGGTGTTCTTGTAGAGACTTCAACTCTGTGTCACCTTGTTGAGCCTGAGCCAGTGTAGGCATGTCGAAGGTGACCGAGTCAACGTTGTCGGTTGCTAGTGAGTGTGACAAGTAGTCTGCGGCAACGTTTTGTTTACCCGACACATGTCTGATGTCTGTGGTAAACTGAGAGATTAGACCCAAATGTCTGGTCTGTCGAGGAGATCGTTCGGTCTTTGTGTGAAGGGCGCGAACCAGTGGTTTGTGATCAGTATAGACCACGAAATTGCGTCCTTCAACGAAGTAACGGAAGTGTTTGATCGCTGAATAAATTGCGAGAAGTTCGCGATCGAATGAAGAGTACTTCCGCTCTGTTGGTGACAGCTTTTTGGAATAAAAAGCTAGTGGTTGCCACCGATGACCGTTGAATTGTTCCAATACGCCTCCGATTGCATAATCAGAGGCGTCAGTCGTAAGACTTTATTTTGCATCCTCGACTGGATGGTTCAGCAGAGTTGCTTCAGCCATCGAGGTTTTCACCTTGAGGAATGCCTTGAGCCGCCTGACATTCTGCTGGCCAGTCAAAAACTTTATTGGCACGTGAGCGGTTGAGAAGGTCTCTCAAAGCTCATTTATAGGCACCAACTGTTCAGCCAAAATCACTGATAGAAATTCACCATTCCCAAAAACTTCTGGATCGATTTGACAGAAGTTGGAGGTGCGAGATCAACGATAGCCTGAACCCGATCGGAGGATGGAAGTATTCCATCCTTTATGATGCGGTGGCTTAGAAACTTAATCTCTGTTGCACCAAAAACGCATTTCTCTAGCTTAATGGTTAAACCGAAGCTATCGAGGCGTTTAAAGAGCTCTTCAAGGTGAACGATATGCTCATCCTCGGTTTTACTGGCGATAAGTATATCGTCCAAGTATACATAAACGAAGTCGAGATCTCTCGTTACTTCATTTATGAACCTTTGAAAGGTTTGTACTGCATTCCGTAAGCCGAATGGCATACGTGTAAACTCATATAGGCCGAATGGCGTAATGAGTGCAGTCTTATGCACGTCTTCTGGGGCGATTGGTATGTGATGGTATGCACGTACCAAGTCAACCTTCGAAAAAATTGTGCAGCCGTGAAGATTCACGGAGAAATTCTGTATATGCGGGATCGGATATCTATCCGGCACAGTGACAGCGTTAAGGCGACGGTAGTCGCCGCATGGTCTCCAATCATGTGAGTCCCGTTTAGGGACCAGATGAAGCGGAGATGCTGCGGGGGACGACGAAGGTCGACAAATCCCCAATTGGACCATATGGTCGAACTCTAACTTTGCCACCTTCAGCTTCTCCGGATGGAGTCGCCGAGCAGTGGCAAAAGGTAATTGCCCTTTAGTCACAATGTGGTGTTGCACATTGTGTTTAACTGGAAGGTTAAAATTGGGCGGTTTTGTTAACGAAGCGTACTTCGTTAATAGCTCTTTGTGTATGCCAATAACTCGGCATGGGATTGTTTGGGGGTTGTAGTCGACGGTAGCGCACACGTTAATTCGAATCTTCGTGCGCTTGTCGACTAAATGCCGATATTCAAAATCGACGGACAATTTGAACTTCGTTAAGAAGTCCGCTCCGATAATGGCTTTAGTGGTGTCGGCTATAATAAAGTTGTAAACATATCGTCGGCGTAAGCCGAGTTCAAGTTCAAGCAACTTTGTGCCGAAAGTTCGGATCAGTGACCCGTGGGCCGCGTACAGAAGGACGTTCGGGCTACCGTTATGGGCCGGGAACGCCTTGGCGGGAACAATTGAAACGTCCGAGCCCGAATCAATCAGAAAATCCATCCGATTGTTGGTGTCTCGAACGAATAAACGATATGAGCGGCCGGTTATATGCTCGCTCATGTCGACCCCCTGCCCATTTAGTTTTTAGGGGCTTTGGTTGGTTTCTTCGCCGACTTGGCTTGTCCACCACCAAAACTGCAGGGAGGCTTGCATGTGCGAGCTTCACTACCATAACGGTAGTGGAAATAACACAAGCTACCCCGCAGTTTGTTGGCCCCTTGTGGCCAATTGGCCGAGGGCTGTCGAGGGCCGCCCTGCCGATTGGCAGGTGTTCGGCTTCTCGCGGTACGCGGACTTTTGGCCAGATTGTCTAGTCGGGCCGTAAGTTTGTTGATGGCGCTTTGCAGCGATATCAACGTGGGTTCCGCGTTGGCCGGTGTTGCTCCCAAACTTTGTCCGCCGTGGCAGCCAACCCGGCCAGGGTTTGGTCGGCAGGTGTGGCCAATGTGATCTGGATGGCCTGTGGAAGCCTCCGCTCCCACAGGTTCCGAATCAGATCGTCATTGACCGCCGACGATCCACCCGCTAGTGCCTTGAGAGCCTGGAGGAACCTCGAAGGTTTCCGGTCTCCAGGCTCTTGCACTTACAGCAACTGCTCGAGCCAGCGCTTCTCGGAAGTGCCGTATTTCTCGAGCAGGTGCTGTTTGATATCCTCGTATGAGGAGGTGGTGTGGTCTACCGTGATAAGCCGCATTGCCGTTACCGCCTCTTCCCGCAATGCGGCTATAACATTGTACACTTTTAATTTGTCTGACCTACAGCCCGCCAATTGAAACATAATTTCAGCCTGGTAAAACCAGGAGGCGGGCTGGTGTACCCAGAACTTTGGGATGTCGAGTTTCGACACGAAAGCGGCATTGACTTCAGAAGTTCCGCGCTTTGGTCCGTCCAAGTGCGACTCTTGTTCCATTAACGACTCCCCGGTTCTTGACATATTTCTTGATTTAATCACAAAGAGGTAATTACAATGGAATTGAAGACATGAATGGATGAAGGTGATATGTCGCATTTTCGGATTTTTACTGTTTTATGCGCGGATGAAGGTTTTATGTGCTTACAAACAAAAATAAACCTTAAAACAGCCACTTTTTAAGGAACTTGTCTCTTTCAGAATTAATTTTCTCAATTTGTATTAAAACTTTGTTTGTGGAAGATGGAGTTGTGTTCAGTTTTTTTTTAAATAAAATACTACAAATATTTTACCCCTATTTTTTATTTTTTCTCTTCTATCATAAAAATATATTAAACTGTTTACGCCGCTCCATACCATTTAAAAAAAATAAAGGCTATTTCTTTTCGAATATCTCCAAAATGTTTATGCGAAACTTTGAAGTCGATTTTCTTTAAATTAGAATTTTGCGACATATCATCTTCATCCATTCATGTCTTCAATTGTATGTATATGTGTAGGAGACTACCCCAAAAAAATTAAAGTATTTGAGTAAATAATTTGAAAGAAATGCACTTATATAAGTATTTTCAATATTTCATATGTGTATAATATATAAATTCAATAATGAGTGGGTATATATGTGTAAATGTGTAACAAAACCAAATAGAAATATATAACTTCTTATAACGTTTGAAAATAAAGCTTGTACTTTTACACTTATTTCCAATACTTTGTATATATAATATGTAAATGCAATAATTTAATATGTGTAAATATTTCTAAAAACAATAAAATATTACCTTATTACGTTTGAAAAATAAAAATTTTACGTTCTTACTTATTTTCAATAATTGTGTATGTGTAATTTTTAAATTCACTAATAGATTGTTATCTATATATATAAAACAAAGACGGGTTTGTTACAACACTTATAACTCGAGATCTGCTGGATCAATTTTCATGGTTTTTGTTTCGTTGGATTTGTCTCCGCCCTGAATAGCAGAATACATTTTAAAAACAATGAAAACTTGACGAATACATAATTACGCGTGCGTTCATAACTTTATTTTGCGTAAATTAAAGTTTCTATTTTCGAAAACAATTTCTAAGATTTATTCTTTAAGTTATCGAAAGCGTAAATGTCTTTTTATGTTGTCTATGATTTTCTAAGATATATAATTACAAAGGTTAAAAAGTGCAGTATCCAAAGTAGTAGTCTATGATCTAAACTATTGTCAATGTCAATGTCACGAAAGTTCAGCTACTCTTATATTTGTTTGTTTTGTGTGGTTTTGTGCGAGGGGGTGCATCTAGAGAACGGTCAGAGAGTATATTTCACAGCGTCGATTTGTCAAAGCGATCCCTTCGCACGAACGTTGATTTACTCGGAGATGCCACGTTATTACACTTGGAACGCTACATCGAAGAAATTTCAACGTCGGAAGCAAGGCGATGCAGTTCCTGGTCATCCAGATATGCGTTCTACTGATGCTCTTGGTCGTATTTACGCAGTTCATCCGAAAAATGATGAATGTTTCTATTTGCGGTTGTTGCTGGTACATGTTCGAGGGCCAACATCCTTTGAATCACTACGAACTGTTAATGGTATAATGTGCCCCACATTTCGTGCAGCATGTAAAGAGCTCAACTTGCTTGAAAACGATACTCATTAGGACACGACAATCGCTGAAGCAATTATTTCTGCATCTCCAAGTCAGATACGCACATTATTTGCAATCATCATTTCGACATGCTTCCCATCGAAACCAAGTGACCTGTGGAACAAATACAAAGATAACATGTCAGAAGACATTTTACATCGAATTCGTGTCAGCACAAGAAATCCCAATCTTGAGGCGAATGAGGAGATGCATAACCAGGCTTTGCTCTTGATCGAAGATATGTGTTACCTCATGTGCGGCAGTTTGTTAGTCAGGCTAGGAATGCCAGCGCCAGATCGCGGAATGAATGACGCATTTAATAGAGAGCTGGAACGTGAACGTGAATATGATCCACATGAATTAGTCCAATCAGTTCAAACGAATGTACCACTGTTGAATCCTAAACAGAGGAAAGTCTATGATACATTGATTAATGCAATTGATGATGGAAATGGTGGCTTATTTTTTCTGGTTGCCCCCGGTGGAACTGGAAAGACATTCCTCATGTCATTGATTTTGGCCACTATACGTGCGAGATCCGAAATTGCGGTAGCAGTTGCTTCTTCTGGAATAGCGGCCACATTGTTAGACGGATGCCGTACGGCTCACTCAGCGTTAAAATTGCCATTAAACCTTCAAACTACTGAACAACCGACGTGTAACATTTCGAAACACTCCGCAATGGCCAAAGTTTTGGTAGCATCAAAAATCATAATATGGGACGAATGCACAATGGCGCACAAACGCGCATTGGAAGCACTTGACCGAACATTAAAAGATCTGCGCAATGACTCGAGATGTTTTGGTGGTACAATGATTTTACTATCTGGCGATTTCCGACAAACACTACCAGTCATTCCAAGAGCTACTGCTGCCGACGAAATAAACGCTTGCCTCAAAGCATCAAATCTGTGGCGATATGTGAAGAAACTTCAACTGTCAGTAAATATAAGAGTTGCATTGTTGAACGATCTATCTGCTGATGATTTCTCTAAGCAATTGCTGACTATCGGTAATGGCCGTGTTCCTGTTGACGAATCGAGCGGATTGATGTCATTTCCTCCAAATTTTTGCAATTTCGTCTCATCGAAAGAAGAGCTTATCAACAAAGTATTCCCGGATATCATTGCTAACCACAAACATACTAAATGGTTAAGTGAGCGTGCAATTTTGGCGGCTAAAAATAAAGATGTAGATGACCTAAATTTTATAATTCAGAATCAAATCGCAGGTACTCTGCATTCATTCAAATCTATCGACTGTGTAACAAACGAAGATGAAGCCACTAATTATCCAACTGAATTTTTAAACTCCTTGGATGTGCCTGGTTTACCACCGCACAATTTAAAACTGAAGGTTGGCTCGGTAGTAATTATGCTTAGAAATTTGAACCAACCAAAACTGTGCAATGGAACGCGTTTGGTGATAAGAAAACTGATGAGCAATGCGATTCACGCGTCGATACTCGGAAAATTTAAAGATGAGGAAGTTCTCATTCCAAGGAATCCGATGATCCCAACGGATATGCCCTTTGAGTTTAAACGAATTCAATTCCCGATTCGTCTTGCCTTCGCCATGACGATTAACAAATCACAGGGCCAATCCTTGACTATTTGTGGCCTCAATATAGAAAATGCATGTTTTTCTCATGGTCAATTGTACGTGGCATGTTCACGTGTCGGCAAACCATCCGCTTTATTTGTTCTTGCGCCTGACAAAAAAACAAAGAATGTCGTTTATCACAAGGTGCTTGAATGAAAAGAGTTAATCGTTTAATTCAGCTTAATTTGCTGACACGTGTTTGAAGTACTTAATTTTTTTTATTCTCTTTCTGTATATATTATTCATCATAATAAAATACGTTTTTATATCTATCTGTATTTTTATTTTGTATCATTGTATTACGTTCATCAAAGCCTAAATTAGTTCAGCTAAAAGGTAACACGACATTCATTGACTGTTAGGCGGTACGAAGTTCGCCGGGTCAGCTAGTATATATATATATATATATATATATATATATATATATATATATATATATATATATACTAGTATACTAGCTGGGACCCGGTGCGCCTACGCTGCACCCATAAGTCAATAGTAAACAATAAAAACCATCCATTGACTTAATATTTTTCGAGATATGAATTTTACACAGATGAAATGCCTCAAAGAACATGGGTCTTGCGTCGGCCGCCATGAATCGGTATATTGAGTCTACTACATTGCTTATTGTATTCTACTTATCATACCCTTTAATTTGATACCCATGTCGAGGTGGTTGTGAAGAAAGTGGTACCCCGCCCTCTTGAGACGGCCGCCATGGATCTAAAGATATATTTTGTATAGTACATTGCTTATTGTATTCTACTTATCATACCCTTTCATTTGATACCCATGTCGAGGTGGTTGTGAAGAAAGTGGTAATTCGGCCTCTTGAGACGGCCGCCATGGATCTAAAGATATAATTTGTATACTACATTGCTTATTGTATTCTACTTATCATACCCTTTCATTTGATACCCATGTCGAGGTGGTTGTGAAGAAAGTGGTACCCCGCCCTCTTGAGACGGCCGCCATGGATCTAAAGATATATTTTGTATACTACATTGCTTATTGTATTCTACTTAACATACCCTTTCATTTGATACCCATGTTGAGGTGGTTGTGAAGAAAGTGGTAATCCGGCCTCTTGAGACGGCCGCCATGGATCTAAAGATATATTTTGTATACTACATTCCTTATTGTATTCTACTTATCATACCCTTTCATTTGATACCCATGTCGAGGTGGTTGTGAAGAAAGTGGTACCCCGCCCTCTTGAGACGGCCGCCATGGATCTAAAGATATATTTTGTATACTACATTGCTTATTGTATTCTACTTAACATACCCTTTCATTTGATACCCATGTTGAGGTGGTTGTGAAGAAAGTGGTAATCCGGCCTCTTGAGACGGCCGCCATGGATCTAAAGAAATATTTTGTATACTACATTGCTTATTGTATTCTACTTATCATACCCTTTCATTTGATACCCATGTCGAGGTGGTTGTGAAGAAAGTGGTACTCCGCCCTCTTGAGACGGCCGCCATGGATCTAAAGATATATTTTGTATACTACATTGCTTATTGTATTGTACTTAACATACCCTTTCATTTGATACCCATGTTGAGGTGGTTGTGAAGAAAGTGGTAATCCGGCCTCTTGAGACGGCCGCCATGGATCTAAAGATATATTTTGTATACTACATTGCTTATTGTATTCTACTTATCATACCCTTTCATTTGATACCCATGTCGAGGTGGTTGTGAAGAAAGTGGTACACCGCCCTCTTGAGACGGTCGCCATGGATCATTTTAGTTTCAATAGCGTCATGGCCTACCTATTGTTTGACAGCTGCGTAAATTTGAAATTTTCATTAAATGTAATGATTCAATTTAATGACAATTTTACATTTGTCAAACAATAGGTAGGCCATGAAGCTATTTGTTATATATCAAAATATAACTCACCAATTATTATTTTATTATTAATTTTAATTTGTTATTTTATTTAAAATAAATACTTCTTTTGTCATTTATATTTTTGCGAGACGCACTTTATTTTAACTATTTTTGCGAAACTCACCTTATTTCAACTTATTTTTAATAGCATAAAAAAAAACTAATTGTATATCATTGCATAGATATTATATAGGTTCCTTTTAACACAATTCTTTCTCCACCTATATTTTTAGCGAGACACTCTTTATTTTAACTTATTTTTAATAGCATAAAAAAAACTAATTGTATATCATTGCATAGATGTTATATAGATAGTTAATTTCTTTTTAACACATTTCTTTCTCCACTTATATTTTTAGCGAGACACTCTTTATTTTAACTTAATTTTAATAGCATAAAAAAAACTAATTGCATATCATTGCATAGATATTAAATAGGTATTTTCTTCTTAACACAATTCTTTCCCCAATTATATTTTTGCGAGACGCACTTTATTTTGACTTATCTTTTAATAGCATAAAAGAAAACTAATTGTATATCATTGCATAGATATTATATGGGTATTTAATTTCTTTTTAACACAACTCTTTCTCCAATTATATTTTTTGCGAGACGCACTTTATTTTGACTTATTTTTTAATAGCATAAAAAAAACTAATTGTATATCATTGCATAGATATTATATAGATAGTTAATTTCTTTTTAACACATTTCTTTCTCCACTTATATTTTTAGCGAGACGCACTTTATTTTAATTTAACTTAACTTATTTTAACATCGAAAACACGACCGAATAGCCCGCCGCCGATCGTGGTTAAATCAGATCTTTGTTTATCACTTATCGAATGTTACATCGCCCGCCGCCGCTTGTGGTTGGAACAACACTTAATTACTTAAAATTTTCACCCGCCGGTGGTGGCATGGAAAAATTGTCCACCGGCTGGGAAAAACTCGCCCTTGAATTTGTTCCCACCTGCGCAACTTGCTTACCGCGCGCTTCTCACGCGGCGTATTGCAAGTTGCGCTTGATTATTGTTGGGTGGGTCAAATTACTTTCAAGAAAGTCCAAGTCAAGATCACTGTTTGCCAGAAAAGCTTGGGAAGGGTGCAAAGGTAATTGCGCACCTTGCAAATCTCACAAAATGTGCGCGGATCAGGTTACGTCTGGAAATGTTACATTTTCCGTTGGAGTGGATTTTTGTACGTTGAAGATTTGTCCGTTAAGGAATTTTGTACATTTGAAAATGGAAACAAGATCATAATTTTCCGTTTAGGATTTGTTGTTCGCAGGGAGCTCATATTGCATCAAACTCATTAACTGCGAATTTGATGTAAAAGGCTCCCTGTATGAAAGTATATGGGAATTTGTCTAAGGGCTCCGTTTTTCACCGAGAGAGACCCTTACAAATTCTGTATGTAACATTCCTTCCCCCCTGGAATAAGAGAATCGCTACGAAACGTAGTAAGTAGAGCGATTCTCTGTTTGGATAGTTTGTGGTGAAGGTTTTGGGCTCGTCTCGCGAACTAGGGGGAGTTTATTGGATTGACGTAGCGCAGGTGAGATTTTTCTGGCGATCTCTTCAACCCTTTTGTATGAAGGTGGGTTGGTAGAGTGAGGCGTAGTGACGCATTATAAGGAGGCGTGGTGAATGGCGGTATGGCGGCCCGATTTACCCTATGGGTATTGGGGTCCCAGGCCCTGGTTGTACTAATTGTATGGAAGAGGCCCTTGGTAATGTGTGGGATCTACTTAGAGGCCGCACCGCGTATCGTCACCTGTGAATAACTTTATGGTATTATTGGAGGTTATCGATTGTACTCCAAGGTTGATGGTGCTAAAGTTAGTTTCTTTTATTACCGGAAAGTAGGGTAGGACTTAAATGGTGGCGTAGAGTTACGTTTTATTTTCGTAAAACGGTTTCAAGCGATTATTATGAACGGTGACCAATCTCCTATTTATTTTGATGGTAGTGTTAACAGCGCTTGGGACTGAAACTACTGTATAGGGCCCGACCCAGATTTGGGATAATTTATGCTTCCGAGCTTCGTTACGTAGGAGGACTTTGTCCCCTACGTGGAGTGTGAGTGGGCGTACGTTCCCATCATAATATGCCTTGGAGCGGTTCTTGCTGGCAAGTAGGTTCTTGCGGGCTAGGGCATAGGATTTTTGCAACTTATATCGGAGTTGATGGTAATAACTCTCGTGATTGTAAAGTGGCTCCGGGTTGCGTTTAAGGTTGGACGGGACGTCGGCATTGAAACCATATAGGCAGTCCATGGGGGTAAGTTTGGTCCCCTCGTGTACGCTATTATTGTACACGAACGCTGCCGTGCGCAGAAACTGGTCCCAATTGTTTGGGCTCTCATCTACTATGGTACGTAGGTACTCGATTAGAGGTCTATGAGCTCGTTCTAGCGCGCCGTTAGATTGTGGGTGGTAGGCTGAGGTCTGAAGTTTTTTAACTTTTAAGAGCCTACACACGCCCTTGAAGAGGTCACTCAGGAAATTTGATCCCTGGTCGGTGACTATTTGTTTGGGTATGCGATAGCGCGTGACGATTTCGTCGAAGAAAATTTGTGCTATCGTTTGGGCTTCCCCATTGGGAATGGCATACCAGTCGACGAATTTTGTCAGGTTATCCTGGAAGGTTAGGATGTATTTATTTCCGGAATGGGTTTCTTCCAGGGGACCTACTACGTCTAAATAGACTTTTTCGAAGGGCTTTTCTGCTATGTCTGTAATAACCATGGGCATTCGGAATTGTCTAGAGGCCTTCATGGTTTGACATTTCTTGCACCTTCTTATGTAGCGGGTGATATCGCGAAACATGCGTCTCCACCAATATTTCCGACGTACTCGATTATATGTCTTAACGACTCCCTGGTGTCCGCCGAAAGGGGAGTCGTGGTAGTCTTTCAGAATTGTAGTGATTTCTTCGGGACTTGTTATCACTTCAACTTTCCTTCGTAGCTCGCTGGAGCTATCCTTGGAGGCTTCGACGGGTTGGGGAATTTCCGTTCCCAAGTCTATTTCTTTAGGCCCTTCGTCGATATTGGGGGCTTCTGCAGTTGGAACGAGTTCGTCCTTTTCCTCATCCTGCATTTTTTGTGTCTGTGCCCTAGTGACCGCGTTGCATTGTTTCGGTCGTTCACTAGGAGGCAATGTATTCCCGTTTCTCTCGGGTGATATAGTTAGGGGTTCACCGGGTTGGTGAATTAGAGCTTCCACCGTGAAGGTATTGGGCTCTTCTGCTCTTTGGGGAATCCGGCTGAGAGCATCAGCATTCGTATTGTATTTACCCGGTTTATACTCAATTTGGTAATCGTATTCGGACAGTTTATGGTGAAACCTAACGAGTCGAGTTGTGGGGTCCTTGACGTTGAAAACTCCCTTGAGAGGTTTATGATCTGTATAGACCGTAAACTTTCGACCCATCAAATAACACCTGAAGTTTTTAACGGCCCATACTATGGCTAGCAACTCTTTTTCGACGGTGGAGTAATTACGCTCCGCCTTGTTTAGAGTGCGACTTGCATAAGCTATGGGCTGGTCTTGACCTACGCTTCCTTGAGAGAGCACTGCTCCGAGTGCCTCACTGCTGGCGTCCGTTGTTAGATTGAACGGTTTTTCGAAATCAGGGTATATCAGCAGTGGTGGGGAGACTAAAGAACGCTTCACCGTTTGAAATGCTTCCTCGCATTTTGGCGTCCATGAAAATTTCACGCCCTTTCTTAGCAAATTGGTTAGGGGGCGTACGATCTTAGAAAATTCTGGGATGAATTTTCTATAGTAGTTGGCAAGGCCCAAGAAGGACTGGACTTGCCTGACGGTACGGGGCGCCGGGAAGTTTTGGACACACTCCGTTTTTCTGGGGTCTGGTAGGGCTCCCTTTTCAGAGCATACATGACCCAGGTAGACTACTTCTTTTTTCAAAAATTGGCATTTCTCCGGTTGCAATTTGAGGTTGTTTTCCCTCAACCGGTCGAATATGCGTCGTAGTTTGGAATTATGGTCCTCAAGGTTCTTACCATAGATGACTATGTCATCTAGGTAGACGAAGCATTCGAGGCCTTGTAGACCAGTAAGGACATAATTCATTAGTCGCTGAAACGTAGCCGGGGCGCCTTTTAACCCGAACGGCATACGTTTGAACTCATAATGGCCATAGTTCGTGCTAAAGGCCGTCTTGGGGCGATCCTGTGGTTCCACTAGTACCTGGTGGTAACCACTGGCCAAGTCGAGGGTAGAGAAGTATCTCGAGTGACCGAGCTGGTCTAGGATGTCCTCGATTCTTGGTAAGGGATACGCATCACCTATTGTCTTTTCATTAATTTTGCGGAAATCCACAACTACGCGCCATTTTTTCTCACCGTCGGGGCCCGGTTTTTTCGGTACCACTAGGAGGGGTGAGTTCCACGGACTTTTACTGGGTTGGACAATATCGTTGTCCAACATTTCTTCTAATTGGTCATTGATGACTTGTCTCTGAGTTTCCGGTAGTCTATACATTTTTTGATTAATATATTGGTCGTAGACCATGGGGATTTCGTGTCTTAGAGCTTCCGTGTAGGTTAGCTTGTCCCCTTTTAAGTGGAATATGTCGGCATATTCGTAACAAAGATCCCGTATGGACCGCTTCTCGTCGGCCGTTAGAGGGTGGTCGAGGCTGAGTTCCTCGTCTAGCTGTTTGAAGCGCGTTTCACGCTCAAGGTCCGGATCCTCATGGTCCGGAAATATGTATCGTAGATGACGGATGGAATCGATTTCCTTTTCATTCGTTCCCAACTTCACTTTTGCCCTTTTTCCCTGGGGTATACCTTGCGGGATTGCACCATTATTGGGTATACTTTGGAGTCTTGCGTTAGATGACGATGGGGTACTGGCGTTCCTGAGACCGTCTGGTTCAGAGCCTGTAAGATACTCACATACGTCATTAGCATTCGTTGGAGACTTAGGGTTGTTGTTAGAGGCTAGGTGAATAGTCGTGTAGTCTTTGATTGGGACGAGCGTAAGGGATAGGTTCGTCAGGACTACTGGTTGGGTGTTAACGTTGATGAGACCAACATACACTGTTTTTGTTCCAGTTGGCAAGAGGGAATTGGCGAGGAATACTCCTTCGCTCGGCTCGTAAGATTCACAGAGCATTTCCTCCTCTAACCTTAGGGGAATGGGGACCACCATTTGAGACCGGCTTGGTAGGCGAATGGATTTCTCCAATGCCACGTTATATTTGCCTGGATTGGCCTCATAGTCGTTGGAGTTGTTTTCCAACCTTGAACCATCTAGAGATAGGCAGCTGGTATTCCTCTCTGAGGCTACCTGGGAGACACCACCGGGGTTTATCTCGGCTACTACGAGTTGAGATTCCCTAGTTTGGGTTTGCTCCTGCTGCTCTCTAGTGTTTGACTTGGCGGATCCATTGCGTAATGGAATTGCAATTTCTACTGGGTTGATTTCCGTGCGAGGAAATCGCAGTGTTTGGTTTGGACCTTCGACGTTACAGTTTTTGGAAAGAAAGTCGTTTCCTAACAGACCATCGTTAGGGATTTCTTGTGTATTTTGCACAATTTGGAAGGTGCATGGGAGGGGGGTGTTTAGAATGATGTTCCCCTGACAGCTCCCTAAGGTTTTTCCTTGGCCGTATGGCGTTTGTAGTGTGCATTTTTTAGTGGGATCTGGTAAGTTGGGATCCTTTAGTTTTTTATGTTTTAATATACTGACCTCAGCGCCGGTGTCCACTGCTAGGTCAGCTTTGCCGTTAAGGCTTATGTCTAGAGGAAGAGTGACGAGTGGAACACTTGGTTCGGGTGCATGAGGCCCCCCTTTGGTAATATTTTGAGGACTTATTGTCGGGCCGGGGTTTCTTGGTCCGACTGCGGGGAGTTTCCCGCTTGTTGTGATTCCCAGCGCTGTCTTTGGTGACAGTCATCCACCGTGTGGCCACGTCTGTGGCAGAAATCACATCTACATCTAATATTAAACACTGACCTTGTGGTGTTGGCTGTTTGTTGAGGGCCATTTGGTTGATGGGATTCAGTATTTATGGGCCGGTTGGTTGATTGTCTATTAATATACAGGTTAGGGGGTTGTTGATCGTGGTAGCGGTAATTACCCCTAGCTTGTGACCTCTGGTCTGGGTAACGATTATTACCTTGGAACTGAGACCTTTGGTTGGGGTAGCGGTTATTATTATAATTATATGAAGTCCCCTGGTTTTGGTAACGATTATTGTTATTAAACGAGGACCTTGGGGGTTCGTTTGGTTGGGGGCAGTCCCTCGCGTCGTGTGAATTGGACCTGCAAATTATGCAGAAGGGCGTATTTTTGCGTTTCAAACAGTCTGCATAAGTGTGCCCTCTGTTTCTGCAATAGCTACAGGTGATGTTTAAGGGTTTATTTTCATTTTTCTGCGCGGGGCTTACAGTCGTTACTTGGTGGGCGCTTTGTAGTGGCGCCGGCGGTATTGTTTGTATTGTGTTTGTTGGGTTTGTGGGTGGGGCGTATGTGGTGTACATTACCTGTGGATTTATCGAATTCTGGAGTGTTGTTTGCGGCGTTGTTGGTGTTGGCGGGGCGGTATACTGAGTGTGATGAATTGGCATATTTGTCGGGGCCATTTGGTATATATTTTCCGGCTTATAGGTAGGGACTGTTTGTCCATAAGGGTTATATGCCGGTTGAGGCACTGTCATTTGATAGGAGGCATACACAGAATTTTGTTGTAGCTTCTCCATATCTAGTGCCTTTTGGGTTAGGCTATCCAATGTGTCTTCTCCCAGAGTTAGGAGATACTGGCAGAGGTGGGGGTTAGTAACCCCACTTCGCAGGGCATTTTTCGCGAAGTCTTGTAGTTGGGCCTTTACGGCCGGTGCTGCCATCGCACCGTATTTAGTGGTGGCCGCTTCTTCACATAAAGACAATTGTTGTTTGATCCTGGTGGTGTAGGCCGTGAGCGGCTCTAAGGGGAACTGGCGTAATTGAATTAATTTATTGACCAGTTCTTGAATTGTTTCTCTAGGAAGATAGGTCCTGTTTAGGAGGTTTTCTGCCTCCTCAAAAGTGGCGGGTTGGGAGGAGGCAATCAGTTGATAGGCCTCTCCCCGAAGCCTAGTTGGATAAATTTGAATGAAGGCGCCTTTTTCTTGTTCTGTCAGGCACTGTAGTACCCGACGGCAACAGCCTAGGAACATTTGCAGTTCCGTTGCCATTGTCGGGTTTTGGCCGCCAGTGAATAGAGGAACAAGTTGGGCCGTTAATTTGGCGACTTTGATATATACGTCGGCCATGGCTCCTGGATGCGGTTTCAGAATTTCGGGTTTGATTAGACGACTGTCTTGAAAGGTCACTTCCTGTGATTTTGGCCCCTGGTTTTAAGCGTCCTTTACGGCTTGTTGTAGACGGTGGGGATCCGGGTTCGTCTACCGGTCGAGGTGCCCCCACTCGTCGCTGTCTTGTTCGACAGATGACCGTGGACTACGATTTGCAGGACTGGGTTAAGAGGTATAGTACGGTAGCCATTTGTTTGGACGAGTATTATTGTTAGACTCGTCAGAGCTACTAGGTGATTTTGGATATAGAGGAAGCCCCACAGATATTGTATGTTTTTTCGGAATGTAAAAGAGCGCGGAAGACGGTCTCGTGAGGCTCATAAAGCATTTATTCCTTTAAACTTAATGAGACCACAATCTGGGACCGGCCTAGAATACAAATAGATTTCCTCAGAATTACTTTTTGTCTCAGGTCTTGATTGGTCTTGAAGCCGTTGAGGTTGTTTTCCCTCAACCGGTCGAATATGCGGCGTAGCTTGGAAATATGGTCCTCAATATGTACTTTGGACTTTTGTACGGTGTATTTATCAGAATAAGAGCAATATTTAAATAGGTAATTTAAATTGGATTTTTTAAGTGACATTTATGGCATCAGTTGCATCTCGCTGAAATCGAGGAGATTGAGCCAAATTGTGGTAGATGTTTACCAAGTACATTTTTGAATTTTGTAGGGACATGGTCCTACTACTCTCATAATTTTTGACTGCAAGAAACGACTTTGATTTAAAAACAAGGTCGGCTTGTAGTAAAAGAAGAAAAAATTATTAATTAAATTTTTCAAAGACATATATGTTGGTTTGTGTTTTTCACAAACGTATATAAAAATATTAGCATATCTAAACCTGTTTCATATAAATAATTGAACGGAGAAACAGTGCTTAAAGGTGTGTGTTTTAAAAATGAAACGTTAAAAGTAAATAACTAGTTAACTAGATAATAGTTTTGTTGTAGTTGTATGTTGATTATAACTATATTTCGCATAATTAATATAATCTAAGATTTGAATTATTGCAAAAAAATAAAATGGAAAAATTTTTATTTTAATTATTATTTAGTAATAATTAGGCTATATGTTTTCTGTAAATATTGCAAAAACATAAGCTTATCTGAAGTAAATTGTTAAACATAAATTATTCATGTCTATTATGCATGAAATGAGATTAAATTTTTTTTGTCTATCTTCTATTTATTGTTTTTTTTTTTTATTTCTTCTCAAATGGATTGAAATGAGTTTAATTACTATTATTATTCAAAGTTGGTCCTATTAGAAATATCTTATAATAATAGGATCGATTAAACTTGTCCGAGTCCGGAATGATTTTTGATATTTCTTTTATACATATTTTATTTTAAGTTATTATCGGCAATGATATATACCTATATATTTTCATTTTAATTTTGTAAAACAAAATGTAAATAATTATGTTCAATTATCATTTATAATTTGCACTTGGATATTTTTACATTACTATTTTGAATTCTTTTCTTTTGTTGGGTTGTCAATCCATTTAGAAGAACTACGAATAAGTTAATTATAAAAAAGAAATTTCTTCATTAACCTACACTCATTTATGTACTAACTATGAATCGAATTATGTTTCTATTTTCTTTAGTTATGTGGGTATAATAGGATTTAAAATAATATTGATAATAAACTACAATAAGAATTTTTTTTTAAAAGAAAATTTAAGTTTTCTACATACAATAAACGTAGCAAACATGTTGACTGCGTCCAACATTTGTAGGAACTGAATTGATGCAGTCCTTGATGATATCTTGTTCACGCACAGGAATGTTCCTTCGTCGAATGGGCGGATGGTCCGTCGGAATGTCGTTGGGCCTTGATAATGTAGTGTAGCGTGGAGTAGTTTGGTCGCCTGCTGGGATTTGCTGTTCCCTCGATGGGGGAGTCTCTAAATAGTTGTTGTCCCCTTGTTTGTCCTTATTTGACCTTGTCCTGGGCAGGGATGAAGCCCACTAAAAGTCCCGCGTTGTCAAAATCTTAGGGGGGCAAATGCGTGCTCGCCTGGAGCAGAGGCACCTAAAGTTGATTACCCCCGAGCGAAGATTCGTTGGAGGATCCGAGGTCGTCGGCCTTGTCAATCGCAATCGACAAAGTATTCACTCTGTGGCCTCACCCGGATCCTACCGGCTGCGCCAATTGTTATGTCAAAATATCTCACAGTGACGGTTATATGAAAATGACTCACCAATTGTTATATTATTATTAATTTTAATTTGTTATTTTATTTAAAAAAAACTAATTGTATATTATTGCATGGATATATAATTTTCTTTTAACACAATTCTTTTTCCATTAATTATTTTGGGAAACGCACTTTATTTTAACTTATTTTATTAGGAAAAAAAATAACTAATTGTATATTATTGCATAGATATATAATATATAATTTTTAACACAATTCTTTTTCCATTTCTATTTTTGCGAAACGCACTTTATTTTAACTATTTTTATTAGGATAAAAAAAACTAATTGTATATTATTGCATGGATATATAATATATACTCCTAATTTTTAACACAATTCTTTTTCCATTAATTTTTTTGCGAAACGCACTTTATTTTAACTATTTTTATTAGGAAAAAAATAACTAATTGTATATTATTGCATGGATATATAATATATAATTTTTAACACAATTCTTTTTCCATTTCTATTTTTGCGAAACGCACTTTATTTTAACTATTTTTATTAGGATAAAAAAAACTAATTGTATATTATTGCATGGATATATAATATATAATTTTTAACACAATTCTTTTTCCATTAATTTTTTTGCGAAACGCACTTTATTTTTAAACTATTTTTATTAGGAAAAAAATAACTAATTGTATATTATTGCATAGATATATAATATATAATTTTCTTTTAACACAATTCTTTTTCCATTAATTTTTTTTGTTGCGAAACGCACTTTATTTTAACTTATTTTAACATCGAAACACGACCGAATAACTCAAAAATTCGTTAATCAAAGGAAACTCTTTCGACGCGCCCGCCGCGCTTGGCCGTTAAAACAACACTCAACTAAATTAAATTTTCACCCGCCGGTGGTGGCATGGAAAATTGTCCACCGGCTGGGAAAAACGCGCCCTTGAACTTTTAGTTCCCACCTGCGCAACTTGCTTATCGCGCGCTTCTCACGCGGCGCATTGCAAGTTGCGCTTAATTATTGTTGGGTGGGTCAAATTACTTTCAAGAAAGTCCAAGTCAAGATCACTGTTTGCCAGAAAAGCTTGGGAAGGGTGCAAAGGTAATTGCGCACCTTGCAAATCTCACAAAATGTGCGCGGATCAGGTTACGTCTGGAAATGTTACATTTTCCGTTGGAGTGGATTTTTGTACGTTGAAGATTTGTCCGTTAAGGAATTTTGTACATTTGAAAATGGAAACAAGATCATAATTTTCCGTTTAGGATTTGTTGTTCGCAGGGAGCTCATATTGCATCAAACTCATTAACTGCGAATTTGATGTAAAAGGCTCCCTGTATGAAAGTATATGGGAATTTGTCTAAGGGCTCCGTTTTTCACCGAGAGAGACCCTTACAAATTCTGTATGTAACATATTGAAACTAAAATGAAGTGAAAATTCCTAAAATTTCCATTTTATTTTTATTTTGCAGCTGTTTTTTTGGTTAAAGGTATAAAAAATAGCCTACGACCTATTCTCAGACCTACCAAATATACCCAAAAAATTTCATGCAAATTGGTCAAATTTCATGCAAATTGGTTTCAGAGGAGTACGGTAACAAACACTGCGACACGAGATTTTTATAGATATAGATATAAGATATATATATATGTATAAGGGAACGAAAAGGCTGACAACCTGGCAAAACAGGGGTCAACCTCGGAATTCTGGGGACCGGAGCCATACTCTGCCATTGGCAGAGGGTTGGTAAGGAACTACATCGAGAAATGGGTCGCTGAGGAACACCGGAGACGGTGGGACGCTATGACCACGTGTAGGCAGGCTAAGATGGTGCTTACGTTGCCGATTACCGCAGCCAGAAGAAGGATCCTGCATATGCAAAGGAGAACCCTCAGATGGTTGGTGGCACTGATTACAGGACACGGATGTTTCAGGTATCACCTAAAAAGAATGGGAATTCTGGAGGATGACACCTGTCGGATGTGCCTGGAGGAACCTGAGACGGCCACACACATAGTGTGTCACTGTCCGGCGGTGGCGAGGAAAAGGGCTGCCATAACTGGACTCCATTGGATGGAGGACATGAGGCAGACTCCCTTCAATCAGCTGTTTGCGATAACTAGGGGAGTCGAAGTAAGGGAGCAATGGGACAACCCACTGCAACCCCAATAAGATGACTCTAGGCAGAGGGACGAAAAGGGACCCGAAAATAGTGGTCTGATTCGGTATCCCTCGAAAATCTATATATATTAAGGAGAATACAATAAGCAATGTAGTATACAAAATATATCTTTAGATCTATGGCGGCCGTCTCAAGAGGGCGGGGTACCACTTTCTTCACAACCACCTCGACATGGCTATCAAATGAAAGGGTATGATAAGTAGAATACAATAAGCAATGTAGTATACAAAATATATCTTTAGATCCATGGCGGCCGTCTCAAGAGGCCGAATTACCACTTTCTTCACAACCACCTCGACATGGGTATCAAATGAAAGGGTATGATAAGTAGAATACAATAAGCAATGTAGCATGCAAAATATATCTTTAGATCCATGGCGGCCGTCTAAAGAGGCCGGATTACCACTTTCTTCACAATCCCCTCAACATGGGTATCAAATGAAAGGGTATGATAAGTAGAATACAATAAGCAATGTAGTAGACTCAATATACCGATTCATGGCGGCCGACGCAAGACCCATGTTCTTTGAGGCATTTCATCTGTGTAAAATTCATATCTCGAAAAATATTAAGTCAATGGATGGTTTTTATTGTTTACTATTGACTTATGGGTGCAGCGTAGGCGCACCGGGTCCCAGCTAGTATATATATATATATATATATATATATATATATGTATACGAGATATATATATATATATATATATATATATATATATATATATATGTATACGAGATATATATATATATATATATATATATATATATATATCCTTACTAATATTATAAATGCGAAAGTAACTCTGTCTGTCTGTCTGTCTGTCTGTCTGTCTGTCTGTCTGTCTGTCTGTTACGCTTTCACGCCTAAACCACTAAACCGATTTTGATGAAATTTTCAACAGACATAGTTTAGACCTTGGAGACGGACATAGGCTACTTTTTATGGAGAACAAAAGGGTTGAAGGGGGTGAAATGGGGTTCAATAAGTTGTAAGGGGATTTTTTTCTATTGTATAAAAAGTAACTGACTGACAGACAACGCACAACCTAAACCGCTAGAGCTAAACGGCTGAAATTTTGACTGTGTATCCCTATAATGGCGTGGACATCCACTAAAAAGCGATTTTTCGAAATTCATCCCCTAAGGGGGTGAATTGGGGTTTACCGAAACCGCTGGAGCTTTAGGGTTGAAATTTGGACACTGCATCCCTATAATGGCGTGGACATCCACTATAAAGCGATTTTTCGAAATTCATCCCCTAAGGGGGTGAAATGGGGTTTATCCAAACCGCTGGAGCTATAGGGCTGAAATTTGGACAGTGCATCCCTATAATGGAGTGGACATCCACTATAAAGCGATTTTTCGAAATTCATCCCCTAAGGGGGTGAAATGGGGTTTACCCAAACCGCTGCAGCTATAGGGCTGAAATTTTGATAGTGCATCCCTATAATGGCGTGGACATCCACTAAGAAGCGATTTTTCGAAATTCATCCCCTAAGGGGGTGAAATGGGGTTTACCCAAACCGCTGCAGCTATAGGGCTGAAATTTTGATAGTGCATCCCTATAATGGCGTGGACATCCACGAAGAAGCGATTTTTCGAAATTCATCCCCTAAGGGGGTGAATTCGGGTTTACCGAAACCGCTGAAGCTTTAGGGTTGAAATTTGGACACTGCATCCCTATAATGGCGTGGACATCCACTATAAAGCGATTTTTCGAAATTCATCCCCTAAGCGGGTGAAATGGGGTTTATCCAAACCGTTGGAGCTATAGGGCTGAAATTTTGACAGTGCATCCCTATAATGGCGTGGACCTCCACTAAGAAGCGATTTTTCGAAATTCATCCCCTAAGGGGGTGAATTGGGGTTTACCCAAACCGCTGCAGCTATAGGGCTGAAATTTTAACAGTGCATCCCTATAATGACGTGGACATCCACTAAGAAGCGATTTTTCGAAATTCATACCCTAAGGGGGTGAAATTGGGTTTACCCAAACCGCTGGAGCTATAGGGCTGAAATTTTAACAGTGCATCCCTATAATGACGTGGACATCCACTAAAGAGCGATTTTTCGAAATTCATCCCCTAAGGGTGTGAAATGGGGTTCTTACAAACCGCTGAAGTTATAGGGCTGTACGGTATAATGGAGTGGACATCCACTATAAAGCGATTTTTCGAAATTCATCCCCTAAGGGGGTGAATTCGGGTTTACCGAAACCGCTGAAGCTTTAGGGTTGAAATTTGGACACTGCATCCCTATAATGGCGTGGACATCCACTATAAAGCGATTTTTCGAAATTCATCCCCTAAGCGGGTGAAATGGGGTTTATCCAAACCGTTGGAGCTATAGGGCTGAAATTTTGACAGTGCATCCCTATAATGGCGTGGACCTCCACTAAGAAGCGATTTTTCGAAATTCATCCCCTAAGGGGGTGAATTGGGGTTTACCCAAACCTCTGCAGCTATAGGGCTGAAATTTTAACAGTGCATCCCTATAATGACGTGGACATCCACTAAGAAGCGATTTTTCGAAATTCATACCCTAAGGGGGTGAAATGGGGTTTACCCAAACCGCTGGAGCTATAGGGCTGAAATTTTAACAGTGCATCCCTATAATGACGTGGACATCCACTAAAGAGCGATTTTTCGAAATTCATCCCCTAAGGGTGTGAAATGGGGTTCTTACAAACCGCTGAAGCTATAGGGCTGTACGGTATAATGGAGTGGACATCCACTATAAAGCGATTTTTCGAAATTCATCCCCTAAGGGGGTGAAATGGGGTTTATTCAAACCGTTGGACCTATAGGGCTGAAATTTTGACAGTGCATCCCTATAATGGCGTGGACATCCACTAAGAAGCGATTTTTCGAAATTCATCCCCTAAGGGGGTGAATTGGGGTTTACCCAAACCGCTAAAGTTATAGGGCTGAAATTTTAACAGTGCATCCCTATAATGGCGTGGACATCCACTATAAGGCGATTTTTCGAAATTTATTCCCAAAGGGGGTTAAATGGGATTTA
This sequence comes from Thereva unica, assembly GCA_949987705.1. Taxonomy (NCBI): domain Eukaryota; kingdom Metazoa; phylum Arthropoda; class Insecta; order Diptera; family Therevidae; genus Thereva; species Thereva unica. The sequence goes on along the minus strand of OX465283.1, from coordinate 88,296,672 downwards.
CCCAAACCGCTGGAGCTATTGGGCTGGAATTTTGACAGTGCATCCCCTTAATGACGTTGACATCCACTAAAAAGCGATTTTTCGAAATTCATCCCCTAATGGGGTGAAATGGGGTTAACCCACACCACTGAAGCTGGAGGGCTCTAATTTTGACCGTGCATCACTATAATGACGTGGGCATCCACTTAGGGGTGATTGAAATTTATCCCCTAAAGGGGTTAAATGGGGTTAAGCCAAACCACTATTGCTAAACGGCTGAAATTTTGACAGTGCATCTCTATAATGACGTGGACATTTACTAAGAAACGATTTTTCGAAATTCATCCCCTACAGGGGTAAAATTTGGTTTACCAAACTACTCGAGCTACAGGGTTGAAAATTGGACAGTGCATCCCTATAATGACATGGACATCCACTAAGAGGCGATTACTCGAAATTCATCCCCTAAGGGGATGAAATGGGGTTAACCCAAACCTCTTAAGCTGAAAGGCTGGAATTTTGACAGTGCAGCCCTATAATCACGTAGAAATGAATGACTCGAAATTCACTTTATTTAATATTCATTTGTGATTGCTTCATAATTTCTTACATCCACGTAAATAGGCGAACAAACTTAACGAACGTTCGTCAAACCCTAAAATGTCACTTTTCTTGATGACATATACATGCCAATCTACTTTAAAACTTGCAGATTTGTTGAGCAGAGGTGATATTCGCAGCAATTTGTTTACCATATTTATTAAAAAAATGCACTATAATAAACCCTTTTTAGGGATAATAACAGCTGACTTTTTTGTTGGTTTTTTTTAAGGAAAACATTGCACATAATAAACAGTTTTTAAAGGCGTTGCAAGGCACGCGGGTTTTATGCTAGTATATATATATATATATATATATATATATATATATATATATATATATATATATATATATGTGTGTGTGTGTGTGTGTGTGTGCGTGTATATGTTAGAATTTGACATGTCAATTTTATGTGTAAAATTATTATCTAGTTTAATTTTTATTTAGATGTTAAATAATAGCATAAAATGTTTATGAATTTTTCTTTAAAAAAAATTTTTATATAGCCATAATTATCTGTTTTCTTTGCTGTTCTTTTAGCTTTTAAAAAAAAAAAAAGCTTATACAGAGGCTCTGTCCGTCTGTCCGTCTGTCCGTCTGTCCGTCTGAAGCCTACTTTCATCTCTGAAAGTACTGCAGCTACAGACTTGGCAAAATGTAGCTCTTGGTCAAAAGACCAAAAACTGAGAAAATGGTCTGGAAATTTCAACCAGAAGTGTATTTAAACAACAAAAAAGAGCCTTTAAAGAAAATATTGTGACTAATTTTTGTGTTCTAAGGCTTATAACTTCTTAATTTTTCATTTTACCAATAAATTGTAGATTATTTAATTCTAAACAAAAAGTGTCCTTGCAAATTTCCGGTAAGATGCGCCGTTTCGGAGATATAGTGGAAAAACCATTTGCATACGTTTTCCAAGATGGCGGCCAAATGGGGGGGTTAGAATCCCGAAAACTCAAACTTAAGCTCACCCTGACCCCCCCCCCCTACACATCCCAAAAATAAAACCTTGTCCTGCATTTTTGCAATGTTAAAGTACCATTTCCATGGACTATAAAGGGCTAGCGAAAGTCCCTCGTCTGTGGGGCTGCGAGTTCGATCCTTCGGCTCGCGGTGCTTTTTTTTCGTTATAATAATTTTTTTTAATTTCCTTGGGGGATTTTGTTTCATATGAAACAAGTTTTTGACATGAATACGTCTCTAAATTTGCTTCCAGAACAAAAACCGATGATAACGAAATTATGGCATATAGTTTTTATTTGCTGCTCAAAAACTATTGTTTATATTGAATAAAGAAATATACCATGACGTGGGTGAAGAATCAAAGCATTTTAGTATTTACATTTGATTTCCTTTTTTTTAAGCTATGATGATTATATTGTAGTGTTTGTTAAATACTTTGTTAAGTTTTAGATTCAGTCTCACAACTTATAACCTACATAAGCCATTAACAAAAACTTTTCAAGATTAATTATATATAGCGTTGGTCAGTGTGATACTTATGAATCTCCATGGCCAAACTAGGGTGCGGTAAGCCGAATTTTTAACAATAAGACATGAATGTTTAAGTAAAATAATACACCTAATTCTGTTGTGCCAAGTGCATCACATTAGATTTTCCTCCAATCCAAAGAAAAATGTTTAGATTCGTTTTCTATAGTGTTTACATGTGTGATGTTCTCTTTTTTTTTTTTTTTTTCAATTTGACACATTCGAATTATTGGCCTCGATTCCCAGATCCGGCGGGTTGCAAGTGAGTGCGGATCAATCTCCACTTAATATATTGTCATCCAATCTGAAGTGTTATTCAACAGAAAGAATACCATGAAAAAAAGCGTAATTAGTGGCTAGTCTCTAGGCACAACATCCCACTAGTTTTGTTTTGGTCTCGGTCGTTCGTCGGTCAAAACTGCTTCCTTTGTTGTAATTGATATTCACCGCTTGTATTTGTATTAATGATGATTCAATATTTGCACTCTGCCCAAAAAATGATGATTCAATATTTGCACTCTGCTTCTAAAAAAACAAAACAAATCACGCGAATATCGCCCTTTGTTAAATAGGGACTTGATCACTCTGCGTGCTAGGTGCTACTGATCATGTGCTGAAAAAATTGCGGTATAATTAAAATTAAACTTATGAATCCCTTAATAATCCGATCTTTGCACTATGCACATGGGGCTTTATTTAGCTAAATGTGTTTTAAATTTCCACTCTGAATTGTCTTATCTGAAGAAACAAAGCACGCGTTGAATGTGCCCTTTGTTAACTAAGAACCTTATCACACTGCGTGTAACTGTCTGGGGTCACCATTGTAGTTGTCGTAGGTGGGAAAGGGTTTATTATATAATGTAAACTCCAACGATAACTTTTTGTTATTCCGATTATAAATTTATTAATGTTTTTTGTCCACTAAACTAAACTAACTACTTTATAACTATTACAATGTTTTTTATTATGTTAGTTTATCTTGGGGAGAGCCGGAATGCCACGCGGAGAAGTCCAGAACCGAGAATGCCGGAAATTGGCTATATCGATATGGACGGGGAAAACGGCAAGATCACTGAACTTTCGTTCGGTGATCGATGGAGTGTTCCGACTGATCGTTTTGATCGTGTAGAAAGTTGTTGTATGACATTGCGTAAAGTTTGGAAATTAAACTTTACGCGGTCACCACAGAGGGTTTCTTTAATTCTTATCCATTGTATATTAATCCCACATTTTCGATATTCCTTACCATCTTTCCAAAAAAAAAAAACTTCTTGACCAAGTGTCCTATCAGCATGCGTACCAGGCGGGCAAGTCTACTGAGACAGCACTGCACAATCTGGTGCTCAGGCTTGAACATGCAGCTCTAAACAAAGGAGTTGCGCTGACGGCCTTCCTCGATATCGAGGGAGCCTTTGACAACACATCCTTTGATACTATAGCTAGGGCTCTAAGTAGACACAGTCTAAGTAGCACTTTCTGCAACTGGATTGACTCTATGCTGAGAACTCGCAAACTAATTGTTTCTCATGTTGAGGGGTCTCTGGAGGGCACTATAGCAAGAGGCTGCCCGCAGGGAGGAGTTTTATCTCCACTTCTCTGGTGCCTTGTTGTAGATGAACTCCTCGAGCTGCTCAACGGTCGAAACATTTTCGCCCAAGGTTACGCTGACGATGTCGTCATAGTAATTACAGGTGAATCTGAAGACGCCATGTCAAGGCGCCTGCAGCAGGCACTTGATCTGGTCTCTAGCTGATGCGAGAGTGTAGGTCTAAAAGTCAATCCCGACAAAACGATCCTAGTTCCTTTCACCAGGAAACGATCACTACCGGGAATTTGGGAACCTACTTTCGCGGGCAGAACTATAGGCTTTTCACAACAAGCCAAATATTTAGGAGTGACGCTAGATGACAAGCTCAATTGGAAACAGCATATGGACACTGTGATGTGTAGAACGCGCAGATCCCTGTGGGCTTGCCGCAGAGCTTGTGGTTCCACGTGGGGTTTGCAACCGAAAACCATGTATTGGATATACACCACCATCATAAGACCCATGGTAACTTATGGAGCTTTAGTTTGGTGGCACAGAACGAAGCTTAAGGGTTCCATAACCTTTTTAAGCAAAATTCAAAGAATGGCTTGCCTCTCCGTCACTGGGGCCATCCGCACTTCCCCAACGGCAGCGCTGGAGACTCTCCTCAATTTGGTACCCCTCCAGCGCTGCGGCTGAAAGCGAATGGTTACCTGGGCGCTGGTCTTGGGCGAGGACATTCTATAATAATCAACATCATAGAAGAGATTCCGGAAGCGGAGATGCTATCGGACGGCATGCCCTATAAAATCTCAAAATTTAAGCAACCTTCTGTACATATACAGGAAAGGCTTACCTGGACTTTTCCTAAAGTTTTGCCGGGCGGGCTAGTATGGTACACGGATGGCTCTAAAACGGAGACAGGTGTAGGCGCAGGAATCTGGAGTGAAAGTCCCAGATTCAGCAATGCTATAAGTCTAGGCACTCTGGCAACTGTCTTTCAAGCAGAGGTGTACGCTATTCTGGCATGCACTCATGAGAACTTAAGAAGAGCCTACCAAAATAAACGGATTTTTATCTTCTCTGATAGCCAAGCGGCAATTAGAGCGATAAGGTCCCGTAGGACCAAGTCGAAATTAGTTTGGGACTGCCAACGTGCTCTTCATGAGTTGGGCGTTCTCAGTCAAATTACACTTGTCTGGGTCCCGGGTCACCGGGCTTCGAAGGCAATGAAAGTGCGGATGCCCTGGCTAAACAGGGCTCTGATTTACAATTCATTGGTCCAGAGCCGGCACTGCATTGGTTGGGGCACCGTCCAGCTTGCTGCAAAGGGCCCTGGACGATCGGACCTTGATGAAACATATTGAACGCTGGAGGTCCGCGCCTGGACTGGCCAACTCTAAGCGGTTCCTTCCAGGGCCGTCCCCTAAGACGGCCAAGGAATTATTACGGCGCAGTAGGAGTGATGTTAGGACACTTGTTGGCTTAATTACCGGACACTGTGCCCTAAATTACCACTTATGGAAGATAGGAAGGGCGGAGAACCCTACATGTAGGCTTTGCCTTTGTTCGAGAAGTCCCTGCTCGAACACTCAAGTCTAAGCGACAAACCACTAGGCAGACTGCTGAACTTGTTCAGGCGGTCTGGCCTACAAATATGAGGTGTAGGGGTTGTAGTACAATAGGCCAACTAAATGGCCGCAGTACCTTTGGACCTAATACCTCACACAGGAAAAAAAAAGTGTTTACCGATTGCTTGGAGAGCTTCAAAATATACTATGTTCAATGTTATTCCATTTTTAGCTAGGATGTCAATATTCTCCAATTTTCCAACTTTTGAGCCCACATACAGCTAAACGGGAAATGACACTCTTATAGTCCAATCAATCTAAAATAGCTCCATGTAATTTTTGCGGTAATTGCCAACAGGAAACAAAAAATATGGTCATATAGGAAAAAAAATTCTAAAAAAGATAGCGTTTTTTTGTTCGGAATTGGGAATGGCGAACCTAACCTAAAAAATCCCGGAAACTGAAAAAAACGGTTTTTAGCGAATAAAAGAAAAACGTGACCTCGGATCGAAAAAAATCAAATTATAAAGTTTTAGCTATTCAAATTATCTTTCGATTGATGTATATTGAGTTATAGGTTATGGTAGAAAATATAGAGAAAAATGGGGAAAACAGTCGAAAATCACGTTTTTTTAATTTGAGAAACTAATCACATTCGTCACGCACCAGCACCAAACGTTCGATTTCTCAAAAAGCTTTGAATTTTTTGTTGTTAAAAGCAAATGTAACATAACTTAACAATATAGAAATAATTTAAAGTGCTTTTCTGTAAAAATACACAAAATAATTGCATATATAAAATATCATACATCTTACATATTACATTGAAAACAATCACTCTTACTATTAAGCAATGGAAATTGCAATTCCCTGCGTATATTGTGTGGCATAAAGGCTATCGATTGCCATTAGTCTCGTTTCTGTAAATGAAAAATTGAAAAAAATACAGAAAACCCAGTCCGCAAAATTAGGCCTATTTTTGGGGGCCATTTTGAGCAGTGTACAACTTTTAAATAGACCTTCTGTTACTTGTAGGTAATAGTGCAATCTTTGAAGAAAATTTTAAGCCCTCGCACGTTCCCCTAAAGGAATCCGCAGACCAAGAGGAGCGTTTTTACAAGAACGCCTTTTTTTGAAAAAAGTGAAATTTCAAGGAAACTGTGCAATATTTCGCAACAAAAATTACACCGTTTTTTCAGCTAGCAAGAAGCAATATTTGTACCAAATAACAAATATGTAAGTGGCGTTAAACAAAAGTTAATAACAAATTAAAAAAACGTGATTTTCGACTGTTTTCCCCATTTTTCTCTATATTTTCTACCATAACCTATAACTCAATATACATCAATCGAAAGATAATTTGAATAGCTAAAACTTTATAATTTGATTTTTTTCGATCCGAGGTCACGTTTTTCTTTTATTCGCTAAAAACCGTTTTTTTCAGTTTCCGGGATTTTTTAGGTTAGGTTCGCCATTCCCAATTCCGAACAAAAAAACGCTATCTTTTTTAGAATTTTTTTTCCTATATGACCATATTTTTTGTTTCCTGTTGGCAATTATTAGATGGATTTGCGTAGATTGATTGGACTATTAAGGCAAAATTCTTCCCCCATATTGGCCCGCAGTTTTGAATTTATAATTTTCGATCATAAATTTGTTATTTGCTACCTTAAAAACTCCCATATACCGATTTTCATTGGAATCGGACTACAATTGGTGCGGCCATTTTGAATTTATGTTTTGAGCATAAATTCGTTATTTGCTGCCTTAGAAAACCCCAGGTACATACTTTCATTAGAATCGAAACAAAATTAACAAAGTTCGTCCGCCATATTGGCGCGACCATTTTGAATTTATAAGTTTTGACCACAAATTCCTTACTTGCGACCTTAAAAATCCCTAGATACCCACTTTCATCGGAATCGGAACAAAATTGGCACATTGAACCATTTTTCATTTTGAATTTCGGTCAGATTTCGGAGGCTATTTTGAATTTTTCAAAATCGTTCTTCCGTTTGCGGGCCTTCATGCAAACTTTCAAATCTTACGATTATTTTCGACGAACCTCTTCATGACAGCGCCATCTAGGAGTGGCTTTAGAAAGTAATAGGATAGATCGTTTGCGCGATGTAGGAGCCATTGCGAACATACGAACATTCACCCATTAGCCGTTAAGTTTTCTGAAATTATCCTATTTTCTACGCAATTTTCTTAATATTTTTTCTCATAAGAACCTTCTACAAAGTATAAGAAAACTTTAAAAAAAAGATTAATGGAATCGGTAAAGTCGTTCTCATGTTATGGCGTGACCAAGGGAACAGGGATTCACTTTTATATACATATATATGTAGATGAAATTTAATATTTGATTCCGGGAGACACACTGGTAGTCCGGGGAAATTAGTATTTAAAGGAGATAAAATTCCAAAATGACTGAAAATTGGTACACAGCTTTCTTGTGAAGTTTTGGGAAAACAATTTCGGAATCCAAAAGAAACATGGCCGCCGGAGATATTGCGTTCTTCCCCAGTTTTCCATGTATCTCGGTTTCTATTGGTCATACAACCTCGTGGAAAATGTTGAAGTTCTCTACACAAGTTATTCCTAAAAAGTTGACCCGAATAACCCTTTGAAAGTTATTCAAAGTGTCAAAGAGTCAAAGGGTTCACTATTTGGTCAAACAATCACTTAAAACTGTTTTTTTAATTTTATTTTTTAAGCAATAATGTTTGGTACATCAGACTGTCATAGCCTTAGTTAGCCCTTCCCCGCTTCACCAAAAGCGCATGTCATCGGTTGGTTGATGAGATTCAACTCGTTTCAGGAGGCATAACACTCCAGCGAGTTGTTTCTCGATGCCCCGATGACAAAGTCGCCAGTAATGGTTGGGAGTAGGTGGACTGCAAATTATCGCTGGTAGGTTGTGACAGTTCCTTTCTTCCCCGACTAGAGCTGCTGTTCGACATTGCACTCTATATGAAGAAAATAGATTGTCGACACAGTATAAAGGGCGTTTCCTGTGACTCTAGTCTTTCACATAAAAAAAAAAAAAAAAAAAAAAAAAAACATATCCAGGATTCCTGGGGTGGACAATTAATTTTCTAACTATACAAGTTGGAGCTCGCCCTGCCTGCTGGTCAGTCCTTTCAGCGCCACCATTTCGCCAAGAATGGATTTCTGCGAGGAATAATCCTTAATGAGCAATGAGGAGTTTAGGATCGTTGGAGAAGCTCTTCGTCGCGGTTACAACCGCTTTATTTAAACAATTTGTATGCAATTTCGGTAAGCTTTCAATTATTTAATTATGGCTATTGAATTCCTCCACTGTGGAGGCTTCCAGGTACCATACCACAGTCAGGTTTCGCGTTTCCCGTGATGATGGCTTATTGAGCCCCTAGTTTAGTCGTTATCTGCAAACAATTCGGATCAGCAGCCTCTAGTTTTTAAAACACACAGGGGACACAGGCAAGGTACATCACATATAATTTTTTTGAGATTGCATTTAACATCCTTTTATTTTAGGTCATCTAACATATCCTAACAGTACATAATAAATAGTAAATAATACTAGTACATAGCGCATAGTACATAGTATATACAGGGTGAGAGAAAAGTCCGGCACCGGTTCGATATTTCCTAAACGGTAGGTTTTCGTGAAAAAAGTTTGAAGCAAAAGTTGCTCAGCTTGGAGGGTAGATTCGTTTGAACACAAAACTCACCCCCACCCACTCACCCCCTCGCAGGGGGTGGGGGTAACTCTAAATTTTTAAATAGCAACCCCCATTTTTTTTCACGGATTATGATTCTCCGAAGAAAAATATGAAACTTTCGCCTTAACATTTTTTTATCCGAAGCTTCCCTGCACCCCCAAAATGAATTTTTGGGGATGGGGAATAGTCCGGCACCGTTTCGATATTTCCTGAACGGTAGGTTTTCGTGAAAAAAGTTTGTAGCAAAGGTTGCTCACCTTGGAGGGTAGAATTGTTTGATCACAAAACTCAGCCCCACCCACTCACCCCCTCGCAGGGGGTGGGGGTAACTCTAAAATTCTAAATAGCAACCCCCATTTTTTTTCACGGATTATGATTCTCCGAAAAAAAAATATGAGACTTTCGTCTAAAAATTTTTTTATCCGAAGCTTCCCTGCATTCCCGAATGAATACTGTCGACGTATTGACGTGTGGTTACTGACAAGTAGACGATCAGACATCACCTCCTGGATTAGCGTTATCCGATGTGTACCACGTGGAGGTTCCAGGTCGGATTTCACACATCATTTTGGCCCTGAAAAGGGCCGTTTATTAAAGTGGAAGCGTTGAAGGACCCCGAGGTTCGTCGCTCCCTCAGTATTTAATGACTCCAAACCTTCGACGCACTCTCACTTATGTAAGCAGGTGCTCAAACTGTTGACCTTCCACTGCTTGGCAATGAGCCAGCCGTTGGTAGAAATTGTTTGTAACGTGTGCTAGCATTTCCGCCGTTATGGAATTTGAGACCACCAGAATCCTGTTTTTCAAATCATGAATGTCTGCAGGCTTACTTTCGTAGACGCGATTTTTCAAGAAACCCCAATAAAAGAAATCGAGGGGTGTCAGGTCCGGCGATCGTGGCGGCCATTCGATCGCTCCTCTCCGACCAATCCATCTTCCGGGAAATGTCTCATGCAGATACGCACGTACTTGCAGTCCGAAATGTCCTGGTGCCCCGTCTTGTTGGAACTGAACTAGCTCAAATTGATCTCCAACGATATTTCGGATTGCAGGTACAATTTCTTCTTGGAGCATTCTCATATATCGCGTAGCTGTGAGATTCTCTTCAAAGAAGAATGGTCCCACAATCTGATTTGCAACAATACCAGCCCAAACGTTAACTTTTTGCTGGTATTGTGTGTGAGAATCTCTCATCCAGTGTGGATCTATACTAGACCAGTACCTGCTGTTGTGTCGATTCATATTTCCATTTAGCTCAAATTTTGCCTCATCCGAAAAACAGGTCCAGAAAAATGTCATTGGATTCTGATCATATCGATCCATCATGACATCGCAAAACTCGACTCTCAGATCGAAATCGTTGTCCGTCAACTCTTGTACCAAGCAAATTTTGTATGGATGATACTTGTTAGTTTTTAAAATTTTTCGCACGGACCAATCGCTAATTCCCATTGCCTGACCGGGGAAATTAGTATTTAAAGGAGATAAAATTCCAAAATGACTGAAAATTGGTACACAGCTTTCTTGTGAAGTTTTGGGAAAACAATTTCGGAATCCAAAAGAAACATGGCCGCCGGAGATATTGCGTTCTTCCCCAGTTTTCCATGTATCTCGGTTTCTATTGGTCATACAACCTCGTGGAAAATGTTGAAGTTCTCTACACAAGTTATTCCTAAAAAGTTGACCCGAATAACCCTTTGAAAGTTATTCAAAGTGTCAAAGAGTCAAAGGGTTCACTATTTGGTCAAACAATCACTTAAAACTGTTTTTTTAATTTTATTTTTTAAGCAATAATGTTTGGTACATCAGACTGTCATAGCCTTAGTTAGCCCTTCCCCGCTTCACCAAAAGCGCATGTCATCGGTTGGTTGATGAGATTCAACTCGTTTCAGGAGGCATAACACTCCAGCGAGTTGTTTCTCGATGCCCCGATGACAAAGTCGCCAGTAATGGTTGGGAGTAGGTGGACTGCAAATTATCGCTGGTAGGTTGTGACAGTTCCTTTCTTCCCCGACTAGAGCTGCTGTTCGACATTGCACTCTATATGAAGAAAATAGATTGTCGACACAGTATAAAGGGCGTTTCCTGTGACTCTAGTCTTTCACATAAAAAAAAAAAAAAAAAAAAAAAAACATATCCAGGATTCCTGGGGTGGACAATTAATTTTCTAACTATACAAGTTGGAGCTCGCCCTGCCTGCTGGTCAGTCCTTTCAGCGCCACCATTTCGCCAAGAATGGATTTCTGCGAGGAATAATCCTTAATGAGCAATGAGGAGTTTAGGATCGTTGGAGAAGCTCTTCGTCGCGGTTACAACCGCTTTATTTAAACAATTTGTATGCAATTTCGGTAAGCTTTCAATTATTTAATTATGGCTATTGAATTCCTCCACTGTGGAGGCTTCCAGGTACCATACAGCCACAGTCAGGTTTCGCGTTTCCCGTGATGATGGCTTATTGAGCCCCTAGTTTAGTCGTTATCTGCAAACAATTCGGATCAGCAGCCTCAAGTTTTTAAAACACACAGGGGACACAGGCAAGGTACATCACATATAATTTTTTTGAGATTGCATTTAACATCCTTTTATTTTAGGTCATCTAACATATCCTAACAGTACATAATAAATAGTAAATAATACTAGTACATAGCGCATAGTACATAGTATATACATATAGCCCAGTCACTTTAAACATGAACCTCTGAAAAAATGCAACTGGAGATTTATCAGCGGGATTCTCTTTATTTTGGGCTCACAAATAATTTCCCAAAAGTCCATAAAGCCAACTGGCCGGCTACTCGAGTTATGGAAGGTCAAAGGTCACGAAAATCAGCTTGTGTCAAAAATCTCGTAAATTATCGGTTTTATGCAATATTTGGCTAAGTAAAGATTGTTCGTGAGATAAATCTGTATAAAAATGTCCTTAACGAAATTTACATAGAACCAATGGTTTTTGAGATATGGGTTTGGGAAAACTCGGGAATCGCACTGCATTCTTTTTCGCACCACCTTTGAAGTATAATGCAAGCAGCGTTTTTACATGGTATCCCTAGTAGGCCTAGTCCATAGGTTAAAAGGTAGGAAATAATGTTTTTGATTATCTCTTTATCTCTTCTATCTCCACTTCTTTCATGCTGTCATCTTCATCAACACCTATCCCAGAGGAAAATAACGAAACGGGGTTGGCGTCACCATCGTCCACCTCAAGTTCAATGGTTTTATCCTCGGACATCGAATTGACATCGGGCGGGCCCGACAAGAACCATACGCAACGGAATATTGTAATGCTACTATTCTGCAATTTATCCGTATGTACATAAACCTCTAAAAAAAATGCAACTGGAAATTTTCCTGCGGAATTCCCTTTATTTTGGTGTCACAAATAATTTCCCAAAAGTCCATAAAGCTAACTGGCCGGCTACTCGAGTTATGGAGGATCAAAGGTCACGAACATCAATTTTAGTGCATTTTGCAAAACTAATGTACGAATATTTCTGAAAAATTGATGTCCGATGACCGAGTTTTCCTGAACCCTTATCTCAAAAACCATTGGTTCTACGTAAATTTCGTATAGGACATTTTTATACAGATTTATCTCACGAACAATCTTTACTTAGCCAAAAATTGCATAAAACCGATAATTTACGAGATTTTTGAGAAAAACTGATTTTCGTGACCTTTGACCTTCCATAACTCGAGTAGGCGGCCAGTTGGCTTTATGGACTTTTGGGAAATTATTTGTGAGCCCAAAATAAAGAGAATCCCGTTGATAAATCTCCAGTTGCATTTATTCAGAGGTTTGGCCCTTTTTTGTATAAAGTGACTGGGCTAATTGTATATAATACATAGTTCATAGTACACAGTGCATATTACATAGTACAAAGTACATAATACATAATCTTGTTCTTCTTTCTTCTTTAACGGCTCTACAACCGGGATCCGGTCCTGGCCTCGCGCAACTGTTCTCTCCACCGGTCCCGATTCTGAGCCGATGTCATCCAGTTTGGCATCCCTAAACTCTGAGCGTCCTGGTCTACGCCATCCTTCCAGCGAAGGTTGGGCCTCCCTCGCTGTCGCACTCCATAGGTCTTACCGCAGAGAACTTTCCGAGTGTAGCTACTTGTTATTATTTTATGTTCGTTGCTACTTGTTATTAATTTATGTTCGTTATTGTAGCAAGTTTATTCAACACTCAATTCAGTTCCTATACTAGTAACTTTTTAGTACAGTGTTTTTTAATACGTCAAAAATTATATACACTTTACACAAATCAAATACACTTTAGGAATATTGAATCAGATATCACATACGCAGACACTGAACACATAAACGATTTTCAAAAACATAGCCACCAAAGCCTTCTATATTTACAAGCCATGCTGCATGTGTGTGTTTGTGGTTGTATGAAGTCCCAACCAAAATTCGTGAAGTGTCAAAATCCCATTAAAATCAAAGGGAAAGAAGTTTTCGTGCCGCGGAAAGTGCTGTTGCGAGTGTGGTTTTGTGAAAAATAAAAATTATTTCATCAAAATTAATTAAAGTCTTACGTTAATAATTTAAATATAAATGTTAAAAATAGGATTTGCGGGTTTTATGTTGGTTATGGTGGAATAACATGTCAAAATCCCGAGGAAAACAAGTGATTCGCGCCGCGGAAAGTCTTTTATTAATGAAAGCGCCGTGATTTTTTGTTAAAAATAAGTTTTTTTTTTATAAAAATAACACGTACATAATATCAGTTTGGCGCGATTTTTGTAGTTAAGCGAATTGTTACTTGAAATTGTTCTTTGGGGCCATGGTGTCACATGACGGATCAGCCAGTTTTCGTTGCAGCCAGTTCCAGTTTTAGAGGAATATAAGCAAATGAAGATAAGTTGAAACGAATAGTTTGCTAAATATTGCCAAATATTTATATAAATTTATTTTTAGCAGTAGTTTCCTCCACTTACGGCTTTTACTTGGTGTGACGGCTTGACGGCATGATATTTGAAATAATATCCATTAAGGAAGAAAGTCAGGGATGCAATTATACTTATTTTTTACATTATTAACGCAACTTTGTAATATGTAGTAAATAAATGTTGCAATTAATGACCATAATTTTTGTTTTTAATTGGTTAAAGAAGACTAATTGATTCCCAATAAACCAACATAACAACACTCCACACAGTTTGACAGCTAAATTGAAGTCCTATTATGCTTTCATTGTGAGTGTGAGATTTCTTTGTGCATGGCTTGTAAATATAGAAGGCTTTGATAGTCACACAAAAAGTTGTCATGTAAAATAAAAATAAAAATGTATTAGTAGTAGTTAGAATTTTGAATTATTCAAATCTCTTTATTCAAGTCGATTTGCTTTTATGTAATAATTTGTAAAAGTTTTAAAGTTTTAATATAAAATAAAATATTGAGAGTTTCAAATAAAATTATCTAAAGATTTACAAATAAATGAAGTGATCAATTTTTAATTAATAATTTGTTGGATTTAAAAATAATATCCCATCGACACTTCATACTGGTGACCCCGAAAAAGAACTTAATTTCAAGAAAGAAGAATTTAATTTCAAGAAAGAAGAATTTAATTTGAAGAAAGAAGAATTTAATTTGAAGAAAGAAGAAAGAAAATAAAATTTTTTACAAGAAATTTTGAAGAAAGAAGATAGAAGAAACCTCAAGAATCCAATTCAAGACAGAAAATTTTAAAATTTTTTTTGAAAAGGGAAGTCAATTTTAATTAAATTAAATATTTTTCCTTTAAATTTAATCTTAATTAAATTAAATATTTTGCTTTTAATTTTTCTAAAAATATTGTACAAAATAATACTTCAAACATAAAACTTACTTTTTCTTAATAGTGAAAATACAATTTTTCTATTATTTTCGATTTTAAATGAATATTTTTCATTTTTATTAATCGAAAAACTTTATTTTAAATTTTGTTTTAACGTCTCTCAACGCGAACGTACACGAATTTCTTTTTCGTAAAAGTATCAAAGTTTAAAGTTAAAACTTGAATTTCTTGTTACGCGGAAGTGAATTCGTTGTGAACAATATGAGTGTACAGGCTAATGGAATTCATAGTGATGAGATTATTAATGAAAATAGTGGACATAGCAATGCTTCTGCAGTTAAACTACCAACCTTCTGGTCTCCTTGTCCAGAAGCATGGTTTGTCATTGCAGAAAGCCAGTTTTCTTCCAAGCACATTAAGAAAGATGAAACAAAATATGAACATATTATAGGTACAATCTTTACCTTTGGATGTTATTATGAATATGTTAGATGTTATCCAAAATCCACCTCAAGAAAATAAATATGAAACATTGAAGAGAACCCTCATTCAACGATTCACGGAATCAGAAGAAAAGAAACTGGAACACCTTCTTTGTAATACCGAAATAGGAGATAAAAGACCATCTGAATTTTATAGGTCGATGGAAATTCTTGCTGGAGCTTCTTCTAACATAGGAAAAGATTTGATTAAGAAACTTTGGATGCGAAAACTTCCATCTAATATCAACATTGCATTGATGTCTTCTGGAAATCAGAACATCCAAGATCTTCAAATTCTCGCTGACAAAATTTTCGACGTTTCCAAGATTCAATATATTTCTTCAATCAATAACAACCCATCAAACCCTTTTTCAAATCAAGAATGTATTAATTATATGGAAAAGATAAATTTTTTAGAAAATAAAATTGAAAATTTGTCAAATTTACTGAGAAAACTCACAATTAATAAAAATGATAATTTTTATCGCAAATCTAGGTCCAGGAGCAGAAGCTCTTCAAGACAAAACTTTAATGATAATAATAAAAAACCTTTTTGCAGGTTTCATTTCAAATTCAAAAATAAAGCAAAGAGATGTGTAAAACCATGCAGTTTCAACAATTCAAAAAACTAAATAACCCTTCAGCGTTTGCAATAAATAATACCCCAAAAATCAAGAAGACTTTTTATTTTTGATAAAGAAAATAAATTTAAATTTTTAGTTGATACAGGAGCAGAATTATCCGTCATCCCAAATACATACTATGGAAAATATAAAAAGGACCCAGATTTAATTCTAACTGCAGCTAATGGATCGTCTATCCATACATAATGAAACAAAACTTTTAAAAATAGATTTTGGTTTAAGACGAGACTTCACTTTTCCATTTATCATTGCAAACGTCAACAAACCTATTATCGGCGCAGATTTCCTAGTTCAATTTAATTTACTAGTTGATATGAAAAATAGAAAAATGATAGATGGTACTACAGATTTTAGTGTTAACGGAATCATGATCAAGACAAACTCTCCTTCACCCAGACATTTTTCTGTGGACAGTGATTATGGTAATATTTTGTCTAGATTCCCTTCACTTACTCAACCTCCGCGATATGATTTACCTGTGAAACATAACATAGTACATACCATCGTTACTAAAGGACAACTACCTTTTTCAAGAGCCAGACGATTAGACACAAATAAATTTAAAATAGCCAAATTAGAATTTGACCACATGGTTAAATTAGGATTATGTAGAAGCTCTTCATCATCTGTCTCATCAGCACTACACATGGTTCCGAAAAAGAATTCTTCAGACTGGCGACCATGCGGAGACTATCGAAGATTAAATTCAATTAAAATTCCAGATAGGTATCCAATTCCCCACATTCAAAATTTTATATTGAATTTGGACGGTTGTAATGTGTTTTCGAAAATTGATTTAGTCAGAGCTTATCACCACATACCAGTAGCGGAGGAAGACGTTTTCAAAACAGTAATTACTACACCTTTCGGCTTATTCGAATTCACTCGAATGCCCTTTGGTCTCAGAAACGCTGCCCAAACATTCCAATGTTTTATGGACAAAGTTTTGCACGGTTTAGAATTTGTTTTTGTGTACATTGACGATATTCTTGTGGCAAGCAAGAGTGAGAAAGAACACAAAGACCATTTAAAGCAAGTGTTCACCCGATTAGAGGAATTTGGAATAAACATTAATCCAGGAAAATGCCTTTTCGGAGTAAATTCAATTGATTTTCTAAGCCACAAAATTACAAAAGACGGGATTCTTCCATCTGAAGACAGAACTAAATTTATTCAAAATTTTCCGTCGCCAGATTCAATTAAACAAGTTCAAAAATTCATCGGAATGGTCAATTATTTTCACAGATTCATTCCACAGTTAGCGAAATTGTTAAGTCCTATTCATATTCAACTAGCGAAAGAGCTTAAGAAGAATAAAAAGGTTAAAACTTTTGACTGGACGGAGGAATGTGAAAATGCATTCATTGAAGTCCAAAATGCTTTTATTTCTGCAACATTATTAGTCCATCCAGCAGAGGAAGCTACTTTACGATTAACGGTTGATGCATCAAATATAGCAATCGGAGCAATGCTGGAGCAATACAAGAACAACAAGGCTGAACCATTGGCATTTTACTCAAAGAAATTGAGTGCAGCAGAAAGATAATTCAACGTTCGATAGAGAGCTTTTAGCTGTATACTCAGCAATTAAGCACTTCAGACATTTCTTGGAAGGTCGCGATTTTACAGTGTTGACAGACCACAAACCCTTAACCTCGGCAATTTGGACAAAGCTGAAAGAAGTCCAAGGCAAGCAAGACACTTAGATTATATCACCCAATTTACCTCTGACATCAAACATATTAAAGGTGAATCTAACGTCGTGGGAGACGCTTTATCACGGGTAGATACAGAAATTATGGAGTGCGATACGATTAATGAGAATCAAATTGATTTGGACATTATCGCAGAAGAGCAAAATAATGACATTGAATTACAACATTTAATTGAGACGGAAATTCAAAATTCATATTAAGAGAAGCAGATGTACCTTCATCTGGAAATAAAACTTGGATAGAATGTTCCACTGAAAGAGATCGTCCATTCATTCCAGTGGGTATGCGGAAAAATATATTTAATATGTTACACAATTTATCACATCCAGGCATTCGAAGTTCGAGAAAATTGATTACAAGTAGATACTTTTGCCCTAGGATGAACTCAGATATAAATTTATGGGCAAAATCTTGCATAGCATGTCAAAAAGCAAAAATCAATAGACATACGATATCTCCAGTTCAAAAAATTAAGATACCGTCAGGAAGATTTGAACATATACATGTAGATCTAGTTGGCCCCTTACATCCGGCAGAAGGATTTATTTATCTATTAACAGTTGTGGATAGGTTTACCAGATGGCCAGAAGTGTACCCTTTGAAAAGTATCACAGCAAACATCGTTGTAAGGACGCTGTACGAACAATACTTTCCGAGATTTGGGATTCCTTTAACAGTAACCACTGACTAGGGAGGTCAGTTTGAAGGGAAACTTTTCGAAGAATTTTCAAAATTTTTAGGGACTCATAGAATTCGAACAGCGGCTTATCATCCACAATCGAACGGAATGGTGGAGAGATTCCACAGGCAATTGAAAGCAGCTCTCAAAGCTAAAATGGATAGTTCAAATTGGTTGTTGCACATTCCAGCTTTACTGCAAGGTTTTCGCACCACGTTTAAGGAAGAGCTTAAATGTAGCCCAGCTGAGTTAGTGTACGGACAGGCATTACGAATCCCAGGGGAATTCTTTGTCAGGAATCAAGAAAATATATCCGATCCAGCAAACTTAGTAACGCAATTACGAGACCATATGAGAAATATTATTTCAATTGATTCTCGGGAACAAAAGAAAAATTACTATATACCAAAAAGATTAGAGGATTGTGAATTTGTTTTTCCGAGGGTTGATAGAGGTAAAAGTTGCTTACAGAAACCATATGAAGGTCCATTCCAGGTCATTAAAAGAAATGAAAAGAATTTTTCCATTAACGCCAACGGGAAGATGATCGTAGTATCAATCGATAGACTGAAGCCCGCTTTCATTGAGAAAACAGATGACACTATAAAACCGGTAACAAGAAGTTCAAGGAAAAGAGTTACATTTCAATTGTAATATTAGAAAGATTTTGGTGATGGGTATCGGTAAATTGATTGTTAAACATTCATGGACGCTCGCGCTGAAGGGGGAGTCATGTAGCGGTTGCTACTTGTTATTATTTTATGTTCGTTGCTACTTGTTATTAATTTATGTTCGTTATTGTAGCAAGTTTATTCAACACTCAATTCAGTTCCTATACTAGTAACTTTTTAGTACAGTGTTTTTTTAATTCGTCAAAAATTATATTTTCACTTCTACTAACAAATACACTTTAGGAATATTGAATCAGATATCACATACGCAGACACTGAACACATAAACGATTTTCAAAAACATAGCCACACAAAAAGTTGTCATGTAAAATAAAAATAAAAATGTATTAGTAGTAGTTAGAATTTTGAATTATTCAAATCTCTTTATTCAAGTCGATTTGCTTTTATGAAATAATTTGTAAAAGTTTTAAAGTTTTAATATAAAATAAAATATTGAGAGTTTCAAATAAAATTATCTAAAGATTTACAAATAAATGAAGTGAACAATTTTTAATTAATAATTTGTTGGATTTAAAAATAATATTATCCCATCGACACTTCACCGAGCAGGCTCATCTTCACTCATACGAGCTAGATGCCCTGCCCACCGGAGCCTACCGAGCTCTATTTTTTTCACAACATCTATGTCGCGTCATTGTAGAGTCTCCGGAATCGCCCTTCCTCACATACGGGCCAACAATCCTCCGAAGTATTTTACTCTCCAACACGCCCAAGAGGTTTGAGTGCTTTTTGCTAAGCACCCACGTTTCGGATGCATACAGCCGTGTGCAAAAGTATGAGGCACCCTAATTTTTTAACTGTACCTGCGAGTGTTGTTCTCGGAATTTTTTCTCTTCTTCTTACAATCATGTATTACAAATTTATAAGACAAAAAAACCCAAAAAAGGAATTCCTAATTAATAATTCGCTATTGCAACCTGAGATTTACCTTGTCGAGCAAGTAAAGCTATCTGCACGCGTTGCTCTAAATTAAGTTCTTTAATTTTACACATATTCGAAACAAAATGTACTCGTCTTTTTAAAAAAATCGTCGCAACAAACACAAAAACACGTGTTGTCAGCAAAAGCAATGACAATGGAGTGATATTCAAAATTTCAAAAAACCAACAAAACACATAATGCCCCAAATTCTTAATTTTACAACTTCTAGGAACTCCTTTTTTGGGTTTTTTTGTCTTATAAATGTGTAATACATGATTGTAAGAAGAAGAGAAAACATCCCGAGAACAACACTCGCAGGTACAGTTAAAAATTAGGGTGCCTCATACTTTTGCACACGGCTGTATGTGAGAACGGGTAAGATCATCGTCTTATATAGTAAAAGTTTAGACATTATGGTTAGATATTTGGATTTGAAGAGCCTTGACAGACTATAATAGGCTTTGTTGGCTTTTAGCAGTCGTGCGCGTGTTGAGGATTTACATTCCAACTATCAAGACCCTCTCAACTACAGGCCATGCAGTTGTATCGGGCACTAATACAACAATTGCTGAGAATGGTCCCAAAATTTGACAGTTGCTGAGAATTTAATGGCGCAGAGTACGTTCGCGAGTGTTTTCGTTATAGTTTTGTGGTAAAAAGTGGTAAATTATTGAAATTTATCGCTTTAAACCATACAAGGATTATCAGTGATTATTTCTTTAGTGATTTAATAAAAAAATATATAAAAAAATAGTGATTTAGTGTATTTTTGGTGTCTTAATTGTTAAGGTGATAAATTTATTTTACATTCGCGGTGTTTTTTTCGTGTATATTAAGGGAAAATATGCTGAATATTTAATTAAAAGTGATTTTAAAGTCATTAATTAATTTATTTTGCAATTATTACTAAACATATAAGTACAGAAAAGTGCGAATGGAAAAGTGAATAAGAGAAGTGTTTTTCGGCACCTATATTTTTAATAATAATATCATAATATATGTATTAATCACTTTAAAATCACTTTAAAATCACTTTAAAATCACTTTTAATTCCATAACTACACAAAACATTAATAATATTCAACATTTTTTTCGTAAATAAACATGAAAAAACACCGTGAATGTGAAAAAAAAGTTGATCGCCTTAACAATTTGAACACTTAAACACACTTAATCACCAAATTTGTTTTATTTTTTTTAATGAAATCACTAAAAAACTATTCACTGATAAATCCAAGTGCAGTTAAAAGTGTTAAAATACAATATTTTATCACTTTTTACTGCAAAAATAAACACAAAAATTCTGCGCGTACGGTTTCCGCGCTATGTTACTCCGGTGTGCGGTGACTTTTGGGACTATTACCACCACCACGAAAAATACATCTACAAGGCCTGTAGTTGAGAGGGTCTTGCAACTATACATCTACACACATACATTCATGCATACAATCGGGTAAACGGTTCACGATACCGATAAGCGTCTGGCTTATCAGCAGCAGATCAATCGCCAGTCTCCTACTACATAGCTACCAAGCAACATCGCGTATAATTAATTAGTAAATTAAGAAGTAATAAATTTAATATGGATTATAATTAAAACCGCTCTTTTATTTATAAAATTGTTCGTTGTGTAAAAACACAACAGAAGTGGCGACGAGGATTTTTTTTTAATTATTCGGAATTTTCATTAGTAGGTACACGTGATTACCATATATACTTACTTCCATGTGTTCCCAAGTGCATTTAGATAATCAAGAACATGCCATTTGAAACAAAACAAAAAAAAAATATAGAAAAAAATAGGAAAAAAAAAATGAGTGTGCTTAAGACCACACTTTAGAAGTAAAACTTTTGTGCCCAACGGCTAGTAATATGCAATAGATATAGTGGAAAGTATGTCGGATCTATAGTACGCTTGAGAAAATTCAGGCCAACGACAGATGCAGGAAGAATAGTGACCAATCTACTGACGGACTTGATACAAATTCTATTTGAAAATATCAATTTATGAATTCCTATTTTCATTAAAACCTA
Organism: Thereva unica; assembly: GCA_949987705.1. NCBI lineage: Eukaryota > Metazoa > Arthropoda > Insecta > Diptera > Therevidae > Thereva > Thereva unica. Next base: position 88,274,838 of record OX465283.1, on the reverse strand, counting down.
AAAGTAACCGAGTAAAAATAATTTTTATTGGCTAATTTTCTTAAAAGCATACACGCGGTGCACCTAGTACGTTTAGCATATAAGTGCGCATCCTACACGGGTATGCACGCTTCCGCCACAGGAATGGATACTACCGCCACAGGCACGAAAATCTAAACATTCGCCTCATGGAAGTAAGCTGGTGACATATGCAAGCGTACATGCATTGCATTCAGAGGTTCATAAAATTGCATGGATTTTTCCGTCCCGGCTTTCACACATAGCCCGAAAATCTAAGTAACGAGTGCATGCAAGGTGCATGTGTTTGTTGTGCATACTTGTGTGTGCTATTTCGAATGCGGCATTACAGAAAAAGTTAAAAGTAGTCCGACCTTTGCGTGGCATGCATTCCATTCATGGAACATTCCGTCAGGCCGCATTTGAATACACACTTCTATATTATTTATCAACGAATTGAACGCATGTCAGTGGCGGTTCCTCTATGGAAGCAAAGGAAGCACTGCTTCCCTTAACCAAATAGGCAACTTCATAAAAATTAATTGAAATATATCAAGATTACTCAGAAGAAAAATCTCAATATATTTCTCCTCTGGAAACACTAAGGATGCAATGTACAGATTTTTGATTACAAAATGTACAATTCAAATTTATCACACTATTGTATACAAAGAGATACGAGCGGTGAATGGTGAGCGGCTGAGTGGCAAATACTAAAGTGCCTCTCGCCGCTCTTATCGTGACCGAGGCCTTATACAACATGGGGAATCTGTAAAATCTCTAGCTTCTTTGCCACAGAAAATCAACGTGAAAACTCCAACACATGCAATTTGATTGAACCCACACTGATGCATAGGTTTGCGTCGATACAGCACCCTCAGAAGCTGAGCTAAACGCAGCTTCTTCGCAACCGAACAGTGGGATATAGCAAGTCGAAGAAAAAGAAATTTTCCATATTCTCTTTGTTTTTTGGTTTCGTTTTCTGGTAATGTTCTGGTTTCCAGTAAGAACTAAATTTACTCTTGCAAATTTGGTTCGAAATTTGTTTTTGACTCTTAATATATGAATTTTCGTTTATTGCATATTGAGTGAAGAAAAAAGAGATCGAAGATAAGTGGAGTTTCTCTTTATTTATTGATTATTCTATTGGGGTGGCAGGAGGTGTTTATTGAAAATAAGCTGATAACTTTGTAGCTTCCATTATATTTTTTAGGATTCTCTTTAAAGATGATTTAAAGGGATAGAGAATATTTTAATGAATTGCATTTTTGAGCTCGGGTCGCCTGAAGTGCTTTTTTGCAGGAAGATTGTAATGATGGTGAGTTGCAAAAGAAAATAGGGAGTGTATGCGAGGTATGCACGGTTTTATTATTACTATCTTTTTTAAATTTTGAGTCAAAATTATGAGCGAATGAAAATTTAAATGAGCTCCAAGTCTTACAAAGTCTTATTAGTTGCAGTCTTTCAACGGCTTTTTTAGACGTTTTAATTATCAAAAGAATCTAAAAAAATTCGCATAATGCCCTTTAGCAGCGAAACTATTTCGAAAAAATTTACAAAAAAAATGCATAACTTCACGATTTTCGATTTGTATAGCATTCGATGTAACTAGAAACTGGAAACAATTCCTTATGTTTTGCTTATCTGATTCCACTATATGCTATTTGTCAGTTTTTTTAGTTAATGCCTTTGACACTTTAACTTTTATCGTTCGCCTTGCGCATTGCTTCCCTTATCCTGAACATTACGAACCGCCACTGACGCATGTACGCTTGGATATGTCACCAGCTGTATGCATGCTCCGCTCCCGCTACATTCATGATCATTAATAATTGCATCCGCATCAGCATAGACTATTCCAAACCCAAGTATTGTTTTACCAAGCAGTCCGCCAACCACATACAATGAAGCTTTACCTACGCGAGCCGCTTTACCTTCGCGAACGGGAGCCAGTCTACTTGAGTATGGTATTGGCACCCTTTATGGCCACCTACCCAATTTCTGATTACTTCGTCCCATACAATCTTTTAGGGAGCCAATTAATTTTAAAGGGAGCAAAAAGATATGCAATCAACCTTTTTTCAAATTCTTCTTTCTATGCGTAGTTGAAAATAATTTATTTTGGCTGACTAAACCGAATTCGAAGCATAAAGTTGAAAAAACATTTTTTACAAACCTTTATATTTTCAGTCGATGTAGGGATAGTTTCAGCCCTTTGCTATTATCCCTTATCATAAAATTTGCTTTGTTATAAATCAAACACTTTTGAATATAAATGTTGCAAAAAATGTATTTTATTAGATTGTTTTTGATTATAATTAAAATTATCGCGAAAACACTTAAAAAGGGGAATTTTTAAGCATATTTAAAGGAGACATCCATATTTTAAGACAGTGGGACCCTGATTTTCGTAATCAGCGACTCAAAAAACATCAGGAACGGTTTTCACAACAGTGTAATGTTTTGACATAAACGATTCGTCGATTTGTGCAAGTGAAAAAAATTGTAATTTAAAAAGGGGAAAGGTCCAGCCAGTGTTGGGCACATTCGACTAATTTTTCAATCAGACTAATAATCATGGCTAAAACCAATCATGATTAAATCAATCACTAATCAAGATTACATCGAGTAATTTTGGAGAAAATCTAATCATCAGAATGATTAGGCCTGTTTCACACGAGCCGACGGCCAACCAACAGAACAGAAATCGTATGAAAACGTCATTTGTTGAGAAGAGGGTGACAGAGGACGATGGGGAGGGAAGATTTTTCCATTCAACTTTCTCACACGATTTTCGATACGACTTTTTGACAGCTGTGTGGTTGTTGTTGTTTTTTATTCCTTTGGGAAAAAGAAAAGAAAGAGAGAAGACAAAACAACAACAATAAGCTAAAGCGTTTTGACGTAGAGTTGGTTGGAAAAATTGGCCCGTGTGAAAGCCCATGCCACTTTTCGTCGAGTTTCAAAAGGGAATGGACGATAACAGCCGATTTCTGTTGGTTGGCCGTCGGCTCGTGTGAAACAGCCCTTATTGATTATGAAATCTAATCTTAATCATGATTGAATGATTAACTTTTTAGTGATTAATATGAGCTTATTGTCTCCCTGAAATTTTTTCCAGTTTTTGAAGTAAAACTTCTTTAGGGACGTTTGCTTAAAAAAATTTACATGAGAGTGAATCAATTTCATTCTCGTAACGCTCTCACACATGAAAAATCGTCAGAACTTTCGTATAACGATGAGAAAAGGGGCGGACGGGGTGCAAGAGACGATTACACTCGGGGCTGTGTGTGCAACAGTTAAAATACACTCTGCCTTACTGCATAGATTTTCTGGCATGTTAGCTACGTTGTCGCCCGGACTTTGCTTTATCTCATTTTAGGAATACAAATTCACCATTCTGTAGAGGTGAATTATTTCAGATTTTTCTTGTGGTTTGGTCACTGGCCGGGCTTATGCCGCGGACACTTTGGAGTTGACTGTCATGTTGGAAGCGGCATATACGAGAAGAATTTTCGGCGGTGGTTTGGGTGCTTAGAATACCAAAAGGGAGTGGTGAATTAAATGTGTGAGGTGCTCTTGTTTTAAATTGGCACCGACTTCCCCTTTGGTGAGATGTGCTGGACCCAGTGTTGGGCAAAATTTAATCTGATTGATGATTAATGATTGCGACTAAAAGCTGTAGTCTGTAATCATGATTAGAGATTGATATATTTAATCAGAGAAGTAATCATTTTAGGTGATTGATGATTGATCAATTTCAACCGCAATCATGATTAAATGATTAAAATTTTAGATTAAAAATGAATTTTTTTTGGAGATGTTAAGTTTTAACGTTGGATTTCTATTCTTTAAGGTTTTATTTGAATATTTTATTTTGTGAATCCGTCAGTTAAGAGTTTTGTGGTAAAAATTTGTGAATTAAAAAGTGGGAATAATTTTGGCAATTGTGCTCCGAATGCACTGAAAATCGGCCCAGAATTTTTACATTTAAGTACTGTAATTTTAAAATTATCTTTTATATTTTATTAGTTCATTTTAAAAAGCATGTTTGTAGTTTTTGATGTGAAAACTTTTTAGGCACGTTGGGCAATTTTCCGTCACGGTCATTTTTTATGCGTACCATGGGAAAAATGTTCCTTTGGGGATTTCAGTTTTTATTGTATGAGTTATGAAATATGTATTATGCAGTTTGTACTACGTACTTATAAACTATGTACAAGGTATTGTGTACTACATATGTATGATGAACTAGGTATTATGAATATATAGTACATAGCTCTGTTGTATTTTGTACTATGTAGTAGATGGTATGATTAGGTACCATATACTCTGAGCTATGTTCTATGTACTATTTATTATGTACTATGTACTAGGCATTATGTACTATGTATTATCTATACACGGTCTATTATGTACATATTACGTATTACGTACTAAATATTATGTACTTCTTCTTTTTCTTCTTTGTGCCCCTTTAATCCCTCATGGGACATAGGGCGGAAACAGTTGCCCTCCAGCGGACTCTGTTTTGCGCGACAGCTCTCAGCTCTGACCAGGATCTCCCAGTTGTTGCGGCCTCTGCTAGTAGGGTCCTCCTCCACGTTGTTCTAGGTCTTCCAACTCGACGGGATCCTTGCGGGTTCCAGTCAAGGGCCTGTTTGGCTAGGTTTTCGTTATCGCGTCGCAAGGTGTGGCCAACCCAATTCCATTTCCTTCGCCTGATTTGGTCGTCTATCCTTTCTTGGCCGGCACGGCGCCATAGCTCTTCATTTGAAATTCTATCTGGCCAGCGGATTTTTAGGATACGACGCAGGCATCTGTTGATGAAGACTTGTAGGCGCCCTGTGATGAATTGGGTGACTTTCCATGTTTCGCAACCGTATAAAAGAACTGCCTTAACGTTGGAGTTGAACAGCCGCAATTTGGTGTTAGTTGAGATCTCCGTTGATCTCCATATGCGGAACAGGCATGCATATGCGCCTCGTGCTTTATTTATTCTGGAACTGACGTCTTCTTCTGTACCGCCATTTTCGGTAATAATGCTACCGAGGTAGCAGAATTTATCTACCAGTTCCACGTCACGGTTATTCAGCGCAGTTCGTTCAAGTGTGTTTGCATTTATCCGCATTTCTTTGGTTTTGTTCGGATTCAGCCTTAAGCCTGCTAGACTACTTTCTGTTGCCAAATTGTTTAACATGTTTTTTAGCTCCTGATGTCTGTGGGCCAGCAAACAGATATCATCCGCGTAGTCGAGGTCCTTAAGGCGGTCTAGCAAACCCCATTGTATGCCGCCTGTTCTATTATCTAGAGCGTCGACAAGGATGTCATTTATTACTATAAGAAATAGTAATGGCGAAAGTAGACATCCTTGTCGTACTCCTGAATTCACCTCGAAGCTGTCGGATAATTTTCCATTATGGAGAACTCTGCATTTGGAATTGTTGTAAAGGGCTTTTATCAATTCTATTATTTTATCAGGCAGTCCACGTCGCCGTAATGCCTGCCATATAAAGCTCCTATTAACCGAGTCGAACGCTTTCTCATAATCTACGAAAGCTAGGTAAAGGGGGGATCGGAATTCAGTAGACTGTTCCACTATGATTCTCAAGGTGTTAATATGGTCTATACATGAGCGGCCCTTCCTGAATCCGGCCTGCTGCCTTCTAAGCGTTCGGTCTACTGCCTCTCTTATCCTTGATAATATAACGTGGGACAAGATTTTACCCACAGTAGATAATAGACAGATGCCTCTCCAGTTGTCGCATATTGTTAGGTCCCCCTTTTTGGGTATTTTGACTATGATACCTTCCGTCCAATCCTCCGGAAAGGTACAGGTGTTCCATGCTATTTCCAGGATTGGCTGAAGCGCATCTGCTATGAGGCTTGAATCGGCTTTCAACAATTCTGCCGGGATGCCATCTTTTCCAGCTGCTTTACCATTGGCCATCGCATGAATTGCGGTTACTATTTCCGTCTTGGATGGGGCCCGGGTGTTGATTCTTATCGGCTGTGCATTGTTGCTGTTTTCCTGAGGTTCCTGTGCAAGTGAACCATTCAGGGCGGCGAAGAAGTAATCTCTCCATCTTTGGAGTTGCTCCTCGTCGCTGCACAGCAGCCTCCCATCCGCACTCTTTACGGCATGCTTTTTAGTAGAGTGCTTTCCCGAGAGCTGTTTAGTAATTTGGTACAGCACTTTACTGTTGCCTGTGTTTGCCGCGTTTTCCGCTTTTTCTGCGAGCTCATTTATCTGCTGCCTCTTATCACGCCGCACACTTCTCTTTACTTCCCGGTGTAATTGGGAATATTCCCGTTCAAGTTGGTGACGTCTTTCCGGGTCGCTTGTAGAGTTTACGTTATTTTTGAGGGCCCTCCTGCGTTCTATTTTTTGCCAGGTAGTGTCCGAGATCCAATGTTGCATGTTTCTCTGGACATAACCGACGCTCGTTTCCGCAGCCGTCAATATAGCGCCCTTTGTTCTACTCCACAGCTCTTCAATATTTGTGTCGTCAGAAACGGTTTGCTGGTTTAATATTTGCTGCAGGTTTCCAGCAAATTCTCGCTTTTTAGCGGTCCCCTGCAGAAGGTCAACGTTAAACCGTCTACGGTTTATAACATCGCGTTGAACGTTTCTGATTGCAGCGATTCTAAGGCGAATAGTTGCTACTACCAAATGGTGGTCGCTTCCAGTGTCCGCTCCCCTGAAGCTCCTGACATCCTCCAGAATGGTTCTCCATCTGCGGCTGACGGCCACGTGATCTATCTGATTTCTCGTTCTACCATCGGGTGATACCCAGGTCTCTTTGTGTATCTTCTTGTGGCAAAAGTAAGTCCCACCTACCATTATGTTCAACGTCCCGGTGAACAACCCGTTGCTGCAACCATCAAATGTTCAACGTCCCAATTCAACAGTGAACAACCCGTGGCTGCAACCATCAGCAAGTACGAAGAACAATAATTAGGTCAACCAATGCTGAAACAACTACGCTCAGCAGTTGGGAAATTGCGACAGGTTATGACCGGCAATAACCCCCGGGTTCATCATTCCAATCAGCCAGCACGCACCTACCATCGTTGGGCAGTGAGGGCAGTGAGTACCACGCCGCCGCGAAAGCAACAGTCAGAATTACAGTCAGAATTATTATGAAGTTTATATTATCTTAAAGTCATTGTGTATCAATTAAAGTGTTTCATTGTTCTTGTATTTATATTATCTCAAATTCATTTTGTGTTAATTAAAGTGGTTTTCATTATTTTGAATCTACATCTTTTAATGTGTGAGTGAGTGTAGCAACCAAGGACAAACCACGGAAGGAAGAAAGAGGCAAAAAACATTGGTCCTTCGAGCCGGATCCATCTTGGAATCAGCAGTCATCGTTAAATAATAAAATAACCTTGTATCACGTAAGTCCCATTTTCCCTTCCTTAAGTGCAATGCATTTAATTAAATACTTTAATTAAATAACATCAAAATAAATTATCGTTTAAATAAAATAAAACTTCTTTTTCTGTAATTCTATATATTTACATAACTCTAAAACAAAAATAATAAAATAAAGTCACACGTATAAACAAATAAATAAAAGCTTTAATTAAAAAAAAAAAAATTTTTTTCGTGCAAGTGATTATCTTATCGTAAACAATGTCTAAAACTCCAACGGAATCAAGTTCCCATGACACATTGCTCGACATCCAAAGTGCATTGATCGAGCAAATGCACAAGTTCATGGTGAATATAAAAAAGGCGGCAATCCCGAAAAGAACGCACGGGTTTTATGTATCACGCGTAAACGGGTGGCATGATTTGTGGCATCAATTCGCTGCTAATGATCTTCGAATCAGCCAAACTCCCGAAAACTCAAATCATCCGTACTTCACTGAGGATCTTTTTTCTGCACAAGAGCAGATTTATTACGAGTTCAAAGGCGAACTCATTGACCACGTATCGAGGTTAGAACAACCTGCAAATACGTCCAGGCATAACCAGGACGTTAATACCACATTATCGGCATCCACATCTGGCAAAACTCATACCAGCTTGCCTAGAATCTCATTACCCACCTTCTCAGGGAACTACAACGATTGGATCAGTTTCCGAGATTTATATCTTTCCGTAATTCATCAAAATTCGGATCTGGAAAACGTGCAAAAGTTCCATTATCTCAAAACAACACTCACTGGTGACGCTGCTAACGTGATAAAACAGTTCAGTGTCACCAATGCAAATTACTCATCCGCCTGGAAGGCATTGACCGAGCGGTATGAAAACACCCGAGTGCTAGTTTTTTCATTATTACGCACGTTTACGTCACAACAAAAAATTACCGCTGAATCAGCAAGTGCCATTAAAAGTCTACTTGACACCACGAGCGAAGCTTTAGCGTCACTGGAAAATTTGAAAGTAAATATTTCAAATTGGGATCCCCTCGTTATTCACCTCCTGGTTCAGAAACTGCCTCCAGAAACACACAAAGCTTGGGAGGAATCCATTGGAGACAGCTATGACGTTCCGACATGGCCATCATTCAAGAAATTTCTTGAAACTCGTTTCCGCACTTTGGAAGCGATAGGGTCAAATAAAGCCAAAGAAAAACGCCCAGACGGCCCTAATAACACCTCCAAAAATCTTATACAGAATTTTTTCAATTCTAATTCAGCCTGTGAGCTATGCTCTGAAAATCACGGGCTACGCTCATGTCCCCG